>OY848928.1:0-367500 GCA_963693285.1 Xestospongia muta
CCCTAAACCCTAAACCCTAAACCCTAAACCCTAAACCCTAAACCCTAAACCCTAAACCCTAAACCCTAAACCCTAAACCCTAAACCCTAAACCCTAAACCCTAAACCCTAAACCCTAAACCCTAAACCCTAAACCCTAAACCCTAAACCCTAAACCCTAAACCCTAAACCCCTAAACCCTAAACCCTAAACCCTAAACCCTAAACCCTAAACCCTAAACCCTAAACCCTAAACCCTAAACCCTAAACCCTAAACCCTAAACCCTAAACCCTAAACCCTAAACCCTAAACCCTAAACCCTAAACCCTAAACCCTAAACCCTAAACCCTAAACCCTAAACCCTAAACCCTAAACCCTAAACCCTAAACCCTAAACCCTAAACCCTAAACCCTAAACCCTAAACCCTAAACCCTAAACCCTAAACCCTAAACCCTAAACCCTAAACCCTAAACCCTAAACCCTAAACCCTAAACCCTAAACCCTAAACCCTAAACCCTAAACCCTAAACCCTAAACCCTAAACCCTAAACCCTAAACCCTAAACCCTAAACCCTAAACCCTAAACCCTAAACCCTAAACCCTAAACCCTAAACCCTAAACCCTAAACCCTAAACCCTAAACCCTAAACCCTAAACCCTAAACCCTAAACCCTAAACCCTAAACCCTAAACCCTAAACCCTAAACCCTAAACCCTAAACCCTAAACCCTAAACCCTAAACCCTAAACCCTAAACCCTAAACCCTAAACCCTAAACCCTAAACCCTAAACCCTAAACCCTAAACCCTAAACCCTAAACCCTAAACCCTAAACCCTAAACCCTAAACCCTAAACCCTAAACCCTAAACCCTAAACCCTAAACCCTAAACCCTAAACCCTAAACCCTAAACCCTAAACCCTAAACCCTAAACCCTAAACCCTAAACCCTAAACCCTAAACCCTAAACCCTAAACCCTAAACCCTAAACCCTAAACCCTAAACCCTAAACCCTAAACCCTAAACCCTAAACCCTAAACCCTAAACCCTAAACCCTAAACCCTAAACCCTAAACCCTAAACCCTAAACCCTAAACCCTAAACCCTAAACCCTAAACCCTAAACCCTAAACCCTAAACCCTAAACCCTAAACCCTAAACCCTAAACCCTAAACCCTAAACCCTAAACCCTAAACCCTAAACCCTAAACCCTAAACCCTAAACCCTAAACCCTAAACCCTAAACCCTAAACCCTAAACCCTAAACCCTAAACCCTAAACCCTAAACCCTAAACCCTAAACCCTAAACCCTAAACCCTAAACCCTAAACCCTAAACCCTAAACCCTAAACCCTAAACCCTAAACCCTAAACCCTAAACCCTAAACCCTAAACCCTAAACCCTAAACCCTAAACCCTAAACCCTAAACCCTAAACCCTAAACCCTAAACCCTAAACCCTAAACCCTAAACCCTAAACCCTAAACCCTAAACCCTAAACCCTAAACCCTAAACCCTAAACCCTAAACCCTAAACCCTAAACCCTAAACCCTAAACCCTAAACCCTAAACCCTAAACCCTAAACCCTAAACCCTAAACCCTAAACCCTAAACCCTAAACCCTAAACCCTAAACCCTAAACCCTAAACCCTAAACCCTAAACCCTAAACCCTAAACCCTAAACCCTAAACCCTAAACCCTAAACCCTAAACCCTAAACCCTAAACCCTAAACCCTAAACCCTAAACCCTAAACCCTAAACCCTAAACCCTAAACCCTAAACCCTAAACCCTAAACCCTAAACCCTAAACCCTAAACCCTAAACCCTAAACCCTAAACCCTAAACCCTAAACCCTAAACCCTAAACCCTAAACCCTAAACCCTAAACCCTAAACCCTAAACCCTAAACCCTAAACCCTAAACCCTAAACCCTAAACCCTAAACCCTAAACCCTAAACCCTAAACCCTAAACCCTAAACCCTAAACCCTAAACCCTAAACCCTAAACCCTAAACCCTAAACCCTAAACCCTAAACCCTAAACCCTAAACCCTAAACCCTAAACCCTAAACCCTAAACCCTAAACCCTAAACCCTAAACCCTAAACCCTAAACCCTAAACCCTAAACCCTAAACCCTAAACCCTAAACCCTAAACCCTAAACCCTAACCCTAAACCCTAAACCCTAAACCCTAAACCCTAATTAACCCTAATTAACCCTAATTAACCCTAATTAACCCTAATTAACCCTAATTAACCCTAATTAACCCTAATTAACCCTAATTAACCCTAATTAACCCTAATTAACCCTAATTAACCCTAATTAACCCTAATTAACCCTAATTAACCCTAATTAACCCTAATTAACCCTAATTAACCCTAATTAACCCTAATTAACCCTAATTAACCCTAATTAACCCTAATTAACCCTAATTAACCCTAATTAACCCTAATTAACCCTAATTAACCCTAATTAACCCTAATTAACCCTAATTAACCCTAATTAACCCTAATTAACCCTAATTAACCCTAATTAACCCTAATTAACCCTAATTAACCCTAATTAACCCTAATTAACCCTAATTAACCCTAATTAACCCTAATTAACCCTAATTAACCCTAATTAACCCTAATTAACCCTAATTAACCCTAATTAACCCTAATTAACCCTAATTAACCCTAATTAACCCTAATTAACCCTAATTAACCCTAATTAACCCTAATTAACCCTAATTAACCCTAATTAACCCTAATTAACCCTAATTAACCCTAATTAACCCTAATTAACCCTAATTAACCCTAATTAACCCTAATTAACCCTAATTAACCCTAATTAACCCTAATTAACCCTAATTAACCCTAATTAACCCTAATTAACCCTAATTAACCCTAATTAACCCTAATTAACCCTAATTAACCCTAATTAACCCTAATTAACCCTAATTAACCCTAATTAACCCTAATTAACCCTAATTAACCCTAATTAACCCTAATTAACCCTAATTAACCCTAATTAACCCTAATTAACCCTAATTAACCCTAATTAACCCTAATTAACCCTAATTAACCCTAATTAACCCTAATTAACCCTAATTAACCCTAATTAACCCTAATTAACCCTAATTAACCCTAATTAACCCTAATTAACCCTAATTAACCCTAATTAACCCTAATTAACCCTAATTAACCCTAATTAACCCTAATTAACCCTAATTAACCCTAATTAACCCTAATTAACCCTAATTAACCCTAATTAACCCTAATTAACCCTAATTAACCCTAATTAACCCTAATTAACCCTAATTAACCCTAATTAACCCTAATTAACCCTAATTAACCCTAATTAACCCTAATTAACCCTAATTAACCCTAATTAACCCTAATTAACCCTAATTAACCCTAATTAACCCTGCCTTTTTCATTTTCCCGTTTTTTCCCTTTTTCCCTTTTTCACCTCTCTTTTATCCCTTCATTCACCTTTTCTCTTTTTATCCCTTTATTAACTTTTTTAATCACCACTCAATTAACTTTACCAAATTTCCTTTCTACTATTTGAATATTTTTTCATTTATTAACCAATTTTTTTTTCATTAATGTAGGGATTGAACTCCAAATTCAAGGTCCTCCATGTTAACCACTATTCCAACTAAGCACAGGTGACAGGAAACAGATTAACCTTAATTTTTTTTTTCACCAATCTAGGGATTGAACTCCAAATTCAAGCTACTCCAAGCTAACCACTACTCTAACTGACTACTGTTGAAAGCTAACAGATTAAAATCTAACTTTGTTTTTAAACTAATCTAGAGACAAACTACATATTCAAACACTTTTATACTAATCTGCAATAGACCCCTTCGCTGTTCACAAGGGTCCCTCCTTGGTCTACTGCATAAGTCCCCTTTTGTCTGTTTACAAGAGTCTCCCTTTGGCCATTCACAAGCCTTTCCTTGGCCATTCACAATGCTCCTCCCTTGGATATTCACAAGACTCCCCTTACTTAACTTTAACCCAACATTCTCAGTGTAAGATAATCCTCAAGCCAGCCTCTATTCTTTACAGACAATTGTGATTTTATAATAAAAGTAAAAAGTAATGCTTAGTTATTTTGTATCTGTAGCAATATAATAATCTAACAAGTGTCACTGAATCATTGTATAACTTTATTATCTTCTGTAATGGAGATACTGTTTTGTTATAAAACATTCTTCTCAAAAGTCCAGTCTTCATTTTATTTCAGTAGGTGTAACATTTCAGGTACTTCTAATATTAATTTCTCAATTGTACACTGATCTTGTGATGGAACATTATCTTGATCATTGACTGTTTGTTAATACTCTCTGCCATTGTGATGTCCATATGCACTTGAATGACCTAAAATCATTTTCTTCAGACTGACCATATAGTATACCTATAGTAAGATGTATGTTTGCTGGTTGCTTGAAGGAATTCTACCAAGAATAGTGTGATTCAGCAGATACTGGATGAAGCTACAAGTATAGCAATTGCCAGCTATGTTGGTAATACCAGGGCTTGACTTTGACTCAAACATAGGCATTAATTAGAGTTTATTAGGGTTAATTAGGGTTAATTAGGGTCAATTGTGATTTAATAATAAATGTAAAAAGTAATGCTTAGTTATTTGTATCTGTAGCAATATAATACTCTAACAAGTGTCACTGAATCATTGAATAACTTTATTATCTTCTGTAGTGGAGATACTGTTTTGTTGGAAAACATTCTTCTCAAAAGGTGAGCCTTCATTTTATTTCAGTAGGTGTAACATCTTCAGGTACTTCTAATATTAATTTCTCAATTGTACACTGATCTTGTGATGGAACATTATCTTGATCATTGACTGTTTGTTAATGCTCTCTGCCATTGTGATGTCCATATGCACTTGAATGACCTGAAATCATTTTCTTCAGACTGACCATATAGTATACCTATAGTATACATTCATAAAATGTATCTTTGCTGGTTGCTTGAAGGAATTCTAACAAGAATACTGTGATTCAGAAGATACTGGATGAAGCTACAAGTATAGCAATTGCCAGCTATGTTGGTAATACCAGGGATTGACTTTGACTCAAACATAGGCATTAATTAGAGTTTATTAGGGTTAATCAGTGTTAATTAGGGTCATTTGTGATTTAATAATAAATATACAAAGTAATGCTTAGTTATTTTGTAACTGTATCAATAAAATACTCTAACAAATGTCACTGAATCATTGTATAACTTTATTAGTTTCTGTAGTGGAGATACTGTTTTGTTATAAAACATTCTTCTCAAAAGGTGAGCCTTCATTTTATTTCCGTAGGTGTAACATCTTCAGGTACTTCTAATATTAATTTCTCAATTGTACATTGATCTTCTGAAGGGACAATGTCTTGATCATTGGCAGTTTGTTAATGCTCTTTGCCATTATGATGTCCATATACACTTGAATGACCTGAAATCATTTTCTTCAGACTGACCATATAGCTACAAGTATAACAATTGCCAGCTATGCTGGCAATACCAGGGCCTGACTTTGACTCAAATATAGGTGTATTTAGACCTGGGAATACTATGGCATATCCCTGGTAAGCTAATTCAGGAAAAAAAATGGCTTCTGGGTAGTTTTTCTAGTATTCGTTGGCTTAAAAAGTACTTACTCTCGACAATGACACAACAAAGACCTAATAGTCTAGCTCTCTTGTACATAGAGATACATCTTTTGTCCACATTATGGATTTGTTTGGAAAATTTCGTATTGCAGTTTTAACAGGAGCTCAAAAATTCCAGGATAGTTCTTTGTAAATAAAACTAAACTTCACCATTTCTTTGTAATTAATTATGATTGACTCTATACATAATTAAAAGTTAATAACTATTGATAATTATTATTAATATTTTTAAAAGCCATGCCCTTGTAGTCTGATGACAAATTTGAAGCAATTTAATTCTTTAAAAGTCTGTAAAAAACAAAAAAAATTAATTAATTTACATATACATTTACTAGTAGAACAAAGGGCATAATATAAACATTATAAAAAGATAATGCTAGATATTAGAGCAGTAATACTAATATATAGCTATCATCATAAAAAATTTAAAGCAATTTCATTCTTTAAAGTTTGTATAAAAAAACCAAAACAAATTTATTAATTTACATGTACATTTACTAGAAGAACAAAGGGCATTATATAAATATTTTTAAAAGGATAATGCAATCTTTGTTACAAAATTCAAAGGCTTAACTGTAATACAGTGCAAGATGCAAAGACTTAAAGCCTAATCCATTTGGTGCAAAAGGAAAATGCTAAAACCCTAAAAACTATTCGGTACTTAAGCTCTAACTTTAACTTTACAAGCTATAACTATAAGCTATAAGCAGTAACTATAAGCTCTAAGCTCTAACTATAAGCCATAAGGTCTAACTCTACGGTTTAAGCTCTACCTCTATTGCTCTAAACTCTAAATCTATAAGCTCTAACTATAAGCTCTAACTTTAAGCTCTAACTCTATAAGCTCTAACTATAAGCTATAATGTCTAACTATAAGCTATAAGCTCTAACTCTATCTATAAGCTTTAACCTCCAACTCTAAGCTGTAAGCTCTAACTCTATAAGCTCTAAGTATAAGCTATAAGGTCTAACTCTAAGGTGTAAGCTCTACCTCTATAGTTCTAACTATAAGCTATAAGCTCTAACTTAACTCTATAAGCTATAATGTTTAACTATAAGCTATAACCTCTAACTCTAAGCTGTAAACTCCAACTCTATAAGCTATAACTATAAGCTCCAACTATAAGCTATAAGCTCCCACTATAAGCTATAAGCTCCAACTATAAGCTATAACCTCCCACTATAAGCTATAAGCTCTAATTATAAGCTATAAGGTCAAACAAAGCTGTAAGCTCTAACTCTATAAGCTATAACTATGTAAGCTCTAACTCTATAACTATAAGCTGTAAGCTTTAACTCTAAGCTATAACTATAAGCTCTAACTATAAGCTATAAGACAAAAGCTATAAATAGTTACAAAAGCTATAAATAGCTATAAGCTCTAACTATAAGCTTTAAGACAAAAGCTATAAATAGCTATAAGCTCTAACTCTATAAGCTATAACTATAAGATGTAAGCTCTAACACTATAAGCTATAACTATAAGCTGTAATTATAGTCTCTAACTCCATAAGCTATAACAATAAGCTAAAGCAATAACTCCAGTTATAAGCTCTAAGCTTTAAGCTTTAACTCTAAACTTTAACTCCAAGCTACATATAAAATGTATTTGGTATCTCAATGTCTTTAACTGCATGTCTTTTATACACATTCTGTATTCATGCTATTGTGGGGCTCTGTAGCTATGAATCTCATTAACATGCTAACTTTTATACACAGTCCATGTTCATGCTATTGTGGGGCTCTGTAGCTATGAATCTCATTAACATGCTAACTTTTATACACAGTCCATGTTCATGCTATTGTGGGGCTCTGTAGCTATGAATCTCATTAACATGATACCTTTTATACACAGTCTATGTTCATGCTATTGTGGGGCTCTGTAGCTATGAATCTCATTAACATGATACCTTTTATACACAGTCTATGTTCATGCTATTGTGGGGCACAAGTTTATAGCTATGAATATTATTAACATTAAATCACCACCAGGAAAGAAAAGGGCTTAAGGTTTAGAATTTTAGTTTTATGTACTACACAGTGTTAGGCTATATTTAATAATAGAGTAGGTGTAGGCTATACATACTTGTAGAGTCTACATACCATATAGAATAGGCATAGGCTATATTTGCATATAGAATGAATGCTAGGTTCTACATAATAACAGAGTAGGTGTAGAGTATACATATAAATTGAGTAGGGGTAGGTCATAGGGTGCTCTTAGAATCAATGAACTAAATAGTGATAGGCTACATTTACACAGAATGAGGTAGGGGTTCTACATAGGTGTAGGCTATACATAGTCATGAAATCTAGGTAAATAGCTAAGGTACCACTCATCACATTCAATTGACAATTAGGGCTTAGGGTTCTGACATGCACTGGAGTAGCTGCCCAAGAATGCAACTTCTGAAGCAATTCTCAGACCCATTATGTATACTGCAATACTGAGTAATATGTAAATTATATTAGCCATTGCATAGACATCCTGCTATAATAAGTAGGTTGTGGTAGTTCTAAATAATAATACAGTAGGGATAGATCTATGTAAAAATAGATGGGGATAGGTTCTACGTAACAATACATGGGAGTAGGTACACATAGGGTTAGTTTTAAGTGATAATGAAGTAGCAGAAGGTTCTACATAAATAGTTGAGGGTAGGCTCTATGCAATAATAAAGTAGGTGTAAGTTCTATGTAATAATAGATGGGGGTAGGTTCTAAGTTATAATAGATGGAGATAAGCATACTAATAGAGTAGGCTACACTAAATAAAAATGGGGTAGGTTCTGCATAATATTTGAGTAGGGGAAGGTTCTACATAATAAAATATTAGGTGTAGGTTCTATGTGATAATTAATGAAGTAGGTCCTACATAATAATAGAGCAGGTCTAGGTTCAAAAAAATAATAGTTCTGCAAAATAATAAATGGATGTAGGCTCTACAAAATAGGGGTAGGGTATATTTACACATAGAATGTGGGTAGATATAGTAGGGGTAGATTCTATGTACTAAATAGGAGTAGGGTATATTTACACAAAGAATGTGAGTAGGTGTAGTAGGGATATATTCTATGTAATAAATAGGGGTAAGCTATATTTACACGTAGAATGTGAGTAGTTTTATATACTAGATAGGGTTAGACTATATTTAATAATTGAGTAGAAGTTGGCTATACATACTACATACCATATAGAATAGTAATAGGTTATATTTGCATATAGAATAAATGCTAGGTTCTACATAATAACAGAGTAGGTGTAGGCGATACATACTAATAGAGTAGGGGTATGTCATAGGGTGTTCTTAGAATCAATGAACTAGATAGTGATAGGCTACATTTACACTGTAAGTTCTAACACAACTATGAACTCTAACTGTAAGCTGTAAGCTCTAAATCTAAGCTCTAACTTTAAGTTGTAAACTCTAACTCTAACTCTAACTCCAAGCTATAAGCTCTAACTCTAACTCCAAGCTATAAGCTCTAACTCTAACTCCAAACTATAAGCTATAAGCTATAACTCTAACCTGTAAGCTATAAACTCCAACTATAAGCTCTGATCTCTAACTTTAAGCTTTGACTCCAAGCTTTAACTTTGAGCTCTAACTCTAACCTCTAAGCTCTAACTCCAAGCTATAAGCTATAAATATAAGCTATAAACTCTAACTCTAAGCTGTAACCTCTAACTCTATAACTATAAGCTATAAGCTGCAAGCTCTAACTATAAGCTATAAGCAATAACTATAAGCTATAAGCTCTAAATAAGCTATAAGTTATAATTATAAGTTATAAGCTCTACCTCTAACTATATAAGCTACAACTATAAGCTATAAGCCTTAACTTTAAGCTGTAAGCTCTACCTGTAAAGCTTACAGTTTATAGTTATAGAATTAGAGCTTATAACTTTATAGCTTATAGAGTTAGAGCTTAGAGTTAGAGGTTATAGCTTATAGCATATAGATAGAGTTAGAACTTATAGCTTACAGTTAGAGCTTATAGCTTTGAGTTATAGGTTATAGTTGAAGCTTACAGCTTATAGTTGTAGCTTATGGAGTTAGAGCTTACAGCTTATAATTAGAGCTTATAGCTTATAGTTAGAGCTTAGACTTATAGCTAATAGCTTATACTTATAGCTTGTAGCTTATTTAGAGTAGATAGCTAATGGTTAGAACTTATAGCTTGTAGTTATAGCTTATAGAGTTACAGCTTATAGTTAGAGCTTACAGGTTATAGTCATAGCTTATAGAGTTAGAGCTGTAAGCTCTAACTCTATAAGCTATAACTATAAGCTGTAAGCTTCAACTATAACCTATAACTCAAAGCTATAAGCTCTAACTGTAGGCTATAAGCTCTAACTAAAAGCTATAAGTTCTAACTCTATCTATAAGCTATAAGCTATAACCTCTAACTCTAAGCTCTAACTCTAAGCTCTAACTCTATAAATATAAGCTGTAAGCTTTAAATATAAGCTATAACTATAAGATAAAAGCTATAAATAGCTATAAGCTATAACTATAAGCTAAACCCTAACATTTTTAAAAGGATAATGCTACATTTTAGAGCAGTAATACTCATATCATTTAACAAAAACCTATATAGCTATTATCACAAAAAATATGAAGTGATTTCATTATTTAAAGTCTGTAAAAAAAAGACAACCAATTCATTAATTTACATGTACATTTACTAGTATAACAAAGGGCATTATATAAACAATTTTAAAAGGATAATGCTACATTTTAGAGTAGTAATACTCATGTCACTTAACAAGAACCTATATGGCTATCATCACAAAAACATTTGAAGCAATTTTATTTTCTAAAGTCTGTAAAAGACAAAATGAACTCATTAATTTGCATGTACATTTACTAGTAGAACAAAGGGCATTATATAAACATTTTTAAAAGGATAATGCTACATTTTAGAGCAGTAATACTCATGTCATTTAACAAGGACCTATATAGCTATTATTACAAAAAAAATTCAAGCAATTACATTCTTTAAAGTCTGTAAAAAGCAAAATGAACTCATTAATTTACATGTACATTTATTAGTAGAACAAAGGGGATTATATTAACATTTTTAAAAGGATAATGTAACATTTTAGAGTAGTAATACTCATGTCACTTAACGAGGACCTATATAGCTATTACCACAAAAAATTTGAAGTGATTCCATCTTTTAAAGTCTGCAAAAAAACAAAATGAACTCATTAATTTACATGTACATTTATTAGTAGAACAAAGGGCATTATATAAACATTTTTAAAAGGATAATGCTATATTTTAGAGCAGTAATACTCATGTAATTTAACAAAAACCTATATAGCTATTATCACAAAACATTTGAAGCAATTTCATTATTTAAAGTCCGTAAAAAAAAGACAAAACCAATTCATTAATTTACATGTACATTTACTAATAGAACAAAGGGCATTATATAAACATTTTTAAAGGATAATGCTACATTTTAGAGCAATAATACTCATGTAATTTAACAAGAACCTATATAGCTATTATCACAAAAAATTTGAAGCAATTTCATTATTTAAAGACTGTAAAAAAAGACAAAACCAATTCATTAATTTACATGTACATTTACTACTAGAACAAAGGGCATTATATAAACATTTTAAAAAGGATAATGCTACATTTTAGAGCAGTAATACTCATATCATTTAACAAAGACCTATATAGCTATTATCACAAAAAATATGAAGTGATTTCATTATTTAAAGTCTGTAAAAAAAGACAACCAATTCATTAATTTACATGTACATTTACTAGTATAACAAAGGGCATTATATAAACAATTTTAAAAGGATAATGCTACATTTTAGAGTAGTAATACTCATGTCACTTAACAAGAACCTATATGGCTATCATCACAAAAAAATTTGAAGCAATTTTATTCTCTAAAGTCTGTAAAAGACAAAATGAACTCATTAATTTGCATGTACATTTACTAGTAGAACAAAGGGCATTATATAAACATTTTTAAAAGGATAATGCTACATTTTAGAGCAGTAATACTCATGTTACTTAACGAGGACCTATATAGCTATTACCACAAAAAATTTGAAGTGATTTCATCTTTTAAAGTCTGCAAAAAAACAAAATGAACTCATTAATTTACATGTACATTTATTAGTAGAACAAAGGGCATTATATAAACATTTTTAAAAGGATAATGCTATATTTTAGAGCAGTAATACTCATGTAATTTAACAAAAACCTATATAGCTATTATCACAAAACATTTGAAGCAATTTCATTATTTAAAGTCCGTAAAAAAAAGACAAAACCAATTCATTAATTTACATGTACATTTACTAATAGAACAAAGGGCATTATATAAACATTTTTAAAGGATAATGCTACATTTTAGAGCAATAATACTCATGTAATTTAACAAGAACCTATATAGCTATTATCACAAAAAATTTGAAGCAATTTCATTATTTAAAGACTGTAAAAAAAGACAAAACCAATTCATTAATTTACATGTACATTTACTAGTATAACAAAGGGCATTATATAAACAATTTTAAAAGGATAATGCTACATTTTAGAGTAGTAATACTCATGTCACTTAACAAGAACCTATATGGCTATCATCACAAAAACATTTGAAGCAATTTTATTTTCTAAAGTCTGTAAAAGACAAAATGAACTCATTAATTTGCATGTACATTTACTAGTAGAACAAAGGGCATTATATAAACATTTTTAAAAGGATAATGCTACATTTTAGAGCAGTAATACTCATGTCATTTAACAAGGACCTATATAGCTATTATTACAAAAAAAATTCAAGCAATTACATTCTTTAAAGTCTGTAAAAAGCAAAATGAACTCATTAATTTACATGTACATTTATTAGTAGAACAAAGGGGATTATATTAACATTTTTAAAAGGATAATGTAACATTTTAGAGTAGTAATACTCATGTCACTTAACGAGGACCTATATAGCTATTACCACAAAAAATTTGAAGTGATTCCATCTTTTAAAGTCTGCAAAAAAACAAAATGAACTCATTAATTTACATGTACATTTATTAGTAGAACAAAGGGCATTATATAAACATTTTTAAAAGGATAATGCTATATTTTAGAGCAGTAATACTCATGTAATTTAACAAAAACCTATATAGCTATTATCACAAAACATTTGAAGCAATTTCATTATTTAAAGTCCGTAAAAAAAAGACAAAACCAATTCATTAATTTACATGTACATTTACTAATAGAACAAAGGGCATTATATAAACATTTTTAAAGGATAATGCTACATTTTAGAGCAATAATACTCATGTAATTTAACAAGAACCTATATAGCTATTATCACAAAAAATTTGAAGCAATTTCATTATTTAAAGACTGTAAAAAAAGACAAAACCAATTCATTAATTTACATGTACATTTACTACTAGAACAAAGGGCATTATATAAACATTTTAAAAAGGATAATGCTACATTTTAGAGCAGTAATACTCATATCATTTAACAAAGACCTATATAGCTATTATCACAAAAAATATGAAGTGATTTCATTATTTAAAGTCTGTAAAAAAAGACAACCAATTCATTAATTTACATGTACATTTACTAGTATAACAAAGGGCATTATATAAACAATTTTAAAAGGATAATGCTACATTTTAGAGTAGTAATACTCATGTCACTTAACAAGAACCTATATGGCTATCATCACAAAAAAATTTGAAGCAATTTTATTCTCTAAAGTCTGTAAAAGACAAAATGAACTCATTAATTTGCATGTACATTTACTAGTAGAACAAAGGGCATTATATAAACATTTTTAAAAGGATAATGCTACATTTTAGAGCAGTAATACTCATGTTACTTAACGAGGACCTATATAGCTATTACCACAAAAAATTTGAAGTGATTTCATCTTTTAAAGTCTGCAAAAAAACAAAATGAACTCATTAATTTACATGTACATTTATTAGTAGAACAAAGGGCATTATATAAACATTTTTAAAAGGATAATGCTATATTTTAGAGCAGTAATACTCATGTAATTTAACAAAAACCTATATAGCTATTATCACAAAACATTTGAAGCAATTTCATTATTTAAAGTCCGTAAAAAAAAGACAAAACCAATTCATTAATTTACATGTACATTTACTAATAGAACAAAGGGCATTATATAAACATTTTTAAAGGATAATGCTACATTTTAGAGCAATAATACTCATGTAATTTAACAAGAACCTATATAGCTATTATCACAAAAAATTTGAAGCAATTTCATTATTTAAAGACTGTAAAAAAAGACAAAACCAATTCATTAATTTACATGTACATTTACTAGTATAACAAAGGGCATTATATAAACAATTTTAAAAGGATAATGCTACATTTTAGAGTAGTAATACTCATGTCACTTAACAAGAACCTAT
Organism: Xestospongia muta; assembly: GCA_963693285.1. Taxonomy (NCBI): domain Eukaryota; kingdom Metazoa; phylum Porifera; class Demospongiae; order Haplosclerida; family Petrosiidae; genus Xestospongia; species Xestospongia muta. The sequence continues at coordinate 14,068 of OY848928.1, forward strand.
ATGGCTATCATCACAAAAAAATTTGAAGCAATTTTATTCTCTAAAGTCTGTAAAAGACAAAATGAACTCATTAATTTGCATGTACATTTACTAGTACATTTTTAAAAGGATAATGCTATATTTTAGAGCAGTAATACTCATGTAATTTAATAAGAACCTATATAGCTCTTATCACAAAAAATTTGAAGCAATTTCATTATTTAGACTCCGTAAAAAAAGACAAAAGTAATTCATTAATTTACATGTACATTTACTAGTAGAACAAAGGGCATTATATAAACATTTTTAAAAGAATAATGCTACATTTTACAGCAGTAATACTCTTGTCATTTAACAAGGACCTATATAGCTATTATCAAAAAAATATGAAGTGATTTCATTATTTAAAGTCTGTAAAAAAAAGACAAAACCAATTCATTAATTTACATGTACATTTACTAATAGAACAAAGGGCATTATATAAACAATTTTAAAAGGATAATGCTATATTTTAGAGCAGTAATACTCATGTCACTTAACAAGGACCTATATAGCTATTATCACAAAAAAAATTGAAGCGATTTCATCTTTTAAGGTCTGTAAAAAGACAAAATGAACTCATTAATTTACATGTACATTTACTAGTAGAACAAAGGGCATTATATAAACATTTTTAAGAGGATAATGCTACATTTTAGAGCAATAATACTCATGTCATTTAACGAGGACCTATATAGCTATTATTACAAAAAATTTGAAGTGGTTTCATCTTTTAAAGTCTGTGAAAAGACAAAATGAATTCATTAATTTACATGTACATTAATTAGTAGAACAAAAAGCATTAAATAAACATTTTTAAAAGGATAATGCTATATTTTAGAGCAGTAATACTCATGTAATTTAATAAGAATCTATATAGCTCTTATCACAAAACATTTGAAGCAATTTCATTATTTAAACTCCGTAAAAAAAGACAAAAGTAATTCATTAATTTACATGTACATTTACTAGTAGAACAAAGGGCATTATATAAACATTTTAAAAAGAATAATGCTACATTTTACAGCAGTAATACTCTTGTCATTTAACAAGGACCTATATAGCTATTATCAAAAAAATATGAAGTGATTTCATTATTTAAAGTCTGTAAAAAAAGACAAAACCAATTCATTAATTTACATGTACATTTACTAGTAGAACAAAGGGCATTATATAAACAATTTTAAAAGGATAAAACAACATTTTAGAGCAGTAATACTCATGTCACTTAACAAAGACCTATATAGCTATTATCACAAAAAATTTGAAGCAATTTTATTCTTTAAAGTCTGTAAAAAGACAAAATGAACTCATTAATTTACATGTACATTTACTAGTAGAACAAAGGGCATTATATAAACATTTTTAAAAGGATAATGCGACATTTTATAGCAGTAATACTCATGTCACTTAACAAGGACCTATATAGCTTTCATCACAAAAAATTTGAAGTGATTTCATCTTTTAAAGTACGTAAAAAGACAAAATGAACTCATTAATTTACATGCACATTTATTAGTAGAACAAAGGGCATTATATAAACATTTTTAAAAAGATAATGCTACATTTTAGAGCTGTAATACTCATGTCATTTAACAAGGACCTATATAGCTATTATTACAAAAAATTTGAAGTGGTTTCATCTTTTAAAGTCTGTGAAAAGACAAAATAAATTCATTAATTTACATGTACATTAATTAGTAGAACAAAAAGCATTAAATAAACATTTTTAAAAGGATAATGCTATATTTTAGAGCAGTAATACTTGTGTGATTTAACAAGGACCTATATAGCTATTATCACAAAAAATTTGAAGCAATTTCATTATTTAAAGTCTGTAAAAAAAGACAAAAATTCATTAATTTACATGTACATTTACTAGTAGAACAAAGGACATTATATAACATTTAAAAAAAATAATGCTACATTTTAGAGCAATAATACTCTTGTCATTTAACAAGGACCTATATAGCTATTATCAAAAAAAATTTGAAGTGATTTCGTTCTTAAAAGTTTGAAAAAAAAACAAACAATTTCATTAATTTACATGTACATTTACTAGTATAACAAAGAGCATTATATAAACAATTTTAAAAGGATAATGCAACATTTTAGAGCAGTAATACTCATGTCATTTAACAAGGACCTATATAGCTATTATCACAAAAAATTTGAAGTGATTTTATTCCTTAAATTTTGTAAAAAAAGACAAAACAAATTCATTAATATTACATTTACATTTATTAGTAGAACAAAGAGCATTTTATAAACATTTTAAAAGAATAATGCTACATTTTAGAGCAGTAAGACTAATGTCACTTAACAAGGACCTATATAGCTATCATCACAAAAAATATGAAGCGATTTCATTCTTTAAAGTCTGTAAAAAAACCAAAAAGAATTCATTAATTTACATGTATATTTACTAGTAGAATAAAGGGTATTATATAAACATTTAAAAAAAAATAATGCAACATTTTAGAGCAGTGATACTAATGTCAATTAACAAGGACCTATATAGCTATCATCACAAAAATTAGAAGCAATTTCATTCTTTAAAATCTATAAAAAGACAAAATGAATTCATTAATTTACATGTACATTTATTAGTAGAACAAAGGGCATTATATTAACATTTTAAAAAGAATAATGCTACATTTTACAGCAGTAATACTCTTGTCATTTAACAAGGACCTATATAGCTATTATCAAAAAAATATGAAGTGATTTCATTCTTTAAAGTCTGTAAAAAGACAAAATGAACTCATTAATTTACATGTACATTTACTAGTAGAACAAAGGGCATTATATAAACATTTTTAAGAGGATAATGCTACATTTTAGAGCAATAATACTCATGTCATTTAACAAGGACCTATGTAGCTATTATAACAAAAAATGTGAAGCAATTACATTCTTTAAAGTCTGCAAAAAGCAAAATGAACTCATTAATTTACATGTACATTTATTAGTAGAACAAAAAGCATTAAATAAACATTTTTAAAAGGATAATGCTATATTTTAGAGCAGTAATACTCATGTAATTTAATAAGAACCTATATAGCTCTTATCACAAAAAATTTGAAGCAATTTCATTATTTAGACTCCGTAAAAAAAGACAAAAGTAATTCATTAATTTACATGTACATTTACTAGTAGAACAAAGGGCATTATATAAACATTTTTAAAAGAATAATGCTACATTTTACAGCAGTAATACTCTTGTCATTTAACAAGGACCTATATAGCTATTATCAAAAAAATATGAAGTGATTTCATTATTTAAAGTCTGTAAAAAAAAGACAAAACCAATTCATTAATTTACATGTACATTTACTAGTAGAACAAAGGGCATTATATAAACATTTTTAAGAGGATAATGCTACATTTTAGAGCAATAATACTCATGTCATTTAACGAGGACCTATATAGCTATTATTACAAAAAATTTGAAGTGGTTTCATCTTTTAAAGTCTGTGAAAAGACAAAATGAATTCATTAATTTACATGTACATTAATTAGTAGAACAAAAAGCATTAAATAAACATTTTTAAAAGGATAATGCTATATTTTAGAGCAATAATACTCATGTAATTTAATAAGAACCTATATAGCTCTTATCACAAAAAATTTGAAGCAATTTCATTATTTAAACTCCGTAAAAAAAGACAAAAGTAATTCATTAATTTACATGTACATTTACTAGTAGAACAAAGGGCATTATAAAAACATTTTTAAAAGAATAATGCTACATTTTACAGCAGTAATACTCTTGTCATTTAACAAGGACCTATATAGCTATTATCAAAAAAATATGAAGTGATTTCATTTTTTAAAGTCTGTAAAAAAAGACAAAACCAATTCATTAATTTACATGTACATTTACTAGTAGAACAAAGGGCATTATATAAACAATTTTAAAAGGATAATGCAACATTTTAGAGCAGTAATACTCATGTCACTTAACAAAGACCTATATAGCTATTATCACAAAAAATTTGAAGCAATTTTATTCTTTAAAGTCTGTAAAAAGACAAAATGAACTCATTAATTTACATGTACATTTACTAGTAGAACAAAGGGCATTATATAAACATTTTTAAAAGGATAATGCGACATTTTATAGCAATAATACTCATGTCACATAACAAGGACCTATATAGCTTTCATCACAAAAAATTTGAAGTGATTTCATCTTTTAAAGTACGTAAAAAGACAAAATGAACTCATTAATTTACATGCACATTTATTAGTAGAACAAAGGGTATTATATAAACATTTTTTAAAGGATTATGCTACATTTTAGAGCAGTAATACTCATGTCATTTAACAAGGACCTATATAGCTTTCATCACAAAAAATTTGAAGTGATTTCATCTTTTAAAGTATGTAAAAAGACAAAATGAACTCATTAATTTACATGCACATTTATTAGTAGAACAAAGGGCATTATATAAACATTTTTAAAAAGATAATGCTACATTTTAGAGCAGTAATACTCATGTCATTTAACAAGGACCTATATAGCTATTATCACAAAAAATTTGAAGCGATTTCGTTCTTTAAAGTCCGTAAAAAAAGACAAAACAAATTCATTAATATTACATGTACATTTACTAGTAGAACAAAGTGGATTATATAAACATTTTAAAAGGATAATGCTACATTTTAGAGCAGTAATACTTGTGTGATTTAACAAGGACCTATATAGCTATTATCACAAAAAATTTGAAGCAATTTCATTATTTAAAGTCTGTAAAAAAAAGACAAAAATTCATTAATTTACATGTACATTTACTAGTAGAACAAAGGACATTATATAACATTTTAAAAAAATAATGCTACATTTTAGAGCAATAATACTCTTGTCATTTAACAAGGACCTATATAGCTATTATCAAAAAAAATTTGAAGTGATTTCATTCTTAAAAGTCTGAAAAAAAAACCAAAACGATTTCATTAATTTACATGTACATTTACTAGTATAACAAAGAGCATTATATAAACAAATTTAAAAGGATAATGCAACATTTTAGAGCAGTAATACTCATGTCACTTAACAAGGACCTATATAGCTATTATTACAAAAATTTAGAAGCGATTTTATCTTTTAAAGTCTGTAAAAAGACAAAATGAACTCATTAATTTACATGTTAGTAGAACAAAGGGCATTATATAAACATTTTTAAAAAGATAATGCTACATTTTAGAGCAGTAATACTCATGTTATTTAACAAGGACCTATATAGCTATTATCACAAAAAATTTGAAGTGATTTTATTCCTTAAATTTTGTAAAAAAAGACAAAACAAATTCATTAATATTACATTTACATTTATTAGTAGAACAAAGAGCATTTTATAAACATTTTAAAAGGATAATGCTACATTTTAGAGTAGTAAGACTAATGTCACTTAACAAGGACCTCTATAGCTATCATCACAAAAAATATGAAGCGATTTCATTCTTTAAAGTCTGTAAAAAAACCAAAAAGAATTCATTAATTTACATGTATATTTACTAGTAGAATAAAGGGTATTATATAAACATTTAAAAAAAAATAATGCAACATTTTAGAGCAGTGATACTAATGTCAATTAACAAGGACCTATATAGCTATCATCACAAAAATTAGAAGCAATTTCATTCTTTAAAATCTATAAAAAGACAAAATGAATTCATTAATTTACATGTACATTTATTAGTAGAACAAAGGGCATTATATTAACATTTTAAAAAGAATAATGCTACATTCTAGAGCAGTAATACTCAATTCATTTAACGATGACCTACATAGCTTTTATCACAAAAAATTTGAAGCGATTTCATTCTTTACAGTCTGTAAAAAAACCAAAACGATTTCATTAATTTACATGTTCATTTACTAGTAGAATAAATGGCATTATATAAACATTTTTAAAAGAATAATGCAACATTTTAGAGCAGTGATACTAATGTCACTTAACAAGGACCTATATTGCTATCATCACAAAAAATGTTAAGCGATTTCATTATTTAAAGTCTGTAAGAAAAGACAAAACGAATTCATTAATTTACATGTACTAGTAGAACAAAGGGGATTATATAAACATTATTAAAAGGATAATGCAACATTTTAGAGCAGTAACACTAATGTCAGTTAAGAAGGACCTTTATATCTAACATCATAAAAAAATTCAAGTACCAAATTCTCAATTTTTGGCTCGAGACCATGGACTATAGTCCATGGTCTCGAGCCAAAAATGGCAAAAAAATGAAATTGCTTATGATGATAGCTATATAGGTCCTTGTTAAGTAGAATAATTATTTGTGCTTAGAAATGTTGTTAAAGTCAGTAAAAAAATGAAAACGAATTCATTAATTTACACGTACATTTACTAGTAGAACAAAGGGGATTATATAAACATTTTTAAAAAGATAATGCTACATTTTAGAGCAGTAATGCTCATTTCACTTAACTATATAGCTATCATCACAAAAATTTTGAAATGATTTTAGTAAAAAAAACAAAGCAAAATTCATTAGCTATTGCTTAGACATACTGGAATAAAAGTCAATTATACTAATGTTGAGAATTGCAATTATGATAATGACAAAACTGAAAAGTTGAGGTTTTTTGTAAATATGTAGCTTTACTGTTTATTGATCAAGGTTTAGGGCTTTAGATTAACTGAGTTTAGAATTTAACTAAACCTTTTTGTGCAAAATGAATTAGTGTTTGCTGATTAGTACAGTATTTTAGGAAGAGAATGGCAATGGGAAATATACTATAACCAGGCCCATTAGTTAGAAACACCAACAAATGTAAGCCTAACTGCTAGCACAACACCCACTCATCAAACTCCATCTGCCACACCCACTAAATATTTCAGGTGTGGCTTGTCCACACCTCATATTTTAATCAATCCCTTATTTTTATAGAATATAATCCTGACTACAAACAACACACCTACTAATCAGGATTCAGTAGACAGACACACCTACTAACATTGGGTTTGGTTTATTTTGACCACACCTCATATTTTAATTAATGGTCTAGCTTAACCCAAATTAGCCTTGGGATGTATGGGGTGGAAATGAATAATTTTTAAAAATAATTAGTTGCTTGTGACTTACTTAGCCTTCTCCAGGATCATATACTGCACCTTTGTCCCTTGCTCTAGAGGATATAATTGTATATTACTTTAATTACAAATACACCCAATTTACAACTGTCGAATGTACCACTCTCAAATGATGTACTACCAACAACTACAATTTATGACCTTGTATAAAGTACTAATGAACTTACACCATGAATGTAGAGATAGATGAATGTGTCTTGAGGTAGCAACTTACAACCTAAAGCCCTCAGTGTAGAGATAGATGAATGCGTCTTGAGGCAGCAACCTCCAAGCTAAAGATCTGTAGAAAAAAAAGATGAGAAAAAAATATAGGAAATAGTATATAATAAAAATCATAAAATATAGCATACATTATTGTTACCTATGAACTTATGACAAAACTAGATCCTGGACTCCAATTATGCTATAAAAAGAAACAAAAATAAGAAATAATAATGTGTTATAAAGTCATAAGTTAATATAATATACATTACTTACTTGCACCCTCAGAAAAAGAGATTTTGCACCCTCAGAAAGAGATATGTTGTACCCTCAGAAGGAGAGATGTTGCAACCTCAGAAGGAGAGATTCAGAAGGAGAGATGTTGCACCCTCAGAAGGAGATGTTGCAACCTCAGAAGGAGAGATGTTGTACCCTCTGAAGGAGAGATGAATAAGTGTCTTGAAGCCGCGACCATTAACCTAAAGATCTGTAGAAAAAAAATGAGAAAGAAGAAAAAAAATATGAAATAGTATATAAAAAAAATTATAAAATGTAGCATACATTATTGTTACCTCTGAACTTACGACAAAAACTGTTGTACCCTCAGAAGGAGAGATGTTGTACCCTCAGAAGGAGAGATGTTGCAACCTCAGAAGGAGAGATATTGAAACCTCAGAAGGAGGGATGTTGCATCCTAAAAAAAAGAGATGTTGTACCCTCAGAAGGAGAGATGAATAAGTGTCTTGAAGCAGTGACCTCTAACCTAAAGATCTGTAGAAAAAAATAAGAAGAAAAAAATATGAAATAGTATATAAAAAAAATTATAAAATATAGCATACATTATTGTTACCTCTGAACTTACAACAACAAGTGTTGTACCCTCAGAAGGAGAGATGTTGCACCCTCAGAAGAAGAGGTGTTTTACCCTCAGAAGGAGAGATGTTGTACCCTCAGAAAGAGACATCTTGCAACCACAGAAGGAGAGATATTGAAACCTCAGAAGGGGGGATGTTGCATCCTTAAAAAGAGAGATGTTGTACCCTCAGAAGGAGAGATGAATAAGTGTCTTGAAGCAACAACCTCTAACCTAAAGATCTGTAGAAGAAAATGAGAAAGAAGAAAAAAATATGAAATAGTATATAAAAAAAATTATAAAATATAGCATACATTATTGTTACCTCTGAACTTATGACAACAACTGTTGTACCCTCAGAAGGAGAGATGTTGCGCCCTCAGAAGGAGAGTTGTTGTACCCTCAGAAGGAGAGATGTTGTACCCTCAGAAGGAGAGATGTTGCAACCTCAGAAGGAGAGATATTGAAACCTCAGAAGAAGAGATGTTGTACCCTCAAAAAAAGAGATGTTGCACCCTCAGAAGGAGAGATGAATAAGTGTCTTGAAGTAGCAACCTCTAACATAAGATCTGTTGAAAAAATAAGAAGAAAAAATACGAAATAGTGTAAAATATAGCATACATTATTGTTACCTCTGAACTTACGACAACCTTCCAATGATGCTATATAAAAAAAATAGAGAAAAATTATGTAATATAGGCTAACATTACATTACAATAATATTGACAGTATATCATTTGAGAGTGGTACATTCGACAGTTGTATATTTAGCAGTATCACACAACATAAAATTACCAAAGTATTTTTACAGTCTTATTAACAAATATGAAACTTACATTTTATGAAGTCTTTAACCTGTATGTGTGCGTACGTGACTCAAAAGATAAAACAAACACAATGTTATGTTATACAGTGTTATTTCAATTTTCCTAACAGCATAAACTATATGTACCTTTAGTAATCATTACACAAATATAACAAAATGTCCAGATTGTTTCACTAGTTAGCACTGACACAAAGCAAAACTGCCCATAGAATAAGAAATCACATCATCACTGACTATTATTGAGTGTGTTTCTACATTATGTTACCATGTTATATCTGATAGCAGCACTCATAACACCAAAGACTCTGGAAGTGATCTGGTATCTATTATATTGTATAAAGCTGCTTATAACTAATCAATATTTGGTAACCTTTCATTATTATCCAACAGATAGGATGAGCATATAATTCTATAAAGAAAGAGATAACACAACAATAATGAGTTGACAAGAGTCTTACCTGTAAATCATTCGCTTTATTGAAAGCTCTTGTTACTATCAGTCCGCACTTAAATACTTCTTGATTAATACACAAATTAATACAGAATTTATATTTATACCTTTTTTATATTAAGGTAATAGGAGACACAGTTATGTAATAAAGTACTGCTATAAAACACGACCCTACTCTTACTGACAAATAAAGAGTACACATCATGTTTGACTAACCTCTCATCTGTAGTCTTACTGTAGTCTGAGATATATATTGACAAAGAATTGAACATTATTAAATAGAATGGATTCTTACAAATATATTTAAACATCAGGCTGTTCCTACTGACACAGACAATTTGGCTAACCAGTTTTACAAACTCATTACAAACCTGATACAGTGAGAAAAAAAAAGATTAAATTAATATAAAACAGTCTCACATATTCTTCATTATCCAGGAATTAGGATATAAACCTAACTATAGTTATGTTCTACTCCATTATTACCTGTGAACTAAAAACAAATCAATCTTGTAAGGTAAAATGAGAGACCTTAATCCTTCTTTGATTTAATGTTATTTCTTTTGTTGTTCTCTTCTAACAGTTGCTTCAATTCTTTAGTTCCATATTACAAGCAGATTGTCATTTATAAAGATAATACAATATTTAAGAGCAGTAATATTAATGTCACTTAAGAAGTTTGCAATACATGTACTTCTCAATAGAGTAATTGTTTGTGGTCAGAAATATTATTAAAGTCGGTAAAAAAACTAAAAAACTTGATTATTTTACATGTACATGTGGTAGTAAAACTAGGGCATTTTAAAAAAATTAATGTAAAATTTATCATGCACATATAAGAGAAAATGCTGACATTTATTTTTATAAACACAAGTGGCACGTCAAAGAAAAGACAGGTGGATTATAGTATATACCTGATCACTACAAAATTGGTGGCTCCACCACTGCACTATGATATCATTCAATATTGGTTGAACTATTTGTCTGGCTTGGATTTCCAGACAACATAGAAAAACTGATTCACATAGTTAGGTGGATAGTGGAAGAAAATGGCTGCTACAAACATAATGGCTCTTTCACATGTCTATGCAGATTTTATAACATTTTAACATTGATTACTTATGTAATGAAATGGGATTAGATGGTAATGTTGTGATGGAACTTGTACATGTAATTGTTGCAAAAAACTATACTGCTTCTTGTCAAGACAAAAGGACAATTTTAAAAAAACATGTCATTTTAACATAATAGAGCAAAACATGTACGTGAGAAGTGTTGATCATAATGATCAATTCCAACAATACTATTGTCTCTGACTAAGATCATGAAAATCTATATCAGTGTGTTATAAATATCTAGTAGATTTTGCTATAGCAAATGCATATATTATATCACAATACATACCTTCAGAAAGAACTGCTATGTCTTTCCTTTAAAACAGTTACAAGTCTCATTGCTATCTCTTTTCAGTCCCTCAACTTCATTATCAAGTAATGCCACACTATCAGATGAAGGAACATGGAGTAAATATAACCTGTGTTACAATAAAAGAAGACAGTTTACATACACCTACTGTAGATGTTAGGAATGCAAAAAGTATTTATACCACACTTGGAAGCTAGAAAGAGATTGATTCCTTCGATTCTTTATCGTAAGACAAATAGTAAATTTGCTTTACAACCTTATAAACATCATTTGAGCATTATCTTAGTTTATCATCATTAAAACAAGCTATAATGTAGCAAATATGATCAACATCTACTAATATATACTCGTTATACATAAGTATACAACAACGAAAGTATATTTACATACTAATGCTTGTACGCTAAAGGTGTCACAACACGCTTACAAAACTCACTCATTTACCTTAAAACTGTTTGCAAAGATAGCAGGAACACTTCTAAACCTTCGTTGAGTAGTTTCACTGGCTGCTGTAGCGCGTTAGAAGGCTAGCCAACTAGTGAAATACAAAACACGTTACTTTCTGTTAACGTCTCAAGTACAATATTACGCGCAATGCGCAATTCCGTTAATTAATAAAGGTGATGTTTGAACTATAGTTGATTGAATTAGAGGAAGTATTAATGATTGAGATGTTTGTATAGTAGACGATAGTGATGGACAATTGTTTGGTTGCTGTGATGTGTGGTTGCAAACTGAGATAGATGGATGTAAGATAGAACTATGGTATGGATTTTCTAAAAAAATAAGAAAAAAAAGTTGCTATACTGGTAGATACTAACCACAGATATCACTTTGTTGTTGATATGAATATAATTACCTTCTTCATCATCCTTATTAATATCTTCCAAATCGCTGAAATCATCATCACTTCCTGGCATAACTGGCTCTTGAGGATCATCTAGTTCAAGGAAATAGTCGTCTCCATCGAGCTCATGGATTGTGTCCTCTGCTGTCAAAATCCTAGGTCTTTTTGCCATGTTTATTTTACTATAAAGTAGATTGATGTTTATATTCTACCATTTTTAATTTATTTTTTGTTCTTTTACAATATTCACACTTAATACTTATCATATAATTAAAATTTTCACCTGAATTGAAGTGAAAACTTTGAGGTCCAAAAACGAGCCAAATGCCTATAGAACCACTTGAAAAAACACTTATCAGATGATGTGTGGTCACTTAAGAAAACTATAATCTACTTAAATGATCTCCAGGATGTTATTTAGCAGCTGCAAACAAGTAAGTAACTTCATAATAAAATAGAGCATACAGAATTCGTTGCATTCAAAGACTTTGCTTGCTAGTCTGCAAAAAACTAAAAAGATCTATTATTTCACATGTACATAATATATACAGGTAGAATAAAAGGTTAGAAGTAGATTTATGTCATCTATTTGTGAGTACAGACAATGAGTACTCTAATGTAATCAAATCTACTTTACATTCAAGGTGGATCTGACTAAAATGAGAAGGTAACTTGTATCCTAACCATGTTATCATAAACTATGTCACCATAGTAACATGGTAAGCCATTCTATACATATACATGACATGTATCTATTGGTATTTGTATATACATATAGCTAACTTACAAAACGTATATTAGACTATTAAAGAAACTGTTACAGAATTATTACAAACATAGATTCCTCTATCATGTGCTGATGTAATAAGATTTATAAAACTAGTGAATACTCTATTAAATCATCTATATACTGAATGATATCTACAATGCATACACAATTCTTGTTATTACATGAGGTCAAAGCCAATCTGGCTACATGATATACAAGATCAGACTATATTGCATTGTAAATATACATAACAGATCACCTCTGCTCCTCCTAAGGAGTGTCCAATATTGTAAAATATACTAGATAGGCTTGAATACCAGACAATCAATTGTGTTGATATAACATTTGATATTCTTAAGAAAAGTGAGTGAAACTGCTGAGGATAATTTGAAGATTAGAATCACAGAACTGACATACAATATTCTTTTATAATGGACACACACTATGTTACTACAATATTGAACAATGCTGCTAATTTTACTAATAATAGTTTTACATTTTCAAACCTACTTAGTTTAAGATATTGGCTACACAAGACTATTGTATTGACCGTATAAATGAGAATGATATTCTTATCAAAATGAGGTTGAGATAAGAAAAGAGGTGAATAAAGTTTGTAGCTAACACTAGATGATCTGTTTTGTTATAGATAACACTAAACCTTAATCAATAAACCATAAAACTTAGCATATTTACAGAAAACCTCAATTTTCCAGTTTGGTCTCATCATAATTGCAATTCTCAACATTACTCTTTAATTGACTTTTATAGCAGCAAGTCTATGCAATGGCTGATATAATTTACACATTACTCTAACACTTGTAAACCACAACATTCCAATGGTAATACGATCACTACCTTAAGCCAGCCTCTATCCTGTACAGACAATTGTTATTTAATAATAAATTTAAAAAAGCGTGTAGTTATTTTGTAACTATAAAGTACTAACAACAAATATCACTGAATTATTGAACAATTTTATTAGCTTCTGTAGCAGAGACACTGCTTTGTTGGAAAACATCCTTCTCAAAATCCAACCTCACATCAATATAAACCTCTGGTTCCAAATGTCCATAGTTTAATTTCAAAGGACGATGACTAGCAAAACTATCTGGAGTATACTCACTAGAGAGCCTGGTTTTATCTAGAAGAAAATAATATAATAAAGTATTACAAGCACTGTTCCCACCAATGAGATTAAGTTCTTGATATACATGAGCAACAAGTTCACTACAAAATATAGAACTCAAATCTTCTTCATGGCTCCTGAGAAAATCCAAGTATTTGTTATCAAAATCAACAGCAGACATAATCAAATCTAACTGGTTCTTTTCATATGGTCTGCCTTGAAACTTCTTAATACAAATGACAATATATTACTTTCATAACTAACTTTTAACATTGTCTCATATAATGTCTCCCATTTGCTCATCAGTTAGTCCAGTTAATTGTCGAATACCAACACAATTATACCAGCCAGAGAAAATTTTATTCCTGAGTGGGAAAAATTCTATACCTCTCTGGACATTTCCTGTATCAACATCAACAAGTCCTGCTTTATTAGTACTAGATTCTACAATCAGATATGCCAAAATATTTTGAAATTAAATCCAAACAAATTTTTTGTTATTATTCCATTTATGCAGTAAGTCACCACATACATTTATGTCAGTATTTGTGTATTTTATAGATCTCTAAAGGAGTGGATCTTACATCATCTAATAACACTATATAGATCAACTTACTTTTTATTACTTTGAATTTGATAAACAAGATATATACAATGCTTATCATAATTTATAATGTTCGTTGTATTCTAAACTTCAATTTTTCTCGTAATATCATCCAGTTTTTTTCAAAATCTTTCCATAATTTATCATTTCTAGCAGCTTGTGGTAATAGACAGTATACCTCCTTAATACTCACCACGTCTTCATCAAACTCTTCTAAACTAGAATAGTCTTATAAAACAACTTGACCATAATTCAAAACTTACCTATTGTATTGTTTAGGACATGGTTTTGAGCGGCGATATATTGTGTCATGACTCTTCTTCTCTAGGAGATCATAGCATTGTATTTTATTATATTGATACTGCAAAGACACTAAAAGAAATAATACTTGTGAGTAAATATGAGCAAAGATTACATTGATCATGAGGTACTATGGGAGATAACTGCCAATTCACATCAGTTTGAGGAGCAAACTTTAAAGAGAACTGACTTAATTCTGATGCAAACAGTTCAATTAATGTTACAAAATAAGTTGTCTCTCTCCATTGTTTAGGAATGTCATCAACTCCATAATAAGCTCCTGCTAACTGACCATATATAGCTCCTACTGTATCAGCATCATCACCTAAATTAACTACAGTATACTACATAATGATAGTGTTGATATGGTACATGAATAACCTGCTTTTAAACAGCCATCTTTAAAATTGTTGGTATGATAAAATGACCACAATGCTGCCTCCATTGATGAAATGACATACCCCGATGCTTTAATATCAGGAGGTTCTTTAGATTTGTATGAGCCACATGCAATATCAAGTACTTCAGAAACCTATTGTAGTTATTTATATAACTAAGCACTTCATAAATACACCTGCCATTTTATTTTTTTCCCAATAATCAGGAACTGGTGAATATTTTTCCGATAATAGTTTCTCCTTTGATACTCCATTAAGACAACCAATAAGAAGACCAGCAAAATATCTAGTTGGATTAGAATTAATATCATAAACATAAACAATATAATATTACTTGCATGCATCTACTGCAACTGGAGGACCATGGGTTACTTTAGCTGAAGTTCCACTTAACTCCATTGCTATAAGTGGATGTTTCCAATAGCTAAGTGGTACAGGTGCTAATCTCATCAAACATCCATTCCCAGCAGCACGAGGAGATGTTGAACCAGGAAAACTATCTTTTTCTCCTGAGCGTTGAAACTTATTAAGAGCATTACATACTGTCATACCAATATCGAAACATTCTCCTGTAGATGACAAATGACCTTCCTACATAAAGTAATTAAAATAGGTGTATAGAAAATAACCTACTTGATACCATCTCCAATATCGTTTGGCTTGATCGATAGGGTTAAACCCTTGGCATTCAATAATGCTCTCAGCTAAACACAGAGCCATACTGGTATCATCAGTCCACTGGTAGAATAGTGACACAAGGTAAGAAGATGTCAGAATGTAATTGAGCTAACCTGTCCTGGAGATAAATTAAATTTACCTCCACCTACCATACTATTGACAGGAGTAAATGAACCAGGAGGCATAAATTCTACCGTTGTACCGATTGCATCACCCACAGCAAGGCCTAAAAGAGATCCAAATATGCGACCTTCTACCATAATGGTAGTAATAAAGTATACGGACTTGGATGTTATTATTGCATTTCATTTCTATACAAATTTTAAAACGTTTCCGTTTACGTCCATATTCTTTAAACCTCGTGTCATCATGGGAAAGCTTAATGTAGCTTTGCTTCGTTACTTATCTCGAGAAGATTTCAGAGTTTTAACTGCTGTAAGTTAGTAGTCATTCATGTAATTTTATATCGATATTAAATAGGTTGAAATGGGGATGAAAAATCACGAAATCGTTCCTATTGGTTTAGTTACCGCTATAGCTGGATTAAAAAGTTCAGTTTGTCATAAAGTCCTTAGAAATTTAGTGAAACATCAGTTACTATGCTATGAACATAACAAAGGTAAAAAACAGTAAATAGTCAATAATTGTAATAACAATTGTCTAGGTTGTGGTTATCGTCTGACTTTTACTGGATATGATTATTTAGCATTAAAAGCTCTTACAAATCGTGACATTATCACTTATGTGGGGAATCAAATTGGTGTTGGTAAAGAGTCAGGTATAAGATTAGAAATAGATTAATAAATGATTAATAAAATTAATAAATTATATCATTAGATATTTATGTTGTTGCTGATGAAAAAGGTCAACAGTTAGCGTTAAAAATACATCGGTATGTCAATGTTAATAATGTTAAGTTTGTAACCTTTTATTAGGTTAGGAAGGACCTCTTTTCGTAAAGTAAAAGAGAAGCGAGATTATCATGGTCACAGACACAGTACATCATGGTTGTATCTATCACGTCTGGCAGCAACAAAAGAATTTTCTTTTATGAAGGTACAATTATTTATATAGTCTTATAATAATTACAAAGTTTAGGCTCTTTACGAGAGAGAGTTTCCTGTACCTAAACCTGTGGATGTTAATAGACATTGTGTTATCATGGAATTATTGAATGGCTATCCATTGTAAACTTCTACTCAGTAAATCATGTTTTAATATATTCTCTTTGTGTATAGATATCAGGTACATATCTTACAAAATCCGGAATTTCTCTTTTCTAAACTGATGAAATTGATAGTTAAACTTGGCCAATATGGTCTAATACATTGTGACTTCAATGAGTTTAATATCATACTTAATAGCAGGGATCAACCCAGATTAATTGATTTTCCACAAATGGTTTCAACAAGCCATAGTGATGCTCAAAAGTAAATTTGTGTGATACAGTCTTTGTTATTATGTATGGGTAGATATTTTGACCATGATGTCAATTGTATTGTTGAATTCTTCAAGAAACGATTCCAGTGGGAAACTAATGATGATCTCCCTTCTTTGAATGACATTTTGTATGAATCTCTGTAGTCTAATCTCTTATCATATTTGTCACTAGGAAAGTTGAAAGTCTTGATATCAAAGTAACAGCAAGTGGGTTTATCCAATCAACAGCTTGTGAGGTTAGACATACAAAATACTACTCTGATTTGCTATTTATAAGGTGAAAGATGACCAGTCATTGGAAGATAAAGAGGAAGTGTATCAAGATGACCAATCATTAGAAGATAAAGGGGAAGTGTATCAAGATGACCAATCATTAGAAGATAAAGAGGAAGTGTATCAAGATGACCAGTCATTGAGAGATAAAGAGGAAGTGTATCAAGATGACCAATCATTAGAAGATAAAGGGGAAGTGTATCAAGATGACCAATCATTAGAAGATAAAGAGGAAGTGTATCAAGATGACCAATCATTGAGAGATAAAGAGGAAGTGTATCAAGATGACCAATCATTAGAAGATAAAGGGGAAGTGTATCAAGATGACCAATCATTAGAAGATAAAGAGGAAGTGTATCATGCTGACCAATCATTGAGAGATAAAGAGGAAGTGTATCAAGATGACCAGTCTTTGGAAGATAAAGAGGAAGTGTATCAAGATGACCATTCATTGAGAGATAAAGAGGAAGTGTATCAAGATGACCAATCATTAGAAGATAAAGAGGAAGTGTATCAAGATGACCATTCATTGAGAGATAAAGAGGAAGTGTATCAAGATGACCAATCATTAGAAGATAAAGAGGAAGTGTATCAAGATGACCAATCATTAGAAGATAAAGAGGAAGTGTATCAAGATGACCATTCATTGAGAGATAAAGAGGAAGTGTATCAAGATGACCAATCATTAGAAGATAAAGAGGAAGTGTATCAAGATGACCAGTCATTGGAAGATAAAGAGGAAGTGTATCAAGATGACCAGTCATTTTTTCAAGAAAACCAAGAGGAGGTATGTAAGTCGGATATCAAGGAGATAGTTCAAAAACGTTCAGAACAAAAGACTGTGGTGAAAGATGTTGTACATTCAACACATCTGTTTACTAAAAATGCTGTGAAAAAACTTGTAAAAAGGTCTGTACACAAGAAATATCATCAGCAAAATAAAATAGGTGCTCGTAAGGTTACTAGAAAACCTTTTCATTCGTCTGGAAAATCAAGTTGTAAGGTTAAAAGAATGAAGCTAAAACAATCTGTAACACTTTGTGACTGGTAGATAGATGTAGCTGTAATTAAAGTTTTTATTACAAAGAACTTGGACTCGTTTTTATAATAACATACATAGTTTCAGTTGATGTTGTAACATAGCTTGTACATATGATGACGAGCCACGCCTCCATCGTGGCAGTCGTTTCTTTTATGTGGAGTTCGCGCATTCCAGTGGAGAGGGGTTGTTCTCTTTCTATTTTGACGACCAGTGTCAATCTGCTGTAACATAATGCCTTTAAAACCAGAATATAAAGTGACCTTGTTAGGAGCTGGAGGAGTAGGAAAAAGTGCTTTGACACTACGTATTATTTCGGGTCAGTTTACGCCGACATATAACCCAACAATCGAAGATTATTATCGACACGATACCAATCTAGATGGTGTGGGACAATGTATCGTAGAAATACTGGATACTGCAGGCACTGAACAGTTTGCATCAATGCGACAATTATATATAAGCAGTGGAGATGCATTTGCGCTGGTATATTCGATTGACAACAGAGATTCATTTGAAGAAATTCGTGAAATTTATGATCAGTTACGTGAAGTGAAAAGAGCAGACGAGCTGTTGGTAGTATTAGTTGGTAATAAATGCGATTTAAAAGCTCAACGAGTAGTTGGTACACAAGAAGGTGTACAAGCTGCTAATGAGATGAACAAATGCCCTTTTTTGGAAACCTCAGCTAAAGATGGTACTAATGTAGAAGAGTTCTTTAATACATTGGTATCTGCAGTTGATCGTAAAGCTAAAGGTGGCGATAAGGAGCACATGAGAAGATCTTTTAGACTTGGGTCAAGAACCAGAACTCGACCTCGTACCCGCTCTCATCCAGATTTACACAAAAAAAATTCTGTTGATTATCATATGAAACCCGGCCAATCTACAAGACGAAGGTGTGTCATTTTATAGAATATTTTTTTTATAAATTATAATATATATAATTATATTATCTATTTGTGTGTCTTTTATTTTTTATTTTATTTTTTTATTTTATTTTAAAACGTGTCAATATATTAAAATGGCAATGTTAGTTTTTGCCACCAGTCTCTGGAATTCCTTTTATCTTCCTCTCTCACAACTTTGTAGTGGTCCTGATAACATTGTTGTAATTATACTCTAGTGTTGTGATAATTGACAGATGGGTAATATATGGAGCTGTACATGTATTGATGTGGGAAAACATTAATTTATTAAAGACCAATCAAATCATCTTTCAATAGAGACCTGCCAAATGTCTTGTTTACTAGTGCTTGGAAATAGACTAAACGTGTTAAGAGTCATATGTTAACAGGCTTCATGGAGTAAACTAAGTCACTGGAGGACATCTCAAAAACTATGGATTGGTATGACAACTCCAGAGTGAGTAACTGAACATCTCCCCCACACTCCTTTCATAACATTACTCCACTTTTGAAAGCACATTGCTAAAGGCAACTATTAGCTTTTGGAAAATAGTTCACAATGTTTCCATATAAGGACAATTAATAAGTGACAACAAGTGAACTAATTTAAATGTGCAGTCAATTTTATTATCGACTTTGGAATGTCTAGTTGTAACTTATTGCTTTGACATGCCACATACTTTACTATAAACACTACCATAAACTCTAGTAATACTAATTGTATTATTATGTACACTGAAGTCTTCTTTACCCACGTGGTTTCCACCCACGTAATTAATTACTTGCTATGAACCCCACCCACATTTGGATTTGGATCCGCCCACAATGTCACTCACCTCACTCTGTCTTTTAGTGCTTTCTGTAGCAGGTAATCCTGTTGAACAAAGCCCACAAGAGACAGGTCGTGGAATGTCCAGTGAAAAGATTGTATTGCTGGTTATTATGTTAGTGTTATTTCATGTTGGAGCATTCGTATCCCATTTATCTAATATATAATGTCTTCCACTACATATTTTTAATCCTTAACAAATTAATAATATAGGTTTACTGGCTTTTAAGATTATATCGAAATTCAAGTACAGATATCAAGATATCTTTAGCAAAAATACGTCATCAATAAATAAAAAATTATTTTCAATATTATCTTTTTAATTAAAAGTATAGAGTTATTGCGGTATAAATAATCTTCCGAAGAGTTTGGCTGCTACGTACCAAGAGATGCGCTTTACTGTCTGTCGTTTCTTCTATCTTACGTGGTAAGTCAGACGTGTAGAACTAACAAAGACATGTAATGTGATTTGCAAAAGATAATAATTTGTGACTCCTGATGTTGTATTGAAGTTAATAATCTCGTGTTCATGATGTTGCATAAGGGTATATATAAATGTTATACTTTAAGTAAAACTTGCACTACTGTATTAAATTAGTTGTATTCTTGTTGTGATAAAGGTTGTTATTAGCTAATAGTTCTATTAATATTGTACTTTAGCTATCTCTTGGTGAGTTGTGGAGGAGTTGAAATGGTATGTACAGCTTTTCATTTTAGCCCTCTGGTTTGTAACATCCAAAGTGTTGTTTTTGAACAGTTTATAATTGCGGCTCATAGTTTGTTAACTGGTTGTTAAAGACAATATGGTAGACAACTACGAATCACTTTGTAGCTAAATATTTGTTTATTTTTACAAGGTTAGGTGAGAAGTGTAACTTAATCCTCCAAGCACCTGTTAACTTAGTATAATAATTTTAGGGTGTGTACTTTTTCTCTATTCACAGATCAGCCATGTCTTCTGTCAATAAAATACCTCAAGTGATTCCTATGGCTCCATTACCTCAGCCATCTTTTCTTATTGGTCCTGCTCCAAGTAACAGTTATACACTGCAAATGCCTAACTCATCTCTCCAGTCTGTTGGTTTGTCACCATGGCCACTAACACCTTTACGTCCAGTTGGAACAACTATACCAACTTATAGTCCTCCTGAAGTCTTTTATACCCACCATTCTACCGATTTAGTGCCAGCTACTGTATCCAACACTACAGGTCAAGATAATACTCCATTATCTCCTACATCTCCGGAACAAACCTCTCACACACCTCCTCCACCTAGTAATTCATCACCCTGTCATCCTTCAGTAAAGAAAGAGTTGGAAAGTAGTGGTTGTTTGCGTACTGAAGTTGATCAAGATAGTAAACGTTCATATCCTATAAATGCATTAATTGATGTGCCTGGTAGCCTTAATCGTGGCTCAAGGACTTCAAGTTTAAGTAGCTCGTTGTCATCTTTTCGATTTGGAGGTAGTCTAAGTCAGATATGGGCTACGTCTTTATCTTCTCTCTCTGGCAAACTTCACAACATGAAAAGCACTGGGTAAGTAATACCCCAGCCAGATGGCCTCAGGCTAATTGGATGAGAAAAGACTTTGAGTTGTCACCCACCTTATCTAAATATGAGCTAACTATTTGTAGTAATCATAACAAATGACTTTGATCTATTGATATGTAGACACTCTGTACTACTGGAAATCAACTAAGTGTCTGGCCATAACCACTTGTTAGAATAGTTCAACCCCCCTTTCTAATCCACTGTTTTGTTGTCTTACTTGTTCAGTTAAAGTGCATAGCTTGTATTCACCTGTACCTTTTTATTGTATTCATAATTTATGTACAAATAGTTGCTATAGTTACTTTGTGTAGATTAATATAATTATGATCATGAATATGACTCCTCCATATTCTGTGTGGTCCCTTTAGAAATTTACATTCTGATGCATCACTGCCCTCTCTGGGTAATCAATACTATGCATTTGGAGGCAGTCTGCCTGAACTCTCTCTCACTTCATTAACTCGTCTTCTTCCTACATCCTCTGGTTCATCAACAGATACTTCGTCAACTGGTGGAGGACTTTTCACCCTCATTCAACCCTCTCTGTGTGTATATCCTAGCCAGTCTCATTTAGCCACACCCTTCATTAATGCTAATGGTTCCATTACTTTTGGTAGTTTCTTATCGAGTGGATCAAGCTTGTGTTCCACAAAGAAGGAGTCACCTGATGATAATAGAGACCCTCCCACTTCATCTCCAGCCGTATGTTCTACATCTACTACTGCTCCTGGTAATTTGAGTACACTTGCATATGTTGCATCTGTACAGAAGAATTTAGAAACCGAAGACCAAACCCCAACATTTCCACTAATGACTGTTACAACACAGTTACAAGGTCACAGTCCTATTCCACCTAGTTCTGGTCTGAGTCCTATTACCCATAATTCCTGCTTAAGTCCTGATGGTGGTAATCTTGATATGGATTGTCATGTGTCTTCACCAGTTGTTATACCACCTCATTGCTTGGTTAAAGGTATTAAATGTGAAGAGGAAGATCACCAAACAATGGGTAATTACAGTGAAGTGAAGCCATTGTTACCCAAAAAAGAGCCCAAAGACAAACCTTATAAATGTGATTATCCTGGTTGTGGTCGATCCTTTTCTTTCCCTGCTCATCTACGTTCCCATGTTCAGCAAATTCACATATCTTATCGACCTTGTAAATGTGACTTTCCAGGCTGTGGTAAGCGATTTTACACGCCCCAACATTTAAATGTACATCGTCGTATTCATACTGGTGAAAGACCCTTTGTCTGTCCTTATGTTGACTGTGGAAAAGCCTTTACTACAGCTGGTAATTTGAAGAACCATATTCGTACTCATACAGGAGAAAGACCCTACGCTTGTAAATTTGATGGATGTGCTAAACGATTTGCTGAAATGTCTAGTTTAAAGAAACATGAACTAACCCACACAGGGGAAAAACCCTACAAATGTCGAGTTTGTGGTAAAGCATTTTCACAAGCTGGTAGTCGTAACACTCACGAACGCAAACACAATAGAAATGATGATGTAGAAACTAAAGTATCACGAAGATATAGAATAAAACGTGTATCACAAAGTGATGACCCTTAATATGTTCTATTTTTATACTAAATGAAATGTTACGTAGTGGTTGTATGATGTTTATAAATATTTAATATTTAAAAATTATACTACTTTTTTCTGTGATGTCTGAGCATATAATAAAAGACCAGTCCTTATAAAATAGGCTATGAATGAGAATAACACATCATTTAATTTACATGTGATGATCATAACACTTACTTAATAAAACCACCATAACAGGGATTAATAACCAAATTGTATTACTAGTAGATAATATAATATTGAGAAGCCATAATGTAGGGAGTACAAATGTTAATATGGTCCAGAAAATTTGGTTAAGTCGTAAACACCATAATTGATATGATGAGAATATTAGTGGTCGGGATGGTCCAGGATAGCATCCATGTTGAGTAAAATAATGATACGCATTATCCTAAAAGCAATCCAATGTTATATCATATAGTGCATTCTACCTTGTCAATATATAATTGATGACAGTATTTTTGAAGGTCATCCATTGAATCTGGTAAGTCTAACATTGGTATTTTCCTAGAAGATGTTAAATATTAAGAACTCTCTCAAAGAATTTACCTTAAATAGAAGAAAACTTTAATAGTATTTCCAACCATAACATCACGTAATGTTAAATGATGGCCATTATAATAATCTTGACCAGTGGGATAAGCAAAACCAACATCATAAGATACCTTAAAATGTGCTGTCAGAAAAATAAAAATCCTTTGCTTATAACCTCCAGTATCAGAATCAATGTTGTGAACCACTAATTATTATGTACCACACCATAATATCATATGACTAAAATGCACATGTGTATCCTACCCTCTTTCTTTAAGCTGTCAGCCAAAATAGCATAGCCCTTTGTTCGTGGAACAAGATGATATTGTAGTGGAGTTAAACCAACTCTTTTTGCATATTCTACTCCTTCTAGTAATTTTATATCAGTGAAACGAGTACCTTCACAGAATATACAAACCTACACAACTCATTCCATATAATAACAAAGCATTAGCTCACTTGAATGGGAAAGGGATAGTCAGCAAAAGCCTTTAAGCTTTTTCTAATATTAACTTCATCTTTTTGCCAACTTCTGTTTAGAAATGGACATTCCAATGCCCAAAGCATTTGACCAAATCCAGGAACATAGAGCACTGATTTTTTGGGTAATGTCCGAATAGTCTACAAAATCATTGCTACATTTTATTATTATAGAATAATGCCTTTACCTCAAGACAATCAAAACATGTACTCACGACAAATCCAATGAGCCAATCAAAATCTCCTCGATGACTTAGCGTAATAAGACATGACTCTTTACCAAATCTTTGATATGCTTCATCAGTTCCAAATAAAGTCACTTGAGTATCTGCCCAATCTATGCATGCCCAAATCATTTCTACACAAAACAGATGATCTATAAATATTAAAGTTAAGTTCATACTTACGACCAAACAAAAAAAATGCCAGTTTTGTCATCAGCTTACGATAGAGAGTTTTATTGATAATCCATAATACTTGACCCACTAAACAAGCTACAGTTATAATAATCCCACTACATATAAATACATAAACCATTAACACAGAAAATATAGGAAGGCGTTTCACAAATCTGGGTAGATATTTCAAAGAAGGCATCATCGAAGTCAGCTGAATCCGTATTTGTTCGTATACTTTAAGTCTCCCACGTGGCAATGTCTCTTTCAAGATGTGGATGTAAGTTATATAATAATTATTATTAATTTTTATTATTACTTATCTGTTTGCATAAGATATTTGTATTACATCATTAAGGAGAAGTATGTCTGGATTTAGGTAAGTAATGTCCAGAAACATTCATTAAGAAACACTTTTCATAGCGCTAATCTTCAAGGAGTTGATCCGCGTGATAAATTATATTCTACTTCACAATCCACCCTTGATGACTTGCCAATTATTCATATTAAAGCAACTTATAACAATACAATATTTAGTATTACTGATTCTAAAGGACGTGTCTTAGCCTGGACATCAGCGGTAATTATTTCAATACATTTATTAACATTATTATATAATAGGGAGCTGAAGGATTTTGTAATGCAAGGAGAGGTACTACATTTGCTGCTCAATCTGCTGCCATGGCTGCAGCCAAAGTAATTTATTTGTTAACATGTAGCTTCTCTTGTTATTTTAATACATAGAAATCACTTAGTCTTGGTTTTAAACAAGTCAGAGTAAAATTAAAAGGGATTGGTCCTGGACGCCAAGTCAGTCATTTTACTCTAGTCATTAATATGGTCATATACACTGTAGGCATCTTTGAAAGGACTAGAATTTGGTGGAGTCAGTGTGTCTGTATTACAAGATGTGACACCAGTACCACATAATGGCTGCAAACCTCGTAAAACTAGAAGATTATAATTTTTATATATCAACAACTATGAATAATGTGGGCGGAGTCACTCACACCCACGACATTTGTGTTGTGGAGTACTCTTTATGAAACGTTGTTTAGTTAAATAAAAATAGTCTCTCTAATTTGAGAGAGATGTCGGCTGATAAACTACCTTCCAGTTCGAAAGATACGTCGTCTGACAAGCGATCAGAGGTAGATTTATAAGTACTTCATTGATGTGTTACTTTATAACTGATTAGAAATATCCTCCTGGTACAGTCTGTATTGGAAAATATGACTTCTCCGGCAAAGCACCTCATGTAAGTAGCCTCTTTCTAGCTACATTGATTTATCACTTCAACACAGGACTTACCCTTTCGTAAAGGAGATACATTAATTATTATTAAAGTTTCTAAGGTAATCTGAACAATGTTCCAACCAATCCATAACTATTATTATAGGATCCTCACTGGTATAAAGCAAGGCGATATGATGGACTAGAAGGGATGGTTCCATATAATTATATTATGGAGAAAATGGACACATTACATTTATCTGATCCACCACAAAATGCTGATATTTCAAATCGTGATGACTCAGCAGTCATGGAAAAGCGTGGTGCTGTCCGCTTACATACAATGCCGTATGTTGTTAATATTCTATCAAATATAATTTATTTATATTTACTAAAGATGGTTTCATGGCGATATTACAAGATCAGAATCACAAAACCTTTTAACACCACCTAAAGACGGACTCTTTCTTGTTCGTGAAAGTCAAGCTTTTAAAGGCAATTATACACTTTGTGTATCGTAAGTTAATAAATATCTTATTATCAAATCATTCTGTCACAGTTTTAAAGGGAAAGTTGAACATTATCAAATTATGAGAGATTCAAAAGGTTGGGTATCTGCTGATGGAGAGGAATACTTTGAAAATTTAGTGATGTTGGTTGAAGTGAGGTCACATTAATCAATACTGTTACATTATGTACTGACTTAGCATTATCAACAAGATGCTGACGGATTATGTTGTCGACTAAAAAATAGTGTGGAGAAAACTGGTGCTCATGACATTGTAGTGTCTATAGAAGATTTTAAGAAAAGTAAGGTTTACAATATAAAATGGTGTACTATAGATTCTTTTATAGAGGGCTGGGCTATCCCAAGAACAGATTTGATAATGAAAAGTAATATCGGAAAGGGTGAATTTGGAGGTAATAATTATATGTATAAAGTATGTTAAATTAACAGGGGCTCCCTCATTGTAGAGGTGTGGCTAGGAGAGTTCAAAGGCAGTAAAGTAGCCATCAAAATGTTAAAGGAAATTAAAAGTCCACAAGCAACCCAGCAGTTTTTAGCTGAAGCTTCTGTCATGACGTGAGGAGTTTTATTGTTGGAATATTAATGTATTATTTTGTGTGTAGTACATTGTCACATCCTAATCTTGTGGGGTTAATTGGAGTCTCATTAGATGATCAACCAATATATCTAGTGACAGAGTACATGGCCAAAGGATCTCTTGAACAATATTTACGTTCACGTGGTAGAGCTGTTATCACTAAACAAAATCAACTTGATTTTGCCAAGTATGTTATCTTTGTTTATTATGTTAATAGTGTGTTTTAATAGACATGTCTGTAATGGTATGGTATACTTGGAGTCTAAGAACTTTGTACATAGGTTAGTTCAAATATATAATATAATAAGATGTATTAGTCTCTTATAGAGATCTTGCCTCTCGTAATGTTTTACTATCAGAAGATGCTATAGCCAAGGTACATTTAAAGACAAGATATAGTAATATTATCTTTATATAGGTTTCTGACTTTGGTTTAGCTCGTGAAGGAGTAACTCGTACTGACAGCCAGAAATTACCAGTAAAATGGACAGCTCCTGAAGCACTCAAAGATAATGTAAGTTATATTGTTACTGTCATTAGTTATAAATAGTTGTATAGAAATTTTCTAATAAGTCCGATGTGTGGAGTTTTGGTATCTTGTTATGGGAGATCTACTCTTATGCTAGAGTACCATATCCTCGTGTGGTAAGTTAACAAGTGTTAATAAAGCACTATAACTTATTTTATTAGCCTGCTAATGATATAATGCAACATGTGGAACGAGGCTATAGAATGGATTCACCTGATGGATGTCCTGATATTGTATATAAAATCATGAGAGATTGCTGGGATGCTGAACCTAATAACAGACCAAATTTCACACGGATTATGAAAGCTTTAGAAAGTGTACCACTACCGTAACAACATGTTAACTGTTCATTCATCATTAGAGACTATTGTAGCAAATGCAAACAGTTGTTTTTCATTTTTTATTCATATAATTTTAAAATTAATGTTAGTTTGACCACGCCCAACAACTGACCTATCATGTACTGCTTGTGTCCAATTACAATATTGCAACAATGGGAGTGGGAGATGTTCTTACTACTGTCTATCATATGCTCAAGTCTTTATGGTTTAAGTTTTGGGGTAAGAGCTAGTAACAGCATGAACGTTTAGTGTAATGCTGTTCCCAAAATCATCAGAACATTTTGACAAAAGGGCTCACCATAGCTTTCTCACAAGTATTGGTTTTGTTAAATGCACTACAAATTGACTTTAGTTTTTCTCAAGTCACAAATGTATCTTTCGAACAGGTGCATACTATGACCATATATGGTAAACACAGACCACTACAAACTACAACTATAAAATTTATGTTACTTAAGAGAAATATTTATTTATCAAGTGTCTTGTTATCAAACAGTTGGTCTCTGATGGCTCAGACTATCCATTGAATGTATAAGTATATCATTAATTCTGTAAGCTACACATAAACAACTGGCAAAATGGTACATACAAAATAAATAAGGACCCTATTAATAACTCAATAATAGCTAAAATATGTGTTATTAGATATCTAAAGATGGCCAAAATGATGTCATTTCCACTCCATTATGTATTATATGTACAGTTACTGCTGATGAATACTTTAAGTTTTGTAGTAACTGCAATAAAATGGTATTATTATTGTTATTATTATGTAAATATTACCTTTGGAGTTAATAAGAAATATTGTGATGTATCTTCTTGTCCAACAGCATCTACTATTAGATCAAATACACGTCGTTCATTATTAGAATCCATGCCCTGAGATAACAATTTATAATAATACATTATAATAGACAATAAACCTGATTGATTTCATCTACTACTCTAAATGGACATGATGTAATATCTTGTAATGCCATTAAATACATCATTGTGGATACACTACGTTCACCACCGCTCTGACGCTGAGCATCTAATACATGAAGGTCATCTTCAGTACGAAACTTAACTCGTATTTGAACACCATATTTGCTAAAATCCTATACAACGATCATTAGATTAAGTAAATTAAACTACCCCTCATACATATTCATGAGTTAGTAAAGATACATCTCCTACACAACCCATTTCAGTAAAAAAAGAACTAAACCTGCTATTAACTTCACTGATCATACTTTGCAAAGGTTTCAACCATCTATAAATAAGTGGTCACATGAGAGTCACATGATCATTATATTGACTTACTGTTCTTTTAATTTAATAGTATCTTCTTCATGACTTGCTAATTCTGTTTCATCCTGTTGTATCTAAAGGGGGTGTGGTTAATATCACCACAAAGTAGTCCTAATTCACAAACCTTTTCAGATAATTCTCTCATCTTTTCTGTACGTGATTCATATTGTTCAACTACCTACAACATAAAGATAATTTAGAATATCAGAATATCAGAGTCCTCTTACATTATTGCCACTATCGTGAATATCAGAGCACATATCAACTTTAGTTTGATGTTCATGAATTTGCTCTTCAATTATTGTCACATCTTCAGGCAAACCTTGAAATATCTAGTATATTTGTAGTATATATTAGTACATTAATAGCTTTATTGTATATCACTTACTGTCCGAACATCAGGTGGCAACTGTTCTGGTGATCGGACACCTGTCAGTTTGCAAGCTTTATTCATCTTCTCACGAGCAATTTCTTTTTTGTCATTTTCGTCTTTTTTAGCATTACTTACAGTTAACTGTATAAAGATTTGATAGTGTCAACAACTAAGCCACACCTTTTTTACCTCAGCTTCCTTGAGTTTATTTGTGACAGATTGGAAACGAGACTCAAACTTTTGTTTTTGTTTTTCAGCTAATATCAAATCATAATGAGTACACACTTTGTCTATCAGCTGATTTTTACATTCCTAGAACATAACATGACAAGATATCAAGTCTTCTTAATTTACTTTAGTATGGCTGGATATCTTTTGTAGAATTGACAATCTTTTTTCAACAATCTGCAAATTAATAATAAATATATCATTATTTCATGAATCTCACTGAAGAAATAGCTTCTTTCAATTTGGCAGATTCAGCTGCTAAATCAATGGGCCGGTCTTCCAACTGCTTCACTCTATTACAATTACAATAATGATACAGTAATAAATACATCTTACTGAATTTGCCGCTGTTCAATTGTCCTTTGTAATCTTCTCCGATTATTAAGTTTCTCTTTCAAATTAGTCTGACAAAATATAACAATTGTCTTAAAAATACTTTTTATTTACTTTTTCGTTTCGTAACTTGCTATCCTCTTGACGAAGATGTTTCTCTTGGTCACTTAATTTCAGCAATTCATTTTTAATTTTACTGATTTCTTCCTTTGTAACCTACAAACAATATAACAGTCACATGACTTTCTATACTACTAGAATACCTTGATATCCTGAAGTAATGTCGACTTCATCTCATCATTTACACTTGATAAATAGAACTCAACTCGTCTGGTTAATAAAAATAAAGATAATAATTATATACATGTAATTATACGTGTACTTTAATTGATCACTTCTTGTAATACTTTCAGTTCTATATTTACTTCTACTAACAGAATACTATATACAAATAGACTTATAATAACTAACAAAGATTAACTTACAATTTGATCTTTTGTAAAGAAAGTCTGTATGTTAGAATGACGAGATGTAAATGCTGTAATTTGGCCAACAGTCATATTGTCAGCAACAGGAATGTTATGAAGATGATGATAAGTACAGAAGTAGGTCAAAACAGAGGGTGGAGCTTCCATGAGATCAATAAGCATGTGTTCAAATCCAAATTCTCTACAAGTCATGTAAAAATATTTGTTAAGTACATGTAAAAGCTAACCTAAGGGTTGCCATGGGAACAGCACAATTAAACCTATCCAGACTATTAGATGGTGATCGTACCATATTGACACGAAGGTCTTTTTTATCTCTAACCTAAGGAGACAAGTTATCTTTGACAAGCAATGAACAGTGTACCTCTCGAGCAAATGTTTCATGATCTTCTTTGCATTCAAAAATAAATGATAGTGCATCTTTGCCACTGAAATAATGCTCAATTTGTGAGGCATATTGCATGTTTTTTATATGTAACTATATAACACAAAAAACATCATTAGCTGGTCAAACTGAACTCACCAAAATCAGTACAGGCTCATGAACTGGTTTTTGAAACAAGTTTCTATTCTCATTCAACCATTTCACAGCTTCATATGTATCTCTGTCTTTAGCACGTAATTTTTCCATTCTTTGCTGATAAACATCACTGATACGAGATAATTCACTCTGTGCACCTATCAGAAATTATAAGTCAGCAGATACAAGAACTAACTTACGACTTTCTGTTTCTTCTTCTTGTGATTTCTTGTCAACTAGAACTTGCTGAGAAGATTGTACTTTTGCTACCTTCTGAGCTATAATTTGAATTTGCTGATTTTTCTCTTGAATATCACGGTCAATTACTTTAGGATCATCTTGTGACTCCAAGTCATGTATCAAACTCTATATCATTGTTAGATAAACACAGTATAATTATTACAGTACCTCAATTTGACCTTTTAAATTATTAATCTTTGCTTGTTGTTGTTCCTCATCAATTTTCTTTTGTTCATAATCACGACAAGCATCATTTTGCTCTTCAGATAATTCTAGTAAGCGGCTTTGTAATAGAGATATCTCTTTATTTGATAGACCTAATTTTTTACTGTGTTCCTACAACAAATGTAGTTTGAATTTAAATATAATAACTCACTTTTAGAACTGATTGAAACTTTTGAACAATAGCTTCGTTTTGTTTGAGTTTGTCTTTAAGTGGTTTGTATTGTTGATGTAACAATTTCAATTGTTGTTCAGTTGATCTTCTTGTTTCTTTAATTTGAAGAAAAACAATTCGAGCTTCTTCATATTCCTAATAACAAAACTACTTAATTATAATAGCAATAATTCTTATTATTACCATCCAAGATTTCTTCCATTTGAGATGTTTTATTGTAAGTAAACTCTCTTGTCTTGTTCGTATACGTCGAACATCTCGTTCAAGTAATTGATTTTCACGTTCCATAGTTTCAAAATCTTTATGTTTGGTAGACAAACTTTTCTAAAATAATTATGGGTGTGGCTATTAGTACTAGAGATTGAATGCTACCTCAAGATCTAACTTCTTATCTTTCATTTGTTTTAATTGTTGATGTAATTCAAACATGTCTTCAGTACCAATCTACATCAGTAAGATATCAGTATTATATTAGCAATATATCAGATTATATCAGTATTATATTAGCAATATATCAGATTATATCAGTATTATATTAGCAATATATCAGATTATATCAGTATAATATTAGCAATATATCAGTATTATATCAGTATTATATTAGCAATATATCAGATTATATCAGTATTATATTAGCAATATATCAGATTATATCAGTATTATATTAACAATATATCAAATTATATCAGATTATATTATAGCTAGTAATAATCAGTAGTACTTACAGCTTTTTCTGTCTCTTCTAGCATTTTATAACAATCTAGTTTAGCAAATTCTACAACTTTGTCCTGAACAAGTTACATTATATAACAGTATACAATTATAAACAAATACTTGAGGTAAAAATTGACATTTATTTTCCAATTGTACATTGAATTCCTTCACAACTTTCTTTACCTAAATAAACAATTAATGATTAGTTAATTACTGGAGGTGTGGCTTACATCTTGTTCTCGTTTTTCTGATCCATTAATAGACCATTTTGATGCATTCTTCTCTTTGTAAATTGTTCTCTTAATAACAGGATGATGTCCACCATTATGATGGCTATAACATGTCATATTATGAAAAGGAAAATTATCGTACTTACAGTGTTATCTCAACAAATCCTTCTTTAGCATTGCCATGTTTAACAAAGTCTTTTAGCTACCAAATAATTGAATGACATCATTATGACATCATACAAACTTACATCTTTAGCCCTCCCAAGTAACGATGTTGGACCAGCCAATCCAATACACATTGCGCATACCAAACTGGATTTACCAGTTCCTAAAACCAGTCAAACAAGATAATACAATTAAAATAGTCACTTACCATTTGGACCAACAATCACGTTGAGTTGTGGAGATGGTAAAACCATAACATGATCAAATGTTCTAAACTGACATAAAATATTGTACAACAATACACACTACAGACTTACAAAAAATTACGTAAAACTATTTTACGAATGGCCCCTTCTCTGTAACGATTGGTGTTGCATTTCATAGCTTTAGGAACAGGAATAACCACGTTATTTTCTGAACCATTAATATCAGATCTCTTCCTTCTTCTCCCCGCCATTATAAGCCACGTTGTAATTATGAAGTGGGTGTGATCAAAGTGTTAATAATAATTATTATCTTTCATAATTCATAACAACAAAAAAAACATACAAAATAAAATAAATGTATATTGTGAGGAAACTAGTAAAATCGCTATCAGAGAAGAAAAGATACAGAAATAAAATACACTTCAATTAGTCAAATCACATAACAAAAGTGATACCATTATAATGGAAGTAGCTTTCCAATAATTTCAATAAACGTAGGTCTGTTATTAGGTTCAGCATCCCAGCAATCTCTCATGATTTTATATATAATTTCAGGACATCCTTCGGGTGGATCCATTCTATAGCCTCGTTCCACATATTGCATTATATCATTAGCAGGCTAATAAAATAAGTTATAGTGCTTTATTAACAATTGTTAACTTACCACACGAGGATATGGTACTCTAGCATAAGAGTAGATCTCCCATAACAAGATACCAAAACTCCACACATCGGACTTATTAGAAAATTTCTATACAACTATTTATAACTAATGACAGTAACAATATAACTTACATTATCTTTGAGTGCCTCAGGAGCTGTCCATTTTACTGGTAATTTCTGGCTGTCAGTACGAGTTACTCCTTCACGAGCTAAACCAAAGTCAGAAACCTATATAAAGATAATAATACTATATCTTGTCTTTAAATGTACCTTGGCTATAGCATCTTCTGATAGTAAAACATTACGAGAGGCAAGATCTCTATAAGAGACTAATACATCTTATTATATTATATATTTGAACTAACCTATGTACAAAGTTCTTAGACTCCAAGTATACCATACCATTACAGACATGTCTATTAAAACACACTATTAACATAATAAACAAAGAAACCATACTTGGCAAAATCAAGTTGATTTTGTTTAGTGATAACAGCTCTACCACGTGAACGTAAATATTGTTCAAGAGATCCTTTGGCCATGTACTCTGTCACTAGATATATTGGTTGATCATCTAATGAGACTCCAATTAACCCCACAAGATTAGGATGTGACAATGTACTACACACAAAATAATACATTAATATTCTGACAATAAAACTCCTCACGTCATGACAGAAGCTTCAGCTAAAAACTGCTGGGTTGCTTGTGGACTTTTAATTTCCTTTAACATTTTGATGGCTACTTTACTGCCTTTGAACTCTCCTAGCCACACCTCTACAATGAGGGAGCCCCTGTTAATTTAACATACTTTATACATATAATTATTACCTCCAAATTCACCCTTTCCGATAATACTTTTCATTGATAGATCTTGTCTTGGGATAGCCCAGCCCTCTATAAAGATGGCAATTGAATTGTTCTTGAATAAACAGTTTCCTTACGTTTTTTAAAGTCTTCTTGACTCACCACGATATCAACATTGCCTTTTTTTTGAACACTAAATTTTAACCTGCTACATAGACCATCAGCATCTTCTTGATAATGCTAGTTATGATAACAATATTAAATGTTTACAAACAGAAGCATACCTCAACTAATGCCACTAAGTTCTCAAAATATTCTTCATCATCCACAGTCACCCAGTTTCTTGAATCCCTCCGAACTCTATAGTGTTCAACTTTCCCATCATAACTACAGGACAACAACTATTTTGACACTATCAACTACATAATTACTTACCACACACACAAAGTATAATCTCCTTTATATGCTACACTCTCTCTTACTAAAAATAGCCCATTTTTAGGTGGAGTTAACAGTTTCTCTGCTTCCGGTCTTTGAAGTTTTCCATGAAACCATCTATAAAATAAACACATTCTATAATGGACAAACACATTATGATAGACAAAGATTAATAATAATGGACAATAAATGGACACATAATTCAGATACATTGATACAATGGACACATGCTGCAATGATGGACACACACTTACGGCATGGTATGTAATTTGACAGCACCTTTGTTACCACTACCACCACTAATAACTTCCGGTACTTTAGCATCTGGTCGTACAGGAGGCATACTTAGAATGGAATGATCATCGGTCTTTTCAACGACATAATTATAAGGGATCATCCCCTCTAATCCATCAGATCGACGAGCTTTATACCAGTTAGGATCCTACGCCCACATACAATTTACACATATATAACTCATTTAATATTACCTTTGAAGGACTAATAATTTCTAATATATCTCCTTTTCTAAATGGTAAATCCTACAATTGTACATTATCATAGTCATGTGATAATCACATGAAACTCACATGAGGATTAGATCCCGGAAAATTATATTTTCCAATACACTTAGTACCTGGTATCCAAGGTTTTGGAATTTGCTATCAAAAACATAATTTAAAATTTCTGTTATAATACATATACTTACACGAGCCATTTCGTTGATGATTACCTATATTAGAATAAATGTACAAATAAACAAGGGAACAGAAAGTCAACAATATATAATGAACATAAACATGGTATTGTCCAGATAAGGAAATATGTCTGTTATGATAGGCAAGTACCAGAAGGTGGTAGGGACACACAGAACAGCAACATACTTACTAATTATTCCTTCCCTAAACAGGACATGTTGGCACAACAAAATATATACAGTTTTGTGTGGATATATAAACCACACCCATTAAATGATAAGTCTACATGAGCCTTTTTACATAACAAGGCAATTTACAAAACACACACACATACACACACACCTATATAGTATATAACTTGTGTTAATATTATCACTACATCGTGTTATATACAAACAGTTTCAAAATAGTTAAACAAGTATTATGTCACGTGGTAAGCTGTCATCATCACAAAATACATACTTCGTAACTATCTTACCTCCTCCACGTGACAATAAACCTCACACTTCTATCTCTCTTTTGCTACAGTCCCGCTATTGAGTTCGATCTCCTTCACTTGATCTGCTAGGTGAGCCAAACCCTCTTATAATATCCGGAGTTGTACAATATAAACGGATATTTGTAATAACAGCAATTACAATGGGTTAAAAATTTAATGTTCCTGCATTAAAAAAATCTATCACAAATGTAGTTCTGTTAATAAAACACACACACACACATGGCAATCTACAAAGCAATGCCAGAAGTTTTCATTCGAGAATCAATGAGAACGTCTGCAATATCAGAACGACCAACATTTTCAAGATTCGTGACTAAATCTAAAAAGGAAGATGACTGCAAATGTGTAGAAAATAGCTCCGTAATTCGTTGATCTGTGTCTTCCTCACAAGACGCAACTTTAATTTCTTCTATTTCTTCAGCTGTGACACCAATAGCATTACCAAGTGTACTCCATGAGTCTTGTAACGCCTCCGTAATTAATTGAATGTCATCAACATTGACAAATTCATCTAAAATATAAAATAATGACATTATCAATATCTCATCACATACCTTCACCGATGTCCTCTTGTACGGATATTGTAGGTTGTTGAATATCCTCACCAAACCATGGAGTGGCTAACAGAGGTAAGGTGACCTTTGACCCTAGCTCACACTCTAATGGCTCAACTGGTGTATCAATACCTTCTAATATTATATAATGAAGGGACTGTGGATTGCAATAACACTGAATTCGGAGGTCAAAGGTCACATTAGGTAGCCACTGATGAAAGATATCAGTTATTGCTGGTTGTATAAACATGAGAACTGTCATTGCTGTTTCTGGTGATGGTAAACAAGATGATGTAGATGATTCTGATATAGAAGAGGAAGGTGTAGGATGATGTGAAGGGTGGAGAGATATTTTAAGTTTATCATCCTGTTTTTCAATCAATAACATTGTCATTGGATCCACCAGAAAACAGGCTGCAGATTTATAAAGAACATTACTGGAAGTGTAAAAACGTAGACAGCGAACTACAAGTCGATTAAATACGACTGTCGGAAAAGATCCTTGATGACTAAAAAAATATAGTGGATCGATTAAAGGAAGAGAAATAGACTCAGGTAAGGACTCTTGAACTAATGACGGCACAATTATTGAGGTAATAGTAGGGGTAGTTGGAGGAGGAGGAGAAGGTGAATGAAAGGGTGACGTGAGAAGACTTTTTTCCGATTCCCATGGTGACAAGAGGCGGGACTGTGGTCCACACAATGCTATCAATTCCAGAGAATGTAGCATGAGTAAAAGCTCTCGTCTGTTTGACTTAGAACCAGACCATAGATGTTCTAGGAGTCGATCAGTTACGACACCATGTGACAAAACTATCTGATGATCTGAAGTGAGATTTGGAGGGATATTGTGTTGATCTGCTAAACCATAGAGTAAGCCAATTTTTCTAAGAATCAAATGAGGATTTGTGATAACAGTGTTGAGTAACGGCTTGAAAGATGAATGATGTAGTATTACTAAATTATTGTGAAGAAATTTGAGAATTTTATCGACTTCTTCATCGCTTGAAGATAAACAAACTTCCTTAATAATACTTTTAGCATCTGCTAATGGTATAAAGAACTGCTCAGATAGATTCTGAAAACGTCTGATACAACGTAACCATCGAAGAGGAACATTCAAATGGCATTTCTTCTTAATAATGTCGATGAGATATTTTTTAAGATCCTCAATTGTTGATTGGTCAAACAATGAAGAACAGCTAACAATAAAACTACTAGATGCAAGGCAGATACTATAGCAACTGTTTTTGAGTGCTTGCCTGACTTCATCTAGTCTTTGCTTGGCAATCACAGCTGATGTATGCTTATCAGAATGAGTACCTACTAACACAAGTGAAGTAGGAAAAGTAGCCATTTGATCAAAGATAGAGTTAAGGTTGTTGAGTAATTCTTTAACTATATCTCGATCATTGAATGAAATATCAACAACAGCTAGCATAATGGATGATTCTGTTAGGAGAAAACTTGTAAAAAATGAGCTGCAGTCATAACTAGGAACATCAATTAGTTTTCCATAGATTTCTGGTGGGAGTGTACCATTAACACAATCTCTAAGCTTCTCTTTTAATTTATCAAGGATGGTGTCAGGAATAGCTGATATGAAGGGTGGTTCACATGGAGAAAGAGGTGGAGATGGAGATGAAGGCATAACACTATCAGTTTGAAATAACGGAGGACTACTGTGATCATTTTGATGATGAGCTCGAGACGTTAATGAACCTCGTCGTATCAACTTTGAAAGTCTTTTCTTAATAGATTTTTTTGTTTTGTGTGATGTTCCAGTAGCTACAGTATGTAAATCTTCTGGAATACTACCACTACTTGGTAATGGTGGGTATGACTGACTCTCAACAAGCAATGACATACGTTGAGGACGTGAACGTGGTGGTAAAGGAGGAGGGACTCTTAAATGGACACTAGAGGATCTCATACGACTTGGAGGTAGAGGAGGTGGTAGGGAGTCACTTTGCTTAAATAATTCATCAATAATGGTACGACATAGCTCGTTATCATAGGCTAATCCGTGGGTGGATGGTATCCATCCTCTATGACTAACAAGTTCACAATACTTTTCTGGTACATCAAATGTACCAGTGGGTGGTTCTCGATGACGAAATTCATTCCCATTAAAACATCGAATGAGGCTTGTTTTTCCAGCACTTTTAGGACCAACAACAATCAGATTAGCAAGATAGAGAGAAACAGAATTCTTTAATGGAGCCTCTTGATAAATTTTTGAAGTCAAGGGCAGTTGTAGAAGCTCCTCCACTAACGATAATTAATGAGAGTTAGAGTGGGTGTGGTTATTATATTACCTCTCTCATTAACTTTAATCATGGCTCGTCGATCAGGCAATGGACTGCTACAAGGAGTGCGTGACTCACCTTCATATAGAAACAGAGATAATATCATATTCTAAAATATATTTATATACCAAAAGATTTGGACAACATTGCTTGAAGATTTTCAAATGTAGGTCTATCAACTGAATCAAACTGCCAACAAAGAGTCATAATATCATATATAGCATTAGGACAACCATCAGGTGGATCCATTACACATCCATCTTCAAGTTGCTTCAATACATTCTCTGCTAACTAATGAAGTAGTAATAAGAGGGGCTACCTCATTATAAATACTCACTATTGAAGGATAGGGTACTCGACCATATGAATAAATTTCCCATAGGCAAATACCAAAACTCCAAACATCAGATTTCTCAGAGAATATCTAAATTAACTATTAATAGAATAATCAAAGAAGAATAACTCACATTTTCTTTCAGAGCTTCTGGAGCTGTCCATTTTACAGGAAATTTGCCTTTTTCATGAGCTACATGACTATCAGCTCTAATAGCTAGTCCAAAATCAGATATCTAAATGACAAACAGTTAGAAATGAAATGTGTATTTGAATAAATGAAGTATTAAAATGGAATGAATGGTTCTAATACACTTATTTAAACTAACTTTAGCTTGACCATTGCCATTCAATAGTACATTCCTTGCAGCCAGATCCCTGTAGTGATAATTGTGCTCAGATATGCTCAGTTAATTTTATTCACAAACCTGTGTACAAATCCTTGACTACTAATGTACACCATACCTTCACAAATATCTCTAAACAATACATTCCATTGATAAGATGGTGTAAAAACATAATGTACCTTGAATAACTTAATAGTTCAGTTTGTGCAACAACTGTACGACCTCGTGTTGCCAAATATTTACCCAGGGATCCCTAATTATGTGAGATAAATTAAAAAATAGGGAGGTGTAGTCAACTTACTTTAGCCATAAACTCCAGTACTATTTTATTTAACGATAAGTCTTTGAAGACCACACCCACAAGCTGTACTAAATTTATGTGTCGAAGATGTCTATTTAAAATACATGCATACACACACATATATTGTGTAATGTCTTACGTCATTATGGCAGCCTCCTGGAGAAATCCTTGAACAGCTAAACCATCTTCTTTATCTTCAGGAATACTTTTAATAGCTACTTGCAAACCACGATATGTTCCAGCATGAACCTCTATAAATAACATACTGACCACACCTATTTAATTACCATAGTATTACCTCCAAATTCTCCATGACCAACAGACTTAACTAAATTGATGTCATCATTACATAGCCCCCAATCTATTGGAAGTATCCCTACTAATTAAAGTAATTATGAGAATAAAGCTTACAATTTTGAAGGGACTTTTTATCTACATAATACTTTAATGATTCTTGTGATGCAAGTGGTTGACTTAACGGTAGAGTAGTTGACTCTTCTTGATAGTACTAGAAATTAAATTTTATACACAAGTAGTAATACACCCCCATACCTTAATGAGAGCTGGTAATGTGTCATAGTATAGTTTACCATCTATAGTTAATTGATGTGTAACAATATTCATAGCAATTAAATAGTGTTTGACCACACCTCCAGAACTAGTAATAAATCCAAATAACAACAATACTGTCTAATGTATTATTTACCAAACAGCCAATGCATAAACACTGTCAGTTGATGATTGACTAGGACGAACTAAAAATTGTCCTTCACAAGATACATCCAATAATTTCTCAGCTTCTTCACGAGTAACACAATGAAACCATCTTTAAAATAATATATAAATAAATATAATAAATAATTTCACTTACAGCATTGGAAGTAATTGAACAGCAGGGCGTACTACTAAAGCAGAGAGAGGTACTTCTCCAGTTAATCCTTCTACATTTCTTACAATACAACTCTAAAAGGAACATACAACATAAAACAAACAGATACCATGCGTAGGACATTGTATACAATATATAGTGAATCTCAAGATATGCATTAGAAATAACAACTCACAGTTTCATTATGACTAATTACAGTAAGTATATCATCCTTTTCATAACACAATTCCTAATGTAAGCAAACATGTTGTGTTATGATAAGATATACAATTAATATTGTTACCTCTGTATTACTAACACCATTAGAAGATGCTAACTGACTAATAGCAGCTATACATATAGTACCTGGAAGTAAATTTATCTATATAATACACAAAATATAATAACATGATAAATACAATTGTGCAATGATTTACCTCCATTTTGTTCTCTAAAACTGTAAACAGACGATAGATTTATACTGTTACAAGGTCTATACAATCATCCTCAGCAGCAGAACGTCTCTGCTATATAGGAAACACAGCCTCACCTATGCAGCAGTTTAGGCTAGTATAGCAATGTGAAGGTGTGGCTAAACAGTATTAATAGTTATTAAGTAAACAGCTCAGCAAGATGGCCAGTTATGATAGAGAGACTTCAGTTAGTGGGGGTGACCCAGATGGACCTCATATTAAGATATCTGTAAGATATTTTACTGATAGTACTCTCGTGTTTTAGCCACACCCCTTTTTCTAGGTCAAAGCAATTGCTGAACATTTTCATTGTCCAGTGTGTAGATGTAGTATTGAAAATGCTGCATTAACTTCATGTGGTCATCGATTTTGTGTCCTTTGCATTAATGAATGGGTGGGGCGTAAGTAAGTCATGTGACGTGTGTATGAAGTCATGTGAGTCATTCCTATTGCAGACATGAGTGTCCAATTTGTCGAAACAAGCTCCACCGAGACAATATTATTGCTGACAAGCAATTTGATGAGTTAATTAGTAAGGATCACCCATTAACCACACCCTCATTAAATATGCATTTTATTTTTTTTAGAATCAATAATTAAGGAGCGTAAAAAAGAAGAGAAATTATATTATCAAAAAGTGGCTGAAGCTGGTAGATAATGTTGTGTATTTAGTTCATTAACTGTTGTGTTTAGTTTCAGACTCAGCATTCGTTAGTAAGAAAGCTAATGATAAAATTATATCACCATTGGAATCTACGTTACAAAGTTAGCATCTTTTTAGCTCCACCCACTTTTAAACTCTCAACAGAACACTTAAAGCAAACTTTAAGAGTACATGAAGTATACCATCAGGTACATGTAATCATGTGATTGTCATGTGACATACAATGACTCATTATAGCAAATAATAGCTGAATATCAACGAAGTCAAGCAAGAGCACATCGTGAAAAACATCTCAAAGCTGAACAAATCCTTCGTCAATTTCCTCATGATCCAGATAATCCTGGTACAATTATAGCATCATATGTACATAGTTCATTGATCTGGACT
The DNA here is from genome assembly GCA_963693285.1 of Xestospongia muta. Classification (NCBI taxonomy): domain Eukaryota; kingdom Metazoa; phylum Porifera; class Demospongiae; order Haplosclerida; family Petrosiidae; genus Xestospongia; species Xestospongia muta. Next base: position 56,466 of record OY848928.1, read on the forward strand.
TATAACTGTAGAAAGAGTGTCTCAATTAAAGAAGATTGAAGCTGAGTGTGAAGAAAAAAGACAAATCTTAACTGATGAATTAGTAAGAATAGAGAATCTGTTAACATCAGCTTATGATCGGTGAGTGATTAAGGATGAAGGAGTTACCATGGTTACAACTCTACAGATATCTTGAGAAACATTTGCCACCTCCTGATACTTTACCAGTAACAGTTAAATTATCAGTACCTGATAAAAACTTTATTGCTGAGGACATTATTCTCAAACCTAGTGATACGTATGCATATTAATTAGAGAGAATGACAAGGGTGTGGTCTTTTCTGTTTTATCTAGAATGGACTTTATCCTCGACAAACTACAAGATTTAATGGCTGAACAAGGACTGGAAGTAGTTGAATTTCCATCTTGTGAAGAGTTACAAATATCTTTGCTAAGGTAAATAAATAGTGTTGGTAATAATACATCTATTTTCTAATAGCCCTTTTGCTCCGGAAGCAGAAGAACAATCTCCTGATGAAGATGAAGGTGGAGCATGTGGTGGAATTAAAAAAGGAATGTCTACTGAAGCAGATGAAGGTTTAACATCTTTAGTTCAAACAACACTTCATGGAGATTGTAGACCTGTTCTTGAATATGGCTTGGTAAGATACAATATGTTTGTATATATTAATCCTTTGTACCAGAAACCAGGTAGTGAAATTAGAGTGAAGGGCAAGATTGTATTAGAAGGGTAAAATCCTTATATTAAAATGTTAATTATTAACTATAATAATTATAGGGAACAACCTAAACTTTGTTTTTCTGCTACATTTGTTAAAGGACAATCTAAACCTATGGATTATTTTGTGTGTAAAACATGTAATGGTACAACATGTAAGTTATAATGATGATAATGATAATATAAACTTTTTATTAGGGATATGTCAGAACTGTGTAGGAGTCTGTCATAAAGGTAATTAGATGGTAGTTATAATAATTATTACTTGTAATTACAGGACATGACCTAGTCCCTCATAGAATGAACCACATTTCAACATGGTAATAATATCATTACATTGTTTATTACTTGCTCTATTATAATAGGCCTTGTTGTTATTGTCCTCGTAAGAAACTAGTAAGCCCCTTATAATTATAACTATATTAATATTATTTTAATATTCTAGTGTCTTATATCTCCAGAAAAATAAGAAAAGAGATATTAGTTATTACTTTTAAGCATTTGTTCAGGATCACCAGCCAATATCATAAACTGGTTATGAACATCCTCAAATTTATGTTGATTATATTTTGTACAAGCTGTCGCTTCATACTCCAGACCAAATGGATTTTTTTTACAAAAAATTTGAAGCAATTACATTTTTTAAAGTCTGTAAAAAAAGACAAAACGAAATCATTAATTTACATGTACATTTACTAGTACAAAAAAGGGCATTATATAAACATTTTTAAAAGGATAATGCTACATTTTAGAGCAGTGATACTAATGTCACTTAAACAGGACCTATATAGCTATCATCATAAAAAAATTTAAGAGATTTCGTGACGTGGACCAAATTCTCAATTTTTGGCTCAAGACCATGGACTATAGTCCATGGTCTCGAGCCAAAAATGGCAAAAAAATGAAATTGCTTCAAATTTTTTATGATGATAGCTATATAGGTCCTTGTTAAGTAGAATAATTGTTTGTGCTTACAAATGTTGTTAAAGTCAGTAAAAAAACCAGAACAAATTCATTAATTTACATGTACATTTACTAGTAGAACAAAGGGCATTATATAAACATTTTTAAAAGGATAATGCTACATTTTAGAGCAGTGATACTAATGTCACTTAACAAGAACCTATATAGCTATCATCACAAAAAATTTGAAGCAATTTCATACTTTAAAGTCTGTAAAAAAAGACAAAATGAATTCATTAATTTACATGTACATTTACTAGTACAAAAAAGGGCATTATATAAACATTTTTAAAAGGATAATGCTACATTTTAGAGCAGTGATACTAATGTCACTTAAACAGGACCTATATAGCTATCATCATAAAAAAATTTAAGAGATTTCGTGACGTGGACCAAATTCTCAATTTTTGGCTCAAGACCATGGACATATAGTCCATGGTCTTGAGCCAAAAATGGCAAAAAAATGAAATTGCTTCAAATTTTTTATGATGATAGCTATATAGGTCCTTGTTAAGTAGAATAATTGTTTGTGCTTACAAATGTTGTTAAAGTCAGTAAAAAAACCAGAACGAATTCATTAATTTACATGTACATTTACTAGTAGAACAAAGGGCATTATATAAACATTTTTAAAAATGTAATGCAACAATTTAGAGCAGTGATACTAATGTCACTTAATAAGGACCTATATAGCTATTATTACAAAATATTTGAAGCGATTTCGTTCTTTAAAGTCTGTAAAAAAAGACAAAATGAATTCATTAATTTACACGTACATTTACTAGTAGAACAGGGGGCATTATATAAAGATTTTTAAAAGGATAATGCTACATTTTAGAGCAGTGATACTAATGTCACTTAACAAGTACCTATATAGCTATCATCACAAAAAATTTGAAGCAATTTCATACTTTAAAGTCTGTAAAAAAAGATAAAACAAATTCATTAATTTACATGTACATTTACTAGTAGAACAAAGGGCATTATATAAACATTTTTAAAAGGATAATACTACATTTTAGAGCAGTGATACTAATGTCACTTAACAAGTACCTATATAGCTATCATCATAAAAATTTGAAGCAATTTCATTATTTAAAGTCTGTAAAAAAAGACAAAACGAAATCATTAATTTACATGTACATTTACTAGTACAAAAAAGGGCATTATATAAACATTTTTAAAAGGATAATGCTACATTTTAGAGCAGTGATACTAATGTCACTTAAACAGGACCTATATAGCTATCATCATAAAAAAATTTAAGAGATTTCGTGACGTGGACCAAATTCTCAATTTTTGGCTCAAGACCATGGACTATAGTCCATGGTCTCGAGCCAAAAATGGCAAAAAAATGAAATTGCTTCAAATTTTTTATGATGATAGCTATATAGGTCCTTGTTAAGTAGAATAATTGTTTGTGCTTACAAATGTTGTTAAAGTCAGTAAAAAAACCAGAACGAATTCATTAATTTACATGTACATTTACTAGTAGAACAAAGGGCATTATATAAACATTTTTAAAAGGATAATGCTACATTTTAGAGCAGTGATACTAATGTCACTTAGCAAGAACCTATATAGCTATCATCACAAAAAATTTGAAGCAATTTCATACTTTAAAGTCTGTAAAAAAAGACAAAATGAATTCATTAATTTACATGTACATTTACTAGTACAAAAAAGGGCATTATATAAACATTTTTAAAAGGATAATGCTACATTTTAGAGCAGTGATACTAATGTCACTTAAACAGGACCTATATAGCTATCATCATAAAAAAATTTAAGAGATTTCGTGACGTGGACCAAATTCTCAATTTTTGGCTCAAGACCATGGACTATAGTCCATGGTCTCGAGCCAAAAATGGCAAAAAAATGAAATTGCTTCAAATTTTTTATGATGATAGCTATATAGGTCCTTGTTAAGTAGAATAATTGTTTGTGCTTACAAATGTTGTTAAAGTCAGTAAAAAAACCAGAACGAATTCATTAATTTACATGTACATTTACTAGTAGAACAAAGGGCATTATATAAACATTTTTAAAAATGTAATGCAACAATTTAGAGCAGTGATACTAATGTCACTTAATAAGGACCTATATAGCTATTATTACAAAATATTTGAAGCGATTTCATTCTTTAAAGTCTGTAAAAAAAGACAAAATGAATTCATTAATTTACACGTACATTTACTAGTAGAACAGGGGGCATTATATAAAGATTTTTAAAAGGATAATGCTACATTTTAGAGCAGTGATACTAATGTCACTTAACAAGTACCTATATAGCTATCATCACAAAAAATTTGAAGCAATTTCATACTTTAAAGTCTGTAAAAAAAGATAAAACGAATTCATTAATTTACATGTACATTTACTAGTAGAACAAAGGGCATTATATAAACATTTTTAAAAGGATAATACTACATTTTAGAGCAGTGATACTAATGTCACTTAACAAGTACCTATATAGCTATCATCATAAAAATTTGAAGCAATTTCATTATTTAAAGTCTGTAAAAAAAGACAAAACGAAATCATTAATTTACATGTACATTTACTAGTAGAACAAAGGGCATTATATAAACATTTTTAATAAGATAACACAACATTTTAGAGCAGTAATACTAATGTCACTTAACAAGGACCTATATAGCTATCATCATAAAAAAATTCAAGATATTTCGTGACGTGGACCAAATTCTCAAATTTTGGCTCGAGACCATGGACTATAGTCCATGGTCTTGAGCCAAAAATGGCAAAAAAATGAAATTGCTACAAATTTTTTATGATGATAGCTATATAGGTCCTTGTTAAGTAGAACAATTGTTTGTGCTTACAAATGTTGTTAAAGTCAGTAAAAAAAGCCAAAATTAATTCATTAATTCACATGTACATTTACTAGTAGAACAAAGGCCATTATATAAACATTTTTAAAAGGATAATGCTACATTTTAGAGCAGTGATACTAATGTCACTTAATTAAGACCCCCTAATATAAGTATTATAATAAGTATAATTATGTGCACATTATGTACTGGTTTGATATTAGGAGATGTATATTTAGATTTAAAAAATCCCATAAACTTATTCTTAGCTTCTTGTTCTTTTTTTAACTATAAATACAGAAGTTAAAATTTGTTAATTATAAAATTATTACCTTTTCAGTTGCTAATGCTTGGTCTGCTAACTGACGTTCTTCTTTCTCTTTTTCTTTTAGTTTTCTCGCTTTTTGTTTCTCTCTTATTATACAAATCAATGATGTGTCATTAATATAATTGTAACACTTACTGTAGTAGCTAGTTTTGTTGCTAAATCTATATGATAAAAGACAAATATATGATTATAAAAGTGATGTTTTAATACCTGCTACGTTAACAGACATAATGTCACCATCAACAACACTACAGTCTTTGTCAGCCTCTTTAAAAACTTTTCCACCTTTTGTTGGCGCTAGTTTCCAGATAGTTTGTTAGTTTTATGAGCATGCGCAATATTATCTACTTCTTCTGTGATTTCTCTGCTTAAGAGCGAGTGTTGGAGTCGTCTAAAACTCAAATTATTGATAGATTAATTGTCTATAATTATAATTATAACTATATTAATATTATTTCAATATTCTAGTGTCTTATATCTTCAGAAAAATAAGAAAAGAGATATTAGTTGTTATTTTTAAGCATTTGTTCAGGATCACCAACCAATATCATAAACTGGTTATGAACATCCTCAAATTTATGTTGATTATATTTTGTACAAGCTGTCGCTTCATACTCCAGACCAAATGGAGTTCTAAATATAAAAGCAATTAGCCACACCCACTAATTACAACTTACCGATGGCAATATTCAGTATGAACTGCTAAATGCTGGTTTGTTTTGCAATGATTTACAAACAACGTTGTGTTGACCTAGAGTCACATGATCTATATTAAAAGTCATGTGACATCACATGACTTACTGGGACAGGTTTTCCTTCTGTCTCAAGTCGTAATGATGGATCATGACATAAGAACCTCCTACATGTAATTATTATAAATTATAAGGGGTGTGGTCTTACCAAGCACATCCATAACTCTGTTCATTGACTAAAGTAACTTCTGGTTCTCTTGAATATTTGGAATGCTTCATAAAAGAAAAACTATCACTGTGAAGACTTAACTACAGAATTATAACAGTTTGATCAATACAATGTTTTAATATTACCTCTCCTCCTTCATTAGGTAATGTAATAAATGTAATGTGGTCTCCATACAATACTGTGTCACCTTGTTGCGCTTTGTCATTTAAACTAATACACAGACCCCATAATAATAATAATAATAATAATAATGGTGATCTTATTACCTTCCAACAACGAAGATATTACGAGGACAAGGTTTGATGTTTACTGAACACGATACTTGACAACCTAATGTGAGAGTAGAATAATCTATTACAACAGTAGAGGCATACCTGGTATTAATTGTTTAGCTTCATGGGCTTCTGGTGCTGTAATGAATGCAGAAACTACTGATGTAGTAGGTTTATGACAAAGAATAACTTTATCTCCAATATGTAGGTGACCGTCCTCTGGTAATGGTGACAGTTCTATCTATATAATAGATAATTGTATAATAGTTGTGTCAATATAGACATACTGGACGAAGAATGGTCTGTAAAAGATTGTGTGTCTTTTGTATAGCTAACTCTCCTTTTTCCTTCTTATCAAGAAAATCCTTCAATAAATCCTAAATATTAAGAAAAACTACATGTATATATTTTAAATAAGTAGTATTTACTTCTTCCAGACAAAGATCTTCATTCCAATTGCCAACACGAACTGAAGGATTGTAAGTTCGAACACTCATCTTTCTTGTTTCTCAGTTACCATAGCAATGAAGGCGTGGTATTTTATGGACGTATACGGAAACATTCTAAAATTTATATAGAAATGTAATGCGCCAAAAAATTGGCGCTCCGTATACTATTGATTTCCCTCTTTCAATTTTTAAAAAGTAAAAGAGTAGCTTCTGGGAAGAACTAACCATTTTGATCTATTTAGCCAAGATATATCTACGTATTTTGCTCTTTTTGTCTACCATATTTTCTCATGTGGTTAGAGAAAACTCCATGAAGAAAATGTCTACAAAAAAGTCACCCTGCCCACATTGTGAAGTAAATCTTAAAGTCATAATAACTAAGTATGTTTTCTCTAAACAAATTAGTTACTGAAAAAAGAAAACAAACAGTTGAAAACAGAGCTTCAGGTACTGAGGTATTTCAAGTTACATAAATGTTACATGATTGTCATGTGGTCTACGTAGAACACAATATACACAGCTAATCAAAGAAACAGGTGAAGAAAACTTCAGTGAACGAAGAGTTAATTTATTAAAGGCACACGTACTTCAATTAGAACGTCAAGTACAAATTTGTTTGTAATAATAGTTACTACGACATGTTAGGTAATGCTGTTATCGGATAGTATGAACAGTAGCAGTGTTCTTTTAGCTGATCTTCATTGTTATGGAGAAAGTTTAGAACTTCATTTAAAGTCAGTATTTCATATAAATCAATTTATTACTATTAATTAAGGAGTTTTCAGGAACAATCTGATAGTACAGAAAGACTACTTAAAGATTGTCGTCAACTCTCCAAGTTAAATCAGAGAATAAAAGAAGTTAGCATTATTAGTTTATACAATGTTAACTTGTATAGGTTCCTTGTTCTAAAGAGAAGATATTAGTTCCTTACTGTGGACGTTATATTACTGACGATATATCGATTCTAGATTTACTAAAAGATGGACATCATTTCAATTATAAAGAAATTGTTAGTTTAAACAAATGTAGGTAGTTTATCTAATTATTTTATATAGAGTTGGTTAGAAGGACAATTGTCAACTCTTTATCAAAACATGGTGAGACTCCAGGCAACTTTGAAAGTTCTTCCACAACAAGTGGATACACCCACACTCAATTCTATCAATCCATTATATTCCATTCTAAGTCATGTAAAAGGACAATTGGCTACTTGTGAACAAGCTATTAGTTCTGTCTCACAAGAACTATTGACATTATCTCTACTAGTTCCTGGAGTAAGTGATGTATGTCATTGTACATGTTACTTATGTATTTCTCTATTATTAGCAAATGACTAAAAGAACAAAGAAATCTTATCAGATTGAATTAAACCATTTATTAAAGGAGCTTCCCCCTTTTGCCAGCAATAAACAAAAAGTAATATCCTACTATTAACCTTCTAATGAATTAAATCTACAGGCACATGAATTATTGGAACATGTTTTAAGAATTCATGATACCACTCAACAAAGACTACAAGATCAGGTGATTACTTAAAGTAGCATACTCTCTATTGTCTATAACTCTAACAGCTTCAAGCACAAAACGATGAATTGATATATTGTCATCAAATATTAGATCAACAAGTCCAGTACATGGAGTCTCTATTTAACGCAATAAAGTGAGTAAATTGTTTATATTATTTATATAATATAACTCAATTAGAAGTGGCTATAAAGAGTTTATAACTTCTACCTATATTCAACTCAGTGCACCACTTCAAAGTAATGAATTTCTCATCGTATCTACTAGTACATTATGCTAATAGAAATATGGGATGAATTTTATCATCTGAAGACAGGAGTAAGTGTACAATCGCTGGAAACTTGTCTTCAAGAAGTAAGATACCTCCTACTATAATATTATTATATATTTGGCTGTAGTTACAAGATACTGTAGAATCAATAAAGACTTTAGATAAAAAGCAGGAAGGTTAGTTGCCATAGTAACCATTATGTATTTTATAATACATTTTACAGAACTATTCAAGACTGAATTTAAAATTTAATTTAAATATATGAATATTCATAATAAAATATGAGAGGGTGTGGCTAATTTCACAACTGCAATGGAGGACTCCCTTAGAAGTTGGTGTAAACAAGAATTATCAAAAAGATTGCAGTCTGAAGTTGATGATGATATTGTGAAGTAAGACACTCTCCTACGAGATAGAGTTAACTGTATTGTTATAGGTATTTGCTGTCTATGGAAACTAGTGGAGATGTTAAAGATTATCTTCAGAGTGTATTAGGGAGAGATAGTCCAGAATTTACTCGAGAGTTTTTAGTGCGATGGACAGCTGTCAAAGAAGGAAGACAACATCACTATGGCAACAAGGAAGTGGTGGTACCACATGTAAAACCGTCCCAGGATGAATTGGTATTGTTTGTAAAAGAGAAACCAAAGAAAACTAAGACGGTATGGTTCTAATTTTATGATTGTATTATAATATATAGTAATACACAGAGTATTCCTTCACATTCATCAACTAAACATCAAGGTCCTCCTGGATTAACTAAAACTACTGGATCAACAACAAAAACTAAGACACAATTTGTGCCATTATTAAGTGCTGAAGGTCAAACTAAAATGACAGTTCGATTTCCAGGAAGACATCAATGTCAATGCCTTGGTCAAAAACATGAATTAGTTAATAATTGTTTGGAGTGTGGTAGAATAGTTTGTTCTCAAGTAAGTGTAAACTAACTATCTATTGTATCAGTGACTATTGTAGGAAGGACCCGGTCCTTGTCTGTTCTGTGGGACATTAGTATTGACAAGAGAAGAAGAGAAATTGTTGCAAAGGGACTCAAAAAGAGCAGACAAAATGAAAGATAAATTATGGAAGCAATATGGAGTAGAGGTAATATTAAGTAGGAGGGGAATGATTTAATAAAATTATTAGAGTGGAAACAATTATCATCACCAAACTAATGAGGAGGGGCTACCTCAAGCTACTTCTCATAAAGATAAATTACTAGACTTTGACCGTACAAGGTAATATAATATTTTAAACTGTTTATTATAATTGTTGATTTTATATAGTGCTCGTAGAACTAAAGTAATTGATGATGAATCAGATTACTTTAGTGTAGACAGTAGATGGCTACCTGACAAAGAGAAACAATTATTAAGAGAAAAACAAGACAAAATGATGGAGGAGAAGTACAGCAGAACTAATAAAATTACTCTTGACTTTGCAGGAAGAAAAATAATTGAAGAAAATAGCCCAAATGGTTAGTAGTAGTAGTAAATTATCTGCTGTAACTTTAACATTACTTTAGACTTTCCAATTGAGGAACATACCACACAATCACCAGAGAAGTTAGGACAATATGAAATATGTCAGGATAGCCTCTGTAATCCTACTATACCTATATCTCCACCAATAGTTAGTTGACAATGTGATAATGAAATAAACTATTGAGGATCTTTAGTATATAGGTAAACAGTACAAGAAAAAAGCAACTAAAGGACCAAATGTTCAATGTATTAAGGATTCTCTAAGAATTCAAGATCGTTCATTATTGGAAATGTCTGATGGAGGTACAAATTTGACTACAAGATCTAAGAACAATACATTATCTATAGGACATTGTCTTAGTCTACACCAACCATGGGCCTCATTGTTAGTGTCTGGTATCAAACAGTAAGAAGACATTAATAACAAGAATGTTATCATATCCCATTAGAGTTGAAGGGCGGAGCTGGTATACAAGTCATCGAGGTAAACTTTGGATAGCTGCAGCAGCTAAGGTACCTGAATCCAAAGTTATAACAGATGTCACACAGTTCTATACTGCTTATTATGGTACATACTGGTCATGTGACAGTCACATGACTTTCATGTGATAATTCTAGGTGAAGAGATTACATTCCCTTTGGAATATCCTACAAGCTGTTTATTAGGATGTGTAGAAGTCATAGACTGTTTAGCTCAAGAAGACTATCGCCAACAGGTATGATAATCATATGACTTCTCATGTGAGAATCATGTGATCATTATAGTATCCAAATGGTGAAAGTGAATCTCCTTATGTGTTCATTTGTGAAAACCCTCAGGAATTACTTGTTAAATATCCAGTCAAAGGAAAACACAAAATTTGTGAGTTAATAACATCTTAATTATTATCAGTTTAATTACATAATTTATTTTAGGGAAATTACCCAAAGATATACATACAGCTGCAAAGAGAAGTTTTCAAACTATAACGACAATATTATGACATATGAAGATCAATGGGAATTGTTATCATGTGACTATCAAGTAATTGTTTTTGCCAATCAATAAATGGTATTGATTGTGGTTTATCAGATGTATTATTCATTTCAGTATTAGATTCTTTCATGTTATCACTTGATCTATAGTTTAAAGTGGGGGTGTGGTTTTCTTTTGCCTCATCCATTGAGTCATTTAGAGTAGGGGTGTGGTTTTCTTTTTCTTCATCCATTGAGTAATCACTCAATATTATTTGTGAGGTGGGTGTGGTCTCTATTCGTGGCTTCTTCACTTCATTTAAATGTAGACAACGAGCTACTGGCTTGTCAGAAGGTGGTGTCTTAAAAAATTCTTGGAGAGGTTTCATGGTGGGTGTTACCTCACCATGGCATCGTTTGATCCCTCTTTTAATATTGGGTTTTGTGTGTGACCCCATTGGACTTAATGGGGTAAACCCTCCATTAATGAGCCCAAACTGTTGTAAAATATCATTGTTAACATACCATAGTGGTTTTTGTCTTGGGGGACAGATTTCTTTGGAAGCTATTGTGGTAATCATTTGTTTTAGCTGTTTCTTTGAAACACAGGTCCCATCAATATCAGAACTGTCTGCCATTTTTAACTCCCAATGTTTTTGGAAGGTATTGACTAACTTGGTCAATCCTAATGGACTGTTATGAACCAGTCTTATCAGATCAGGTAGTACTATGAAAAGAACTAACCTCGTATAATATACTATTAATTTACATACCTTCATTGGGAAATTTACATGACTGGTCTGTTACTAGTAAATGATAAGAGATAACTATAGTCACTAGTAAATCTACATACCTGGAGTATCTGATTTGACAGTAACTGGTAGAGATACAAGGGCTATAGCTGCAAATTCAGTTAATAATTTCTCTTCTACTGTCATTTCAGTAGTTAGAGAATGATTCCACACTAAACCAATTTTGACAGGAACTAAAGGTTGATATTTCTGATTGAAGTTAGCTTCCCAAGCTTTAACTTTAGCCATTTGTTTCTCTACTTTATTATCTTCTGGCTATATAAACACCATAACAATAATACTAGTAGGATTATTGCCTTTACCTGTTCTCCATCACTTAGTTCTCCTTCTCCTTCAGATAAATACCCGTGAGGTACAAAAAACCCATCTTCTTCATCGTCATCATCACCAGATTCATCCTCCTCCTATCATTAATAAAGAGTGATGCCAAATAAAAATGGACCCACCTCACTATTGGACAAACTCTCGCCTGGTTCTTCTTCTTCCCATTCCATATCACTGTCATTGTCATAGTCAATAATACTCTAGAACACAGTGTGGTTACCATAGCAACAATTATTAGACTAACCTGATCCTTTTTGTAAGGATTTCGAGATGAGATAACTTTACTTGTCTTAGACCATGTGCCGTAATAACCTGGCCGATGGTTGTCATGGAATTTGAGGAATTTAAACTTTTTATACTGAACAGTTGGATCAACAATTTTAACATCAGTACTGTCTATAAGACTAGTGTTTACTGATGTTATCCTAAATGTCTTTTTACACTCATTTAAATATTGGTTATCACCACACTACATAATGATAACTATAATACACACTATACAATAAATGATGTACCTGTTCTTTGATCAATCTATCAAACTGTGAACATTGTGATTCATTTAATGGTTGACGTGATACAGTCATCAATGATGATGAGACAACATCAACAACCCCCTAATATAAGTATTATAATAAGTATAATTATGTGCACATTATGTACTGGTTTGACATTAGGAGATGTATATTTAGATTTAAAAAATCCCATAAACTTGTTCTTAGCTTCTTGTTCTTTTTTTAACTATAAATACAGAAAATAAAATTTGTTAATTATAAAATTTATTACCTTTTCAGTTGCTAATGCTTGGTCTGCTAACTGACGTTCTTCTTTCTCTTTTTCTTTTAGTTTTCTTGCTTCTTGTTTCTCTCTTATTATACAAATCAATGATGTGTCATTAATATAATTGTAACACTTACTGTAATAATTGTATTTTCCTTTTTTGTTCCTCATCTTTTTTCTCTCGTTTCAATCGTCGTTCTTCTTTTAATCTTTCTTGTTGCTCTAGTTTAGCTTTCTTCTCAGCATCTCTTTGCGCTTTGAGTTCAGCACGTTGCTTGTCTCTCTCCAGTTTTATCCTCTCTCGTTCTAATTTAATCCGTTCCTTTTCTAACTTTAACAAGTCTCGCTGTTCAGGTGTTAGCTTAGGTTGTGACAGAGACGTCTAAAAGAACAAGTTAACAAATGTCAGTACATATCTGTTGAATTCACCTTTGAGTTTCCATTAGTAATGGTAGCTAGTTTTGTTGCTAAATCTATATGATAAAAGACAAATATATGAATACAAAAGTAATGTTTTAATACCTGCTACGTTAACAGACATAATGTCACCATCAACAACACTACAGTCTTTGTCAGCCTCTTTCTTTAGACACTTTTCCATCTCTTGTTGGCGCCAGTTTCCAGATAGTTTTATGAGCATGCGCAATATTATCTACTTCCTCAAAAGATAAATTTCCATGGTGATATCGAAAATATGTATGGAATGCATTGACAAAGACATCGGCTTATGAGTGCTGATTGCCCACTTTGCATGTCCAACCACAGACTCGCCCTGTTGTGCATCTGGTGCCTTCAAGGGCTAAACTTTATGTAGTGATTTCTCTGCTTTAGATCGAGTGTTGGAGCCGTCTAAAAGTCAAATTATTGATAGATTAATTGTTTTCTAGTTCTGATCTATCATTTCAATGGCAAGTAGTGAATGTTAGTCTAAAGAGATTGTCAAGGTCTTGATGATCGAATAGTCTATTTCAAGAGTGTGACTGAGTCAGTATCTAGCTCGTTTGGTAGTTAGTTCTGTTTTAGTACTGTGGTAATGACCAATATTGATTGTCACAGTAATCGAGATATTTTTTGAACACGAGGTGAGACCATTGTCTACATACACAATAATTATATATTATATTTGGAATTTTATATTAAATATGTATTTTATCATATACAGCCCATCATAGCTCAATATTGTCGATATTGTCTATTTAATTAACATTCCATTCGATCACCTAAGAAACCATTTAATAATTATAATTAAGTTGCATACATAGTGACGTCACCACATGCTTGTATCCCTACAGATATAATATCGCAATAACAGAAGCAACTAGATATCCAGGTATACCATTATCATATATTGTGTATTACATTGAAACGTGAAATCACGACATAGTGGGGCTTTTTGTCAATTTCCCTAACCCAGCCATATGGTTTAAAAGTTAACACCTCCTACAGTCTTTAGGATTCTGGGAGGTTGACAAGTAAATGGCTTCAACTGTCACTATAACACATTGACATCAACCTCATTATGTTACCATACTCCTTAGATAAATATGTTTAATGTTTATATAATGGAGTCAGTATGAATTGTTTTGTCTAGTGTGTTGAAAGCTGTTATACAATAGCGTTTGTCCAATCTGTTTAGCGAATAGGGTATTTCCAAAGAGCATTTTACTGATAATCTATTTGTTATTACATTTAAGATAAGTGTTGCTTTTGACACTCAGATATTATCCACAACTAAACACAGTGAATATATTGAGCATTAAAAACAACATAACATGTTTTCATAATTCAGTTTACAAATCTATGATGCTCTGGTTTTCAAAACAAAATTGGTCCCTTTACAACACAGCATGTTATCATGTCCATGAATTAGTATTCTGTAGCAACATTGCTAAGTTATGTTATCCTGGATGGTTACTAATTAGACTTCCTTATAAGGAAATCAGCTAGTGTCATACATAGTAATACAGCCTGTCTGAGAACAAGTGTAACTAGAGACAAGTTATTGTTAGTGGCAGCTGGTTGACAGGTTTCAACCTAAACACAACAGTTAACCAGTAACCTACACACCCACCCACGCATCCTCAATGAGATTACTAAAATAAAAATATTTCTCATGCCATTGTTTGTCTCTTAGCAACCCTAACAATGTCTTTTTTTTAGGGAGTTATCATGACACACCCTCTATCTAATGATGCTCATCAAAATATGATTAGCATCTCTGATGAAGGAGTTATGTCTAAACGTCAAAACAAGAAAGGATCAGCTTCATCTCAAGGAAGTGTACGAAGCAATAGAGATATACATCGACTTCACAGTAGTAGCAGTAGTGGTCAAAGTGATGATGAAAGAACAAGTGGAAATACTAAGAAAAGAACGCAAAGAAAATCACGACGTCCTGCTTTTTCCACTGAAGAAGATGACGATGAACGAACTGATAGTGCCGATGAAGGGATTGAGGAAGCTCCTCCTAGTCGACCTTTCTTCTCATTAGCTACGTCTTTTCCGTCTACAGCTGCATCAACGTTTTCTCCAGCAATACTAAAACCCCTTTCCCCAACAATGCTACCAGTCGGATATGGTTCAGAACTCCTAGGTACAAGAGTACAATCAGGATTACCATCTGTAGAGAGAGACAGAACTCCAACACTAGATTCACCACATCCTTCAGAGAGTGGTCAAATGTCTTCTGATGCTCTTTCTCCTGAAATTGCAATTGCTCAGGTTAGTTAGTAGTGGTTACAAAGACACACCCTGTGTACTACCTCTATGTCCACTTGTTCAAACTAATAAACTTTCAAGTGCTTCCTTTCCTAGACAATCTCCTCCTAGCCTCTCCAGTTTGTCTGAGAGCTGTAAATATGTTTACAAAACTACATTAACTTTAATTACTAATGTAGTAATGTGATTTTAGTATCAGTGAATACAGTTGAATACTCCCTTGAGGACAGTACCTAGCAATCATCATGTATTTAATGAAAATACCATACTAATGTTTACCCTTACAAATAGAGCTGGGGGAGTTAATGATATCATGAAGAGTGACATACCAATGATGAGTGTTATGACTAATGTACATTTTATCCCTTGTTTTGAAACATATACCAAACTAATAGATAATCTGGAGTAGGGTTGCCAAGATACATGTCATTTAATGTTAACACAACCTTTACAAGTTGTAGTGAACATTGTGAACAATACAATGACAGATGTCTTTGAACAAATGCTCATTACATTAACAATATGACACTTATCGTAATACAAGCATATTACAAGGTTGAATTTGATCATATATCACAAGCATATGGAATGTCACTACTAATATCTTTTATATAGGAACCTTCCTCAGTCAATAGTGACCAGGACCAAAGAATAGTCACCTCAGCACCCCTCCCCCCTCCTTCTGTACCAGGGACCGCTGGTACCACGTCTATCCTCCCGTCTCCCTCTCTTCCTCCCTCTGCTAACACTGCACTACCCTTTGCTCAATGGTGGGGACAGCCAACAATGTACAGTCCATTTTGTGGTCCAAGTGGTAGCATAGCTTCCACTCCAGTAGCAAACCCTGAAGGTCACTCATTCTATCCTCCTGGAACTGGCACAATACTCCAAGCCATTATTTGTCAAGAGACTGAAGGTAAAGTTGGCAAATAGCCAGTTGTTTCAGTAGTTACATACGTAACAATAGTGTACTGTAATGGCTTCCTGCTATCACTATTTCTTTTGATGTTTATGTATGTGGTTACCATAACAACTCCATATGTCCCAGCTGTCTTGTAGTATTAGTAATGTAACCTTATTGGCATCTGTTGTGAAAATGTTCACTAATGTGAGTATTGGCCCACACTTTATTGAATTACACACTTAACATGTTCAGACAGTGTATGTTGTCATGAAGCCACTACTGGTATCAGTTACTCTGTAGTATACACATTGAGTAGCTGATAAGAATTCTTCCCAGAACAATTAATTAGAGGGGTGTGGTTAATCAATTGATTTTTAAGGCTAAGCCATCTGTTATTTATTTTTTGATAGTAACATAGCTTATGTGTGGTCTTTCTTTTGTAGGTGTATTAATTGTCAGTGTAAGGTGGAGGAATAAATCATATTCTGGTTCACTTATTGATACCAGTCATCATCAATGGGCGCCGCCAAGGTAGGTGACCACACCCACAACTAATAAGTCTATATTTGTATTATATTCTAGACTGGCTGAAGGACTACCGGATGCTCCCATACAATTAAAATTCCATGGAAAACATGACTCAGAAAAAGAAGCTGTTGACGTTGTTATTGATGAAGAAGAAAAGGAGAAAGAAAATGAGGATCAAGTAAAAGATGTTGCCATGGAAATTAATGAAGAAGGTGTGGTCAAAAATGACCTATTAAAGGTTGATGAAGCACCTGAAAACCAATATTCTGATGTTACAGATACAAGTGACAATGAAAATGCTGAGAAAACAAAATCTATTGATCCATCATCCATTATCAACAAACCACCCAATGGTATACAGATCCCATCTATTTTAACTCCACCCACTATATCAGGAGATGACAAGCCAAAACCGACTCCATCATTACCATCATTTGATGCAGTAAAATCACCTCAACCTCAATTGGGTCGAGAAGAGACTAAATCTACTAATAAATCACGCGATACAACACCCCCTCCTCCGCCCACTGCTAATCACACAGTCCAGTTTACGGGCCACAACAATCTATCTAATTCTGTTATTGTTCCAAATGAGACAAAATCATTGGATCACCATCATAATTTGAATACTTTAGTTGATGTTGCTGCCTCAATGAAACCAGTTGAAGATGATGAACAATCGAAACAAAGCAATCCAAAAGAGTCACATGATGTTATTAAATCTACTTATAACTATCATCCTCCTGGTGGTAATGAAAGTGATAGCTCAGGATCTGGATCATTGAGCCCCGCTAAGAAAAAGACACATTCCTTTCCTCAAGACAAGAAAAAGGGGGCGGAGACAACTGACTCATCTAAAACGTCTCGAGATGACAAGCAACCAGATACTCCAGCTCTCACCACAATGCCATTTCAATTTAACTTATCTCTTCAGCCTATATCACCTGGAGGTGACTCTGAACAACAACAACAACAACAACAAGAGAAAGAACATGAACCATCTTCAAATAAAAAACAATCAAAATCAAATTATTGGTCACCTATGACATCATCATCAGAACTAGATGGTCACTATCCTCCAAATAAAGAGTTAGATTATCGTCCCACTATAGATAATCCTAGTGTCCTTGTCCCTCCTAGTTTAATGACACTTGAATCAACTAACCCTAATACTAATCTTCAATCTGTGTCTCAATCAGTCATTCAGGACAAAGCTAAAGTCCCTCCACGGAAACGGAAGCTACAATCTTATAATGAATCAAACAAGAGACCTTCATCACCAATAAAAGATCAAGACATGATGCCTCGTGTAAATAAGCCCCTCCCACCTCTTCCATCATCATTAGCTCCGTCTAATCGTGTCGGTTCTGAACCTGTTATGTCTACACAGGATATGAAAACACCACCTGGTTTTGTCTATGATCCAAGTCTACCAATGTCATTAGATTATCAACTAATAGCTTTTGAAAGACAGAAGGCTGCTGAAGAGAAACAGAAAGATGACAGAAAGTCCCCCAAGTCGAAACGAATACGGTCTAATGAATCTGATATGATGCGACATAAGACCACACCTAGTCCACCTAATACTTTTAAAAGAGTTGTTGCTCCAGGGATAATACCATCAGATCACATGATGCATGGACGTAACATGTCAATTAAACAAGAACCCGTTGCTAGACCAGGTCGTCCACCCTCTAAAGGTAATCATTCAAGTAAACAACCTCAACAAACAAAGAAAATACCATCTCGTAATAAAAATGACCTCATGTCAATCAAAAAAGAACCTCCAGATACAACAACACAATGGCCATCATCACATCAATCCTTTCTTCCTATGCCAGGCTTACCTCCTCCACTTGGACTCAATTTACCACCTGGAGTAACTATGACGTCATCACCAACACCTGGTCAACCATCAGCTACTCCATTGATGCATGGAGTACATGTATTACCTCATCCAAATTGGGTGCCACCTCCACATGTGAGTGCTATCCAGTCTGCTAATAATAAATCAAGCAAGCATGACACACAACATCGACCTGATCTTCAAATTCATCCAGGTGGAACACGTCGAACACCTAGTCCAAATCCAAGAAAATCCCATGAGTGGCTTGGGGCACCACATCCGGGTGGACTACCTCATGTAATTACTTCAGCCCCTATGAAACAGGAACATCTCTCTGGTCGCTCTAGCAATCAAAGTCACACAGATTCTAAATCACATATTTCTTCTGGGGGTCATTTACGGATGGGTGCTGGACGTCATCATATAAGTAATAAACATGACTCTTCTTCTCGTCATTCTCAATCTTCTTCGTCACATCCTCCAACTCAACCTTCTCCAACTCATCCTGGTGAGTGTGTAGATGATAAAATATCACTCTCTCTCTCTCTCTCTCTCTAGGTTTACGAAGCAATGGTGTTGGTCCAACTATTGTTAATCCGTCCTCATCAGAAGAATTAATTAAAATGCAGTTACAATTGGAAGCTTTACAAAAAGCAGGAGTTAGTGTACCAATGCCATCTACCATACCACCACAAGATCTCGTGATGTGGCAAAGGGCACAATTAGCAGCTATGGGTCAACTACCTGTAGATCAAGCTTTACAAATGCAACTGGCAATGCAACAACAGATAGCTGCTGCTGTAGCACAACAACAACAACAACAACAGCAACAACAACAACAAAATGAAGCAGCAGCAATGGCTAACTTTCAAGCACTTGCAGCAGCTCAAGGCATGCAAGCTGGTATCATTCCATTTATGCAACCTATGCCCGGATTTCCTACAACACCAGGTATTGCATAGAAATACATATTATATAGTTAATCCCAGCCTCTCTCTCATTATAGGTGGTATTGGTATGGTTCCATTTACTTTACATCCTCAGCCAAAAAGAGATAGCTAGTGTTCGTATTGTTAGGCACTTATTGTAGTATCTCTCTAACTAATGTCTCTTTTATACATATCTTACGCACACAATTGAAATTTTATCTCCCCTTTCTTTCTTTTTACTAAACATTAATTGTTTTATTATTATCTTGTACTATATTATTATCATACATCTGTGTGTGTGCTTGTCTCAAATATTTTAATAAAGATCAAACACTAATTGTTTCCTCGAGTCCTGGAAAGCTATCAGTAACATGACATCTCCAGGTATACTCCATATACCAGTAGGTAATAAAGTCACATAATTTTGTGGCCCTAATTTGTAAGCTAACACTGGTTCTATTTCAGATGAACTAGCATTCACTATATCTTCAATGGACCACAAAATGACTAATCCATCCCATCCAATGGACACAACATAACTCTGATAATACGTAAGTCCACCAACAAAAGACTGATGGCCTGTAATAGTGTAATTGATGCATGTATAGAATATGACAATTAGCTCATGTTCATAATAATATACCTTTTAAAACAGTTGAATAATGTATCTTGTCGTAACCTCTTGTAGTAACTAGGCAAGTCACATATAAATCACATGACATTAATAGGAATAACTTACAATAATTTAATATAGAATGAGTAGGTTTGTTTTCCCCTGATGATGTCATAGTTAAGATATGTATACAATTATCAGCTGATCCAACTAAAATACTCCTACAAAAACAATAAAACAGGTTATATAAACTAGAAATCTTTACTTGTTATCAGGTGTCCACAGCAGACATGTTACTGGACCAGAACAACAAGAGATTTGTTGACAAAATGTAATAGATAAATCTTTAATGGAGTACAAGATAACATCTCCGGACTCTGTACCAACTACAATATATCTGTAGAAAGATTTTTAGGAATGCTTATCATGAAACATTATAACATAATTAATTATATAAACTAATTACTATAGTTCTCATAGCACTGTATCTGATTGTTTCCATGGCAACACTTACCGTTCATCAACCCTCCAAAGAGATGTGGTAACACATTGACTGGTATGAACTGTAGAGTATAATTTGTTCTCACTATATAAAATTATAACAAAATCAACTACATCAAAGATATTGACTACCTAGTACTACAAAGAGATATTTCTCCATTACAAGTTCCAATTAACAGAGAATTATTGCTAGAAGATAACCTAGAAAGAGACTAGCTATAATACACACACACTTTTATATATTAAATGTACATTGTAATAGCATTGACTTGTTTAATAGTGAATGATGACATCATATGAGGATAAATGACAACTACATTCCCTTGAGAAGTCCCTATAGCAACCATTAATTGGTGGGTGTGGTCATTGTACCATGTCACACATAGACATGTTGGTTGATGAATGTCAACATCCTGAGTTCATAAATAATATTAATTATGCAGACCATATCTATTTTACCTGAGGTAATGAGATTGTTGTAGATAAAGCATTAGTAAGAGATGAAGTTAGTTTGTCAATCATCACCGTCATTCTCTCGTTCTCCTCTTCAAAACCTGTTTTACCAGTTAAACGAGTACTCCGACGCCTTTTTACGTCTATTTTCTTCCCAGCTTCAACTGGAATATCATGACAAATTAATTTATAGATACCCTCCTTCATAACTACTGCCACTAACGTCATTGTAGACCCACTAGTGATTATTTTAATTAATTTGTCATTAGGGAGGGTCCACCCATTACTGGAAACAGTAGATTTTAACTGAAGCAGACTGTGGTTAGCATGATGAGGTGAAGGATAAGTGTTTTGATGCATTAAAAGTGGATGTGTACACTTGGTACAACCCACATACGGTAACGAGTTAAGGACATCAGAATCTGTGGAATACTTCAATAGTAAATTACCGACATCATTGCATACAAATCCATGACAATTACACGAAACATTAGCTACCTAAAGTATGATATCATCACAATAGTCATGTGACTATCACATGACATGTACCTCACTATCCATTTCATCAGGTGGAATAGGAATGAGATCATGAGCACAAAATTGTGTCATATGAGGTAACTCTGACATGGAAATGAGACCAGAACATGAGACTGAGGCTGCTGAGGCTAATTCTCCAAAAATGAGTGCATCGGTAGAATTAGGCATGCGATGTAAGGATTGTGTATGACCACACCCACATAGTAACCGACAACTAGTGAAAAAGCTAAAAAATAGATGTAATATCTGTTGTTGCCATGGCAATCTTACCCTTCATCAGAATGCTTTAACTTATATTGGGAACAATGGCAATCCGGTACAACACAAGAAGCCATCTTTATAATGACGCCATGTTGAATCACGTGATCTTTCTTCCTCGATAAGGAAGTTTTCAACACAGTCTGAAGTACAGTTGACCTTGTATATCTCTGAGTCCAGTCTCTCTCCCTTCACTTATCAAGTTTCTATCGCTGAGGTACTGTATAATACCAGAAAATGTGCATTGTCATGATCTGTGTTATTTATAACCTACGTTTGCCAAAAATAGCAATTGTCCTAAAATAGCATTTTATCATCGAAGCTAAAAATAGCGCATTTCTTGATGTTAGTCAATTAAGACTCTCATTGTGATAAGATAAGTCATGTGACTTATAATAATGTTCCATTAGGTTAATAACTTTCTAATATGGGCCGAAAGAAAATTCAAATCACTCGTATTCAAGATGAGCGCAATAGACAGGTTAGACGACCCTAAGTCATGTGATTGTCATGTGACTACATCTACAGATCACATTTAGCAAACGTAAAGCTGGCCTTTTGAAGAAAGCATATGAATTAAGTATACTTTGTGATGTGGAAATTGCTGTTATTATGATAACACACAACAGTAAACTGTATCAATATGCCTCATCCAATATGAACTCTATTTTGATACGTTACACTGAATTTAAAGATCCAGATGAAAGCAAAACAAATGCAGATATTTTAGAGGTTTGTATCATGCCACAATACTAGCTAACTTATATAATATTTAGGATATTACGAAAAAAGAGAAAAGTGGACGTAGTGATGATTCTGGTGATGAAGATGACACATCTGCTCAAATACCACTCACTCCTAATACTCATGCGCATTATCAAAGAATTGATGAAGAGTTTGATCAAGTATTACATCATACTGAGGTAATACGGCCCCACTCACTCCCAATTAACAATATTTTATAGTTACCATCAACTGTTCCAGAGCAACAGCCACACCCATCTCCACTACCACCCCCAATAATAATGCCCAGTAAAGTCCCTCAGGCTATGCCTGTAAGTGTGCCAGTATCAGGAGGAGGAGTTAAGTTAGGATCAGCAGGATCTAGTCATTCTGACTCACCAAGGTCAAGCACACCAGGGTCTAAAGGTCAAAGGTCACCTCTGTCTGCTGGCTCAATGCCACCTCCTCTGGGTACACCCACCCGTTTACAAACAATACGAAGTCAGACTTTAAAGCTCCACCTACCAGGTTTATATTTTGCAAGCAAATGTTAACATTATCAGTTTGGATTAGGTGGAGGTCGTAATTACATACCTCTGGGACAAGCTGGTAAGTCTCCCTCTGGAGAAGATAATGCTGTTAGTGATGGGGACAATTCTGAAGCAAATTCAGGACGACCACAACTTAGGGTAGTCATTCCTGGCCAGAAAGGTTTTGTACCACGTACAGTAAGTATTTTAACCTGTCAAACTGGTTTGTAATATTGTTTTATCACACTAGTTACCATCGTCTCCACCTCCTGTTATTAATGTAGGTGACCCAGTGTCCTCACCTAGTTCAGAATCTGATAATTCACCAGTTGAACAACCAACTGTAACCAATGCTTCACAGCTTGTAACCACCACTACTATCAATACTGACTCCTTAAACACACCCATTATGTCATTGACCACACCCAGTTTATTTAGTAGCTTACCACCTGGACTTTCCAATATTGCAACAGAGCTACCATTAGGGTCATCAACTCTGGGAGATATCGGATCCACGTCAGCCCTGGTAGCCTTTCCAGTCAGTATACAGCCTTCGTCAGTATCTACTACTACGCCAGGTAGTAATATCATTTTACAAGCTCAAAACATGGGACAACCATTTCTCTTAACTCCAACTCCTTACGATAAACCACAAACTACTACTCCTAGCATAACTCCTTCAAATCTCTTGACTCCTCCTTCAACTTTAGCCACTTCAGGTGGTCTGTCTAGTTTACGAGATTTAGAACAGCTCAAGTTACAATATGATCGTATATATCAGCAGATATCTCAAACATTGCAACAACATAGTCAACAGCAAAGTCAAGATCCGCCTCCTGGTAATGATAGTGATAAACCTCAAGGTAAAAGATCAATTGAAAAAGAAGAGGCATTCTCTTCAGAGAGTGAACCTCCTGATATTGAACTATCTTCTTCAAAACGGCCATGTATAGAAACAATCACAGATTAACTCAATATACTTGTCATGATATATATATATATATATATATATATATATATATATATACTTTCTCTGTTCTTTTCTTAGAAACTTCAATTATTTCATTTTGTGAAAGTTGTTATTTTCTTATTAAAAAGCAGTAACAGCCAATACAGCAATATAGGTAGACTGAGAAAGGGAAGACTCTCTTCTATAAGATGTAGTGCAGTTTATATAACATACTTAGACAATAGAGCTAAACAAACATTAATACATATGTAGACATGTACAATAGTATATTGTCCTAAATAACAAACATTGTCAGGGTTTGTTACATCTATAATATTATTTATTGATTCATACAATTAACTGTTTTTGTAGCACTTGTGATAACAGATTGTCTCCACTCGTCAAGATCTGACTGAAGGGACTTCAACTCTTGATGGTTCTCTTTTGATAAGTCATGACTTTCAGAAGGGTCATCAATTAAGTCATACAGTTCAGATGACATCATTTTGCCCTTATTGTAAGTGGCATAAAGTTTGTAGCGATCTCCACTAATAGCTGCAGTGTAAGTTGAATCAAAGTTATCAGCCACATTGTACATCCATTTAATTGTTTTATTTCGAGATTGTTCTTTATTTTTAAGAAGTGGTACTATTGATATACCATCAATAGGTCTATCCTTTGGGCATTCTAAGTTAAGAATATCACATAATGTTGGCATTAGATCTGTTGAGACAACTGAATAATTAGTTGCACGATTACTAGATATCATGGCTGGCCACTCAATAATACCAGGTACACGAATACCACCTTCATATAACTGTGCTTTATGACCTCGCAGGAAAGCAGCTGAACCTGGAGTACCTTTAGCATAGCCATTATCACTAGTAAACCAGAGCATTGTATTGTCACTAATATTGTACTGTTTTAAAAGTTGCCTGACTTGCCCCACTGCATCATCTAATGCACTGATGGCTCCAAAATAATCAATTTCATTTTGATCATAACCAGCTTTAACATATTGCTTAATGTACCCTTCATATGCCAAATAGCGTATATGTACATTGTGAAATGGAAGATAAGCAAAGAATGGTTTTCCATCACCAACACTCTTGTTAAGAAACTGCTCAAAATTTTTCACTATAAAATGAGCATCATCACCATTTTCAGCAACAGTACAGTTTTTTAGTTTATTAGATTTCACAGTGTAGTAGTTAGTACATGGTGGATCATTATTGTAGTGACCTCGTATACAAAGTTTAGTATCGAAGCATGCACAGTTCATATTAGCTGAAGGAGCTGAACGCTCAGTAGCCCACCATTCTTGAAAACCATGTTGACCTGGATGTGAAACTGGCCATTTAGGATTGCCACCTAAATCAATGAAGTCCCCTAAATGCCATTTTCCAAACATGTATGTTTTGTAATCAGCTTTAGAAAGTAACTCAGCGATTGTAACTTCTGCTAAAGGTAATGGTTTTTTCTCTGGACATTTAAAATCATCACAATTATTGCCTGCATTAGCTGTCCACACACAATAACGATTATGATTTCTTCCAGTCAATATTGTACCTCTTGTTGGTGAACAGACTGGACCTCCACTGTAATAACGGTCTAATCTTATACTGTGAGATGAGGCTGCCATAGCATTAAGGTGGGGAGTAGTTGCTTTGCCACCATTATATTGGACATCACCATAGCCTAAATCATCTGCCATCATAAATACAACATTAGGTCTATCTCCAAAACAGAGAGAGAAGCAACATAAAAGAGAAAGAAGCTTCATTTCTGCAAAGCAAAAAGGGTGGATCTCACTCAAATTGCTAAGTATTTCCTGTCACATGAGAGTCAAGTTCTGTCAGCAAAAAATAACAAAGATGGTCTGAGTGGCTTGTATTGCGATTCCAGTAGCTATCTTGCTCTGGAAAGCTATACTTAAACTAGTGAACTGGTGTAGAGGTAAAAAAGAGAAAGAGGAGGAGGAACCCTTACAGGATTCTAAAGAACCCCAATCAACAGAGAAACCTGTTGAAAAACCAATGGAGCAACTCAAGTAAACCTTTTTAAATAATGTAATTATATTATTTTTCTTTCTATAGACATAGAGAAGTGACTATAGCTCCTGATGACTGTTCCTCTTGACAATAAGTACTTCTATCGCCAACTTTCAAGATATCAACAGCTGATTATTAAACATTTGTCCTTCAATGTTTGATGACGATATTTACTACAACCTACATTGTTTGTAGGCAGTATATATCTGATGTAATGATAATCAACTGTTGACTTAACTATGTGTGTACATATTATATTTCTACTGTATCAACTATTATCTCTAAAAGAAATGATAAAAAACATTCTTAATCTGTTTGTTTCTTCAGTCGGCGGCGCATTTCAATTGGTATTTTATCAAAGCATTTCTTGCAATAAGGACGCTCATCCATATCAATATATCGAGCTCCACTTCTTTAATTAGATACTTGTTAACTAAATAATTAATACTAATATCGAATACCTTGTTGATAATAGAATGTCACAAGCAGTACAGCAGAAATGTTGTACACACCATGACTTGTTGAGAACAGTCACAACTAGTAAAAATTAATCATTTAAAGGATTAATGTAGGGGCTTTCATACCATCTCCTTTACAATGCTTATCACAACTAAAACACACATCTCCAAATAACTAGAATAAAATACAAGTCATGTGATGGTCATGTGGCTATCACTGACTGTTTGGTAGTCTCTCTCACAATAGGCCAAGCCCTTCCTTTCATAATGTCGGCGTCCTTCAAATGGTTGTTCACAATATGAACACACAAAATGCTAAAAAAGGTCATAATTTTGTTGTTTATAATTAACTCACTTCAGGATGCCATGTTTTGCCAACAGCATGAATGATACGACCTTCTATAGGACGTCTATAATGAAATAGTAACAATACATTGGTTACCATAGCAACCATACCTGCAGGCGGCACATATAGATGACTCCATGTTGTCAAAACATCTCAAACAAAACAACTCGCCTTCTTTTTCACGACATCTTGCAGTTAACTGTTTACTATACAAGAAATGTACCTTGTATTATAATAATGTGTGACATACTTGCATTTAGTACAGTTGAAATGATGAGGGTGAACAACTTGAAATTTATAGGTAATATGGTCACCCTGGATTGGAAGACTGACCTTTACATTAAACCACACCCCCTAATGTTTGGTTAATTACCTACACTTGTTACAAAACTTTTTAGCTCCACCTTTAAATTCACTGTTACAGCGTTTACACAATGGTCTAATAATCAAATAATAAAGTATTAATTACTAGGGGGATCATCTACCTTCCTTGATTCTTTACAAATCCAATATCAGCCAATTCACAATGACAACTAACACATTTAAAACATTTTGGATGCCAACATTGACCAACAGCACGAATCACTCGTCCGATAACAAAGTCACCTGATACAAAGGGAACTCACTACACAACACAATAGGATTATAACATACCACACCCACTACAACAAGGAGCATACAACGTTTTAAAATCATGTTCACAGTAACGTCGCCCTTCATGCTATAAGAAGGACATACTCTTTAGTTTTGACTCTGTTATACTTACTTCAAAGAAAACACCCTCAGGGAAGGGCTGGAAACATTGTACACAACTAAACAATAAAAAATTTCCAAATCAATTTTATAAATACTAACTTACACAAAACAGCCTTCATGCCAAACATGGCCGCCAGCATTTACCATACCATCACTTGGTTCAAATGGATCTTGACATAAAGTACACACACCACCAAAATCCATCTTTGTTTATGTCAATTGAAGACTTTCGAAGTTATTAAAAGTTATTAAATATGAAGGAAATGATTATAGATTATTAATGAATATTTAAAAGTTATTAGTTATGAAGGAATGATATTAATAGTAATGAATATTTAATAAGATGTATCGTGGAGTTTTAAAAATAACACGATTAGAATTTTTATTTGGATGTTTATGTTTTTTGAAATACAGTAAACTCTTCATCATCATCACTTTCAGAATCATATGTACGTACTTGAGTAAACCCTTTATTTGTCGGTTTTAATAAAGCATTAAGTTTCTTACTTGGATTACGAGAATAATGTCGTCGCACTTTAAAGATAGGCCTGCTATTACTAATTCTTCTAGTGTGATTTTTATAATACTTAAAAACTACAAATACAGAAATTACCACCAACAGGATGAAGAGGGATACCAGTATAACAATAAAGATAGCAACTGGAAATACTGGCAATGTATTGGATCCTGGCAGTGATGAGGGCTCTGATATTATCTCAAATAATGGCGATGAGGTAACTAATTGTGATGAGGTGACTAATTGACGAACAATGGTATTACTCATTGAAAAACTAATTGAATGAGGGGGCGGAGGAGGTGTAGGACATGTGTACTTGTCTTCTTCAATTTTAGAGGTAGGCATAGTGGGTGGAGCTTGACCAATTGTTGACATAATTGAGGATATTACTGAGGATGAAGTTGTAGAACAATCTTTACATGACACAGATGATTGTGAACTATTAGAACTGGATGGGTTAAAATTATGGTGAGAAGGACTTGAGTTATTCCCAACTAATTAAAGATTATTAATAAATTATTATTATTATTATTAGAAATGACCTACCATAAAATTTCCAGACCCTATTGGGACCAATTTCAACCACATATATAGCAGTACCATCTTTATTAACAGCAATATCGTGTGGTTTGTTAAAACCCTAACATATTATATTTTAAATACAGCTTAGCATAAAGTACTTACTTTATCATGTGGAGACCATGTATTTAAGATATTACCATATTTATCAAGTGTAAAGCCAACAGCTTTCTTTCCCTCATCCATTGATCCGTTGACAACATACATTGGCCAGTCACCATCAAGAGTACCAAATGTAAGAGCATAAACTGCTTCTCCTAATACTCCATGTGGTACAAACACAGATCCATGTCCAGTTGTGGTATCATATTTAATAATACGTCCATTTTCTCTATCAGCAACATATAACTCATCTCCATTCTTAGATAAAGCTAAACTATGAGGGACCATTAACTGTAAGTTATCAATTGGTGAAGAATATTCTTTGAGATATATTCCCAAAGTATTATAGACAACAATACGATGATTACAATATCTGTGTGTGTGTGTGAGAGAGATTAATGAAGGCAGCTATCATTTATACACTAACCCATCAGCAACATAGAATATGTTTCGTTTTGTATCAACAGCTATATCAGTTGGTTGACAGAAGTGGTAGTGACCAACACCAGGTTCAAATGATTCTCCTAAAGCTAATGGTTTCACTTTCCCAGTAAAAATTATTTTAAAAACTTGGTGTTTAGCAACATCAGTCATCCAACATAATCCTTTGTTATCCACTGATAGACCATGAGGTAAAAAGAAGATACTCCGGCCCCATCTTCTGAGAACATTACCAGTGGAATCCATTACTATAATAACAGGTGCAGAAATAGCATCACCATTCTGACGATGTCTGTAATGATAATCTTCTGAAAATGATCTATACAACAACAATTATAAAGGAACAAGTAATAAAATCAATATTACCCAGCATCCCAGACTCGTTCACCTCGATGTAATATATATACTTTATCATTGCGATCTACGCTAACTCCAGTAACTTGTCCTAATGGAATACCCAATAACTTTTTCACATTGTCAGGACTATAGATTGTATTTAATGGCCAGTCTGTTGCTAGATGTGGCTTTGGTAGAGGTTTATGATAAGTGGGTGTGGCTTTAGCAGATGCCATTGCTCCAGTTACCATTTGCTCTGTAATAATACTAGATGATTGTGTGGGCATAATGTGGGCGTGGTTTAATGAGTGAATGGATGTCGAAAACTGGGAAGGCTCAGGAAAATGAAGATCTTTAGACGGTCCTTGCCAGCACTCCTCATCATATAATTGTTGTTCATTATTGTCCGTATAGTACATAATGTAGTAATTACACATCTCATCTTCAGAGTTAGAACTATAGAGGAAATCAACTCACTATAATATAACCATATATATTGATGTACCCAAACATTATAGGTTGTGCATGATGACTTGTATCAAAATAACATCGTGCAGCCTTTAAGAAAACAAACTACAGAACTAAACATAATATTATATTTACCACAGTGTCTCCTGGAGATATAGTAATATTAGATGCACTAGGATAAAATGCCTGTAAGAAAGAATTTATTATTAGTTTCCATAGCAACAGCTTTACTTGTGGTTCTTGAGGATTATGCTGACCAATTAAAGTCCATTCTTTAGTTACAGAATTAACGACATAGCCAGCAATAAGTTTTCCTAGTTGTGAAAGTCATTTGACTATCACATGATTATCATGTGACTTACCATACGAGTGAGCGTGAGTACGAAAAGCAAAAGGATAGATTGTATTGGGCCCTTTAAAAGTACATGCTACATCCAAAGTAACTTCTACACAACAACTTTATATATATAGAGTCATTCATTATAGCAAATTACCTTTACGGCCTCCAGGTAATCCATCAATAGTGTCTCTATCCAATAAATAAATACCGGCTATATAAGGCTGTCGTGTTTTTGTCAAGAACATCTTCAAATGGGGATATTCCTCTTCATTATAGTATTATTAAATCATTATTAATAACTTGGAATCTACCTTTTGTTGAAGGCTGTCTGTGGAAATGGACTTGCATCACAATTCTCATAACATTAGTATCTTCACCAACTTTAATACCAACCCCTATCATTAATAGTAACTAATGATTTAATATTGTTATAACATACCTTGAGGTAACTGAAGACCTGAGGCTTGGTTTGCCCAGGCATAAAGTATTTTGAATTGATTGTCTAGACCACAAACATTGGATACATCTTTACAGTCCCTAGAATTATTGAATTAATTAATATTATAATGAACACAATGGTATATTACCAATTATTGCTTCTTGTCTGAAGTTCATTATAGCTTGGACAACCAAATAATAACATATGATGAACAACATTAGCATCAAGTAATGGCTCAAATTCATCTACCGAGAAGATGTATATCACATTGAGGAGGCAAGGAGAGAGAGAGAGAGAGAGAGAGAGAGAGAGAGAGAGAGAGAGAGAGAGAGAGAGAGAGAGAGAGAGAGAGAGAGAGAGAGAGAGAGAGAGAGAGAGAGAGAGAGAGAGAGAGAGAGAGAGAGAGAGAGAGAGAGAGAGAGAGAGAGAGAGAGAGAGAGAGAGAGAGAGAGAGAGAGAGAGAGAGAGAGAGAGAGAGAGAGAGAGAGAGAGAGAGAGAGAGAGAGAGAGAGAGAGAGAGAGAGAGAGAGAGAGAGAGAGAGAGAGAGAGAGACTCACAAATATAGTGTTCTCCTCCAGGTAGAGCAATAGAGTTACAGTAATAACCGTCTCTCTATGAAGTATAGTTAAATCATACCCTTATATCACAGCTTCTTACCTCTATATAGTCAGGTGTCATTGTTATATGTAGAGATGTACTACTTAGGACTTCTCGTGAGAAGAAAAGTAGAGCAATAAACACCAATATGGTAGCCATTGCTACTTCCTTCAGATATGGTAAGAGGGTGTGTCTAACTCATTAATTATTTATTATTAATATTTTATTATTCATAATTATTATTATTAAAATATTAGTGGTTTAAAGTAGAAGTATGTCACCTCTGACCTTAAACGCTTGTAGGGTTTATTGTGACAAAAAGGGCAAGAGACAAATATATTGATATTATGGACAATGCCAAAGTGTCCAATAACATAAATTTGAACATCAACTGTATTTACATATAATACGACACCATGGTTGCCATGACAACCATGGTCTGAGAGTGGGATCAAGTTCAGATAGTTTACAGATTAAGATAGCCATAGAAATAACAAGAAAAATTATCCTAGAGAGAAAGAGAGAGAGAGATCATGTAACAATTTTATAAACTTGGTACAAGATATTAGCTACATCATTAACTAGTTTAATACACAATATGTCTCTTATAAAAACCATTCCATATAAACATATAACAATATTATGTCAACTTACAAGATTACAAAGATGATGTTTATTAAATCAGCATAAGAAACAAGTGGGCGAGTTAAATAATTCCACCAACCTGTAACGTCAACATGTAATAGTTAGGAATTGATATAATTACTATTAATACCTCCATCAGTTTCATTCACATCTTCTTTAGTAGTTTCATCTTTATCAATTATATTACCTCCGTTAAAATCTACCAAACTGATCAATGAATTAGATCGTTCTATCCTATGTGTTCGACCATCAGTCTCATTATCATCACTTGTAGTTAAAAATTGAGAACTAGGTAGACAAGAGTCTGTCTCATATGAGTTACTACTATATTCAATATCTTGAGTGGAGTGATCGTCATCAGTTACTGTTAGGTCATGTACTGACTGAGATACATCAGATGTTTCTTCACCAGATGAAAGGTGACTATCATCTTCTTTATATTTTTTATTTTTAATCATGTTAATCAAATCTGGTCGAGACAGGGTCTAAAGGACACACCCATTGATAATTAACATTACACAAATAATAGGAACTTACAATTCCTTTCATACAACTTTTCCATGTGCATATTAATGCTTTGTATGCATTGTTACGATGAATGAATGAAGTGAAGAAATACTAGCAAACAACAGGTTCACTTTATTGGGATAAATATATTGCTAACCTCATGTTGAAGTGTTGCTATAGATATGGCATTCGGAAAAACAAATGCTGTTCTTTGCTTGAAGATAGATATAACTTCACGACATTTAATAACTAACTATAGTGTATAAATAAAGAGATAATAATAATAATACATTGCGTTTAATACCTTTGTCTCCCAACTTAGAATATTAGAATAGAAACAAATGTAATGAGGTGTTATATAAAGATGTCCTTGTATTAAAAAGCTACCATCCTTATTCCAAGCGCACACATATTCTATAGATGATATATCATAATTAGATGTGTTAATATCTACTGATATTGATCATACGTTTTAATAATGGTTCGTTCTCTCCCGTTTCTTCTAAACATCGATTTAAATCTATCTCAGAACTAGAGAGTTTTCTTTTCATAAGTCCTTCATCTTTTGATGGAGAGAGTTTTATTTGTGGTAATTCACCATTATCGTTTTTATTAAGAGAGTTCGCCATGTTCTGGAAAGAGCGAAGAATAACAAATTATAACCTAGTTGAATGACTTAATAACTTTCAACTTCAATCAATACTTAAAAATAGTTTCCATACTTGTGAACCAGGAAATGTTCACATGACAATGTGTTAAGGTACAACATCAGGAAAGGATATTTCATAACACACTTATATTTCATTAATAAATGTGTTTTGAAATGACCTTATGCCACATGTTATGATAGAGACTACATATTACATAAGTATTAATACTTTCACATAACAGGTCAAAACACAGACTATTATTACTTAGAACAACTATCCATCTAGATCATGATATAAACAGCTAGTAGGTAGACCAAACCCATTACTTGTTACATTCCAGGCTGCAACATACTCATCATAATACAATGTGTTTATCATATGATAGAACTAGTATACATAGAGGGCTTTTAAAAAATGCTCCTCGTGATCTAATGCTTCCTAGACCATCTGTTTCTTCAATTTAAACTTACCTTTCTTCTTGTTTTGAGTTGAGACGTCTGTTGCTTCAGAGGTACATTGGAAATCATTAAAGCAGACACACTCATCGCTCAGGCGACTTTGTGAATCTCTGCATCTCAGCGTACTAATGAGATTATTAGCATTACGCGCACACTACCGTGAGCCGTATTTCAATAGGATGACAGGATATTGAGGCGTGTCAGACACACAAAATTGGGAATTTTATTTAGCAGCATAATTAAATAATAAAGTATTAAAAGAATGTAAACAGTTCCCATGTATAGGAGTCTAGGAGAGTCTTCAGACAACAGGGTAAGATGCACAGTCAGCCAATCCACAAGCGTTATGACCTCGCTCAATCCAAAAATACCTTTAAAACAATTGTATTTAAAGTATCTTATTAAATCCACATACATACCCATCCAAACCCCATTTTTTTCCCCAAGAGTTTTTAACTATCCAATATTGGTCACCAGAGTCTGTTTGATCATAACCAACAATTAATACTAGAGTAAAAAATATAGGGTTATTCCCAATAAAGGAAGTACTTGTCTATGTCTAATGACCTTAACCTTACCAGCGTGATTAACATGATTAGCATCCTTGTGACATAACAATCTAGTGGATGTTAGAAGTTTATAAACAAATACAATAATATTATATGTACAAGTACATCCATTGTCCATCCATTCATCCATTCATAAATCAGTACCCTTTATAAACACCACCCTTGTACAATTGAAATGCTGCTGTCACGTCAAATGCAATACTAACTGGTCCAACATTAGCAACAGCATCAGCAATGTCATCTTCTGCACCCTATCCAATCAAAGGAGAATTATTAAACCAGCTATAATACAACAATACCTTTGTAATATTAACAACACCAGTTACAGTAGCTGCCACTAAAGAACTGTTAAAATGACACTTGCCATCCTCAGCAGTGTATGGGTAATTCTCTTCACTCTCTAGTCCACCATTATAATGAATATACTCAAAAGCTTGTGATGGTAAACCACTATCAAGATAATAATATGAATTTAGTCACAGTATCATCTTACCCATCACAACCATGATTATTAAAAGCACCAGCACAATCAACAAGTTGTTGTTCAGACTAAAATATAAGTTTATAATTGATTTTACAAACAAGTTTTAAACTAACCAATGACACTAGTTGACCTGTTTTCAATGCATGGTGACACTCCAGACAACCAGTAGTTGAAAATGTCCAACAACTTCCACAGTGTCCCTAAAATAAATAAATCATGTGATAGTCACATGACACATAAATACTTGATTCTTGACAGGAGTAACCACACCCTTTTCCCTCCAATCTACAGCATCAGGGAGACTCTTCCCACTATTATGATAACTACCTATAGTAGCAGAACAATGCTATATACAAAGGTAGATAATTATTGTTATTAATAACAGGGGCAATATACTTGTGGGTCAGTAATAAGATAAAAAGACTTGAATTCTTCAAAACTCATGTCAGCAAATTCATTCAGCTCCACTAAAATATCTAATAATAAAAACAATTAAAATAATAGATTCCTCCTTACAAAGCATTTCATTGCCATACTGTTGGTTAGAACGTTCAACCAACAGTGTGTTATTTATAAAGATCTGAAGTCGATGATCATACTCTTCTTGAGATGAATACTTCTTGTTATACTATAACACAAACTTACTAAAAAAACTTACTAAATTCACTAGTACCTTTATCATCCAGTCATCAAATGAATCTCTGTACAGCACTAAATAATATAGTACATTAAATATTTAGTAATAAAGCGTTTACCTTTAGAGCTACAAGTCTGAATGTACAGAGAGAAAGCAGTCAACAAGACAACAAACAGAGCCATTATTGAATCATGTGACCACTGTGTGCCCCCACACTTGGCAACCTGTCATATTCTGACAGCTGCTATTAGAAGTGCTATTAAAACATGGATGAATTAATAAAGAGTTTAGAACGTGACACTCATCATCAAGACTGTGTACAAACACCTCATAAAGTGGTATCCTCCATTAGTCACTCTCTCTAGGTATCTCTTGTATTGTTAGGTTGGTGTGTTAACTGTTCATATTAAAAGGTTACAAATGGTTGATAAGGAGAGTAAGTTACATACACACTTGTATTTCCTCATTTATCAACTGATCTGTTATAGTAGGAATATCATTAAGTGACCAATTAAAATTAAGTATTAATATTGGTAACAACACGAATACACTGTTAAGTGTCACAACATCAACTGAAAATACCGACTGGTTATTGTGTGATACTGTACAACATCTCTCTGTTGAAGTAAACAATGTCTTTACATGAAATATCACTATCTCAAAGTACAGCTAACATCAGAGCCCAGTGATTCAAGCAATATATTATTTTTCGAGTTGTATATCATATCTCCATTACTTGTCAGTCATAAAACATTGCTGGGTACCGCACAGCAACATTTATATGATATTATAAAAGTTAGTCCTATCAATAGTGACCTTAATTATTAAGTTATTACAGGAGTCCCCAGCTAAAGCTTACTGTTTATTATATAATAAAAAGGTATATTAACTCAATTATTATAAAATTATTATAAAATTATAACTGTCTCACTTAGTCACAAATAGCTACTATAGATCTAACATATGTATTTAGTTATGGTGCCTTCGGCTATGGTGACAGTTATCAAGTATGTACAATATCATCATTAAACTACAACTAAAACAACTTTACAGATATATAACTCTCAACGTAAACCAGAAGAATATTTGCAGTGGTCAGCATTTCCAAGAGTTGCACCCTCGGAAGAACGTACAGACATTAAGGGGTGACTAATTATTTTGTTCCATTCATTTAATAATCTTTTGTATTTCAGATTAATATTATCTTCTAAATCATTGGATCATCCCACTTTTATGCCATTTTCTCAACAGGTACACTTATGTTCAAGAGATGACATGAGTAAGTTCCTGACATTATCATTAATTAATTATCTCGTTAATCTAGGGCACAAATCATCTCATGAACCACACCCACCTCCAGAACAATTAATGAAACAAATGAAAAGGTAGCTCCTGCTATTACAGTTAATTATTACCATATTACTAACAGGTTACCATTATGGCATTTACAGTACAATGCTATTCGTAATCGTACTAAGAAGCTCCAGTTCTTAGAGACTATTGTCTATACCAGTCAACTTAAAATGGAAGAATTTCAAGGACTAACCCCACGCACTGAAAATCAAAGTTTATCAACTCATTAATTCTCACAACATGTAATGTTAGTCTGAACCAGTCAAAGCAGCTTTTAGCTTTTGTCGTTTTAATTTCTTTTGAGACACTTTCTTTTTTGTTGTTTCTTCCTCTGGTTTAGGTACAGGCTGGTCCTTTTCAGTTAAGATCATCTCAACATGACATGGCGAGCTCATATAAGCTATAAAATAAAAACACTATTCAATATACTATTACATTATACAACAATATACTAATAATATACTAAGATAACACCAATAATATACTAACAATATACTAATAATATACTAAGATGATACTAAAAATATACTAATAATATACTAATAATTTAACAAGATCTTACGGTTAATTCTTCCATGAGCTCTATAGGTTCGTCTTCTCATTTTAGCTGCTCTCTGGACACTAATATGCTCAATAACAAGAGCATCAGTGTTTAACATTTTAACTTCAGCATTACTCTCAGCATTTTTCAATAACTGCAACAAGAGGTCGGCACTTTTCTTGGGCCAACGACCCTGTGGCCACTTGTGGTTCTTACACTATAAGATGGTTTATAACTAACTCCACCCATTAATTATATACCTGAGCTTTACGTCCAACTCCTCCATTAAATCGTCTAAATGGCACAATCTGTTTCTGAGCAATAACATCTTTCAAATATCTAATAGCTTTACGTAAATTCATGTGTTTAATAGCTTGAGCAGTTTCGCGAGTATTCTATTATCAATATATCAGTAATAGTACCTTTATAAGAACTCACTTTAAAATGTACTCTCAAATTAAATCCTCTAGCTTTACATGCTGTGTATTAATAAAAGATATTACTTGATAAAATAATTTACTAGCTTACACTTTGTCGAGTTTTCTGGTTCTCTAGAATACCTGACCATTTCTGTATAAACTGGAGCAAAATAACATTAATTTAAAACAAAATAAAGTTATTTTTCTCTCTTTATATCGTACATAAAAGAAGATGGAAGACGATTCCTTACTCTATCCACTACAACGTGTCCACATTAGAGAGAGAGGAACAACTGCGCATGAGCAGTCAACCACGTGGAAGAAGATGTTTTGGGGTAAGCGTTAAAATGTTGTAGTTAAATATTATTTATTATTTTTGGTAGGACTAAAATTGTACAGTGGCAACCAATATAATTCTATTGTAAACAAGTCGTTTCATGTATCACATGCAGTATTAGAACCAGGAGATGATCCAGTATTAGTTGAAGTTCATGCTGTCATTCATAAAGTTGACTATATTATTTGTCTGTTAAATAATTCAGACAGTCGTAATCAACAGTCCTTAGATTTACAGATATCAGAAGGAGAAGAGATGACAGTTTATATTAAAACTAATTCTGAGAAGACTCATGTTGTACACTTAACTGGTTACTATATCGAAGAATCTGTAGAGACTCAATGGGAGAATGTTAGCACTGATGAGGATGAGACACTTCTCAGTGAAGATGAAGACTTAGAGGTATTTTGCTATATAAGTAATTAAGTATAGTCTTAATTATGTTATTTATGACAGGGTTTTACTCATTTATTATATGACAATGACAATGCTGATACAATGGATTATCCTTCTTTACAACATTTACATTACCAATCACCTACTATTCATGAAATTACTTCAGATCAGGTAGGGGGTGTGGTTTATTCTAATAGAAGGTTGATTCATTTAACAGGAACCTGAAGAAAATGAAGTTCCTGCAGAGAATAAAGAGATGACTCAAAATTCTAGGAAACGTAAGGTTACCATAGCAACTCCAGAGGAGGTACCACAAAAGAAAAAGAAACGTAAAAAGAAAAAAAACAAAGATGATGTTAATGTAGAGACTACTCCAGTGACAAATGTACCTGCTAAACAACAAGTAAATATAATTTGGTTTCATTATTACTGTTATAGTTGTAACAGAATTACAAAAGAACATTATTGAATGGTACAATTATTGAAGAACTGACCTATGGTACTGGTAAAGTGGCAAAGGCTGGTCGCAAGGTAAACCCTGCTTAATTAATTAATTCTATATTAATTATGCTAGGTCAATATTCGATATAATGGACGTGTTATTGGGCATAATGATCTCATCAGTAAGGGGCAAAAACCTGTCACCTTTACTTTAGGTCAGGGTGAAGTAATGTCTGGATTAGACAGTGGAATTAAAGGTAGTACAAGGACTATTATACTATAACTAATTACATTATTATAGGAATGAGAGAGGGTGGTAAAAGACGACTAATGATACCACCATCAGCACGGTAAGACCTAAAAAAATTGACAATTTTAATAACTTTATATTAATTATTAGTCGAGGCAGGGATGTCCCCCCTAATATTCCAGGTGATGCAGATTTAACACTTGAAGTGGAGTTAATCAGAGTACTATAGATGTAGTAATTATATTTTATTAGTGATGTAAATTAGTAGTGTTCAATAATTAATTTATGGAGGTGGGGCAGGAAGGTAATCTAGTGAGACTGTCTACTAGAAAACATTGTGTTAGAAACACTCTCCTGTGACCAAGAGAGACTGCTATCATTAAATATGGAGTGTTCATTGCCAACAAATGCTGCCTATTTTGTGGCTGCTAATAATATAATGTATCTTAATTTAACTACAGTACAGAATGACCTTGGTATTACTAGTGGTACAGCTCCAACACCCAATGCTACTTTTTTTGTCTCTTTTAATGAAAGGTATATTTAGATATTGTTAATATGATGTTATATTGTGTAGTTGTATTGAAGAATATCAAGATGAAGTCAATGGCAATTTCTATACATTATTAACTCTATCAGTAAGACACAACATGGCCATTTTAATAATAATAATTGCATTTTTTAGTTAGTTATATTAGTTATTTTATCTTTGTGTCAACCAAGACTAACATTATGGCCAACATGCTGTTGGAAAAGACCTAGCCTTGTTGTGTAAGTAGTAGGTATAGTGGGTGTGGTCTTATAATAAACTCCACTCCTATAGACCAGTGAACCTTATTCATTCTTCACCACAACGTTTGATATATGTTTGTATTTTTGGTGCTATGACTGCTAGACTCCTTTTATTAATTTTAGGAGTTGATGTTTATCCAACTCCAGGCTTTCTAGAGAACATTTCAGATCCTTTATGGGCAAAAAGTAACAAAATTACCTCTGTTCTAACTTTGTAATACTCATCTTTAGCACTGACAACTTTTATCAATGTCTTTTTCCAAGCAATGTTCTTTTTTCCAATTTTTGCTTGTGTCAATTCTCATATTCCTCTTGTGGGATATGTTATTGGTCTTATTTATACTACTTACTCGTAAGACCAGTTTGTTAAACCTGTTATGTCAGTCTATTGTTTTAGGTGGTCACATGAAATACAAGTATTTGGATTGTTTTTAAGTATTTGTCTAGATACAGATAATGAGGATATCATTAGTCAAGTAATTAATATGTTAATTAAAGGAGTAACCTCCTTATTACATCATTTTATATAGTATGTCTTGTTTTCTGTCACTGGGTTGCCGACAGTGATATTTTTATTAATTGTTATTATCTGGTACATTTGGAAAATATTTGAGACATGTTGGAGGTTATGTCGTAATAGAACACAATGGCAATCTATTGTATGTCATATAATATATTATTTCCTAAATATTTCATATAATATGTAGATACTACAACATGACCAATCAACATATTATGAGTCTCATGTCAAATACTTACTTCAGCAGTAAGACCTATTACTAGTAGTATTACATGATATACTTGTAGACACCCAAAACCACAATATAATAATGTGATCATTAAATATATTACTAAAGTTATCAGTTATTATTATGCTCCTGGAGCAGGTACGTTTATTTACTGAGACCACACCCATCTCATTATCTGTGTGTTATAGGGATGCAATATCCAGTGGGATTTTTATCTGCTCTTGTTGTCATGGCAACCATTCTTTATCAAGTAAGATCTCCAACCAACATTACCTGTGTAATCATTGTTATTAACTATAGCTAACTGTTAGCATGATTTATTTTAGTATACAATTTACTACTCCACTGCACACTTTACGTGAAATATATAGCAATGTTGATGATGTAGTGGGTGTGGCTATTAACAATACTGACATAATGGGAAGTTTGCTAAAGTCAATTGATGATAGCATTATTATATTAGATGGTATGTCACATGACTATCACATGGCTAATAAATAATATTTTTTAGTATTTTTTGTTGCAGGACCACTCATAGCATTTATATTTAATACTGTGTTATTGTTACATTTTATTGCAGTCGTCAGGTGAGTGGGTGTAATTAAAGCTTGTGGTTTATTATTCTTTAGAGATCACATAATAAAGTTGGCTAAAGGGGATTACTCTTTTTTTCCAACCAAGAGATCCAAGCCATCACTGCGCCTAGTAAGGCAATCAATAGTACACAACGTATGACTTGTTTTGGTTATAGCTCAATGCAATGAGATACGCCAGTTATCAAATTGGTTATTTTGTGTGGGCGTGGATTATATTATGTCTTGTTACGTGGATAATTGGATTAATATCAGTTGTACTATACTGGCTAATTAAATATGCTTTAGGAGAAACAATCAACATTTTTATTTGGCTATCGTAAGGGGTTTTTTCTAATAAGGTTTAATTTAATCATCTTTATTACAGGTTCCCTCTCATTTTTTCTTTGATTGTGTATTTGTTTCAATGGATTTCGTGTATTTTTTTATTCAATAAAAAAACAAGTCACAAACACACTATCATCAGAAACAGGTTTGTCCTATTAGTATAACCAGTTTGTCTAATTTATCTTATAGCCGTCTCTTTCATTGGTACACATATGCTCTCTTTTTTTATAATGTTGTCCTGGGTCTCTTCTCTTCTGTGTTGAGAATATTCTATTCCATTGGTTTTGGGTTACTCCTATTATTTAGATTGGATCGTGTTGTACTTATGAAGGGATTTGAGAGTTATGATAAAGGTAAACTTTGTCACATGACACTAGTTGATGGGTCACATGATCTAGGTCATCAACTCTATATTGGATATCTATATTTAGACCATACTCAAAATAATCCAGTGATACATGTCTTTATAAGATTATTAGTAAAAGCTATCAAAAAAGATGTAACAGGTAAGAAAGGTTTTAAGTCCACAAATTTAAAAACAATATAGACTTGTCTGAAATTGAACTGGACACTGTCTCATCTGATGAGTACCCTCGAGTATCTAGAAGAGCTTTGATACGCTGGAAAGTAGCATATACTCTTATCAGGAACCCTCAATTGCAACAACTTACAGCTACATCTTTAACTAACAAGGAATTACAATCTTTTAAGTCTAAATCTCATAGCAGTGAGGGACTAGAACCCATTCAGCAGTCACCTGATAAACAAGACATTGATCCCATAGTTTGGTCATCCTCAGAAACTGAAACCAATACTAACTTCAGACTAAAACCCATTCCATTATCAACTGAAAACCAAGACATTGAGGCTAAGCCTTTGGAACTAATATCACCTCTCACATCAGAGACTGAAACCAGTATTCATGACTTGGGACTGGAACCTAAGTCACTTTTAAAACCAGAGAATGAAAGTGAAGTTTCAACATAGTTTATTGCACAATTTTTATAAAATTTTGTTAATTTCATTTGTTATTGTTCTTTTTAAGTCTTCCAAAGATAATATGCCATCGAGTAACATTACTATAGCTATGAGATCATAATGATGTCATGTATTAACAATGTTACCGTTTAAGGAACGAACTTGTTTTTCCATTTCACAATACATTGGCCAAATATGTGCATCAAAGAATCCAGGAGGATCACAATCCTCATAAACCCTAGAACTACAAGACGTTATTAGCTCAGGGCATTATTACAGGGACTTACCCTCTTCTTTCTTTACAGGTACTATAATCAAGAGTTATGAAAAAACTTAAATCACACATATTATGTAACGCCCTAGATAATAATTGTCATTTACTTACACTACTGAAGATTATATTACCTGGAGTGAAGTATCATTGTACCTTCTATTAGTATCATGTGTTTGGAGGAAGGAGATGATCTACAATGTTGGCAATATGATGAGGGAACCAC
Source organism: Xestospongia muta (assembly GCA_963693285.1). NCBI lineage: Eukaryota > Metazoa > Porifera > Demospongiae > Haplosclerida > Petrosiidae > Xestospongia > Xestospongia muta. Next base: position 99,643 of record OY848928.1, read on the forward strand.
TTGTATTTGTTGTAAATGTTTTGTAAGTGTATTCCAATCAATAGAAATTGGATCTTAAAGAAAGAAGTGTAGGAGTAACTATGTTGTCATAATATGATATAAACATGTTAACTATAGGAAATATATTCAAAGTTATGATGATCTTTAGTGTTTATTTTCTGTTTTGTTTCTGTACCACCTGTTATCATTTCAGGGACAGGCCACAGCTGGTCCCCTTTACATATTACTAAATGTTTCTATTAGGATGTTTAGAGATTGAACTAGCCAGTTGTACTATGTAAACATACATATGATCTCACCATCCCATATATGGTACCCATTGATAAAGGGGACTTGGTCTACTTTCTAAGTAATGAGATCATATGTTATGATTTGAGTATTGCAATAGTTGCTCAACTTTATAGAAATCATCTTGATGTATCTTTATGCAATGTGGCCCAAACTCATTACATAATGACTGAGCTAGTGAGGTTTTACCACTACAAGTAGCGCTATATAGTAGGAAAATCATATATAGATAACATATAGTAATATGTTACCCTGATATCGCAACTGTTTGACAATTGATTGCTATCATACAATGTGTCTTTTCTCTTGCCATTTTCTATAAACAAATCTCAAGGGAACAGCTCTCCCAGTGAGCTCTCCCCTGTCCGGGCGTCCCTAAACTGGAGAATCATATAAATTACACACTATTCATAGACTGGGTATAATTACCACTTTCCTTCTACCTCTGACGTGGATTCATACACGTCCAGTGCAAAGGTGTTGTCGTTACCATAACACGTCAGCAGACTCTGATGAAACAACGGAAACCATGAATATAATTATTGTGTATTATAAATAGAGTCTACACGTTCTGGAAGTTGCATGAAAAGAGATTGCTAGCTCTTTCGAGAAGTATCCTCCAGATCAGCTGAGTTACTTGTCAGCAAGTCTGTTGTGCAACTATAAATAGTGCACATATAGTGTGTTAAGTTTGCTTACTAGATAGTTTAAATCAAGCCCGAAAGATGTCTGTAGCTGATGTATTAGTTCCTACCACTCTGTTAGCTTATCCTTCTACTAGCGCTATGTCTCGGCTCTCTCTTAGTCGATATGGTGGTGACTCTGATGGTGGCTATAGTTCACCAGACGATGAACGAGTCTCTTCACCTACTGCGACCGTGGAGGATGTACACGTGGAGGAAGACGCTCCGGCGGACGATGCCGCACTTCTCGATAAAGTCAGAAAACAAGTGGAGTGGTACTTCAGTGATGAGAATTTGCAGAAAGATTCATTTTTAATGAAACATATCACTAGAAACAAACAAGGATATGTTAGTCTCAAATTGGTTGCTTCATTACGTAAAGTCAAAACCTTGACTAAAGATTGGAAAGTAGTACTAGCCAGTGTACAACAGTCAACATTACTTCAAGTCAATGAAGAATGTACAAAAATAAGACGTCTTGGAGCAGCACCAAAGATCGATTTCTCTCATCTTCCAAAAACACTTCTTATTACAAATTATCATAGCAGTAATCCAGACGAGGCTACTGTCAGAGGGGAGTTTGGTCGTTATGGCAACATTGAACGGGTGTTAATACTTCATCCAGGGAAGGCAATACCACTGGACATAAAATCGTGTCGTTCTAAATATCCTGTTATTGGTAAAGAACTTTGTCTACTTGTGGAGTACAGTACGATTAAAGAAGCTAAAAAAGTTTGTCAAGATCTCTCTCAAAACTGGAGACAGACAATGTCTGTGCAAATTTTATCTGTTGACTCATCTGTTGAACACAGCGGCAGCACAATCACTAAAGATGACACCCTGGTGTCTAAACGTTCACGCCAAGACAAAGTTTCAAAATTATTTGAAACACCTAAAGCCAAGCAACAAAAAGGACAAGTTCCTGAGAATCGAGGCTTAAAAGTATTGCCTACAACTTATCACAAAACTGCTAGGCAAAAGACTCCAAATGGTTATGATTCAGGCTACACAGCGAGTCGATCACCGAGTTTAAGTCCAGCGCCAACTCGAAAATTCTTTTCTGAAATGAGTACTAGTGGCCAATCTCGACTCTCATTATTAAAATCGACTCAAGGTATTCAAGTTACTGTATTAAGAGGACCTTATGGACCTGATGGCACAAATGGATTTCATTAATTAAAATAATTAATTTTTGTTTGTATCTTATCTCTTTATGTAAATATCATTATATTCCCATCAAATTATGAAAAATATTTTAAAAGAATATTATTATAAACATGACATTGAGGCAATAAATATGGTAACTGTTGACTAACTCATGGAATGGCCACTAGACACTAGTACAATTCCCCTTACATCATAATGACATCATGACGTCATTCATTAATACCGTATAGTGGACGCTTAGTCTTTTTATTAGAATGTTGCTTTTATAAGAAAACTTTCACGCTTCAATGGAGAAAGATTCTGTAGGATTTGAACCTCTAAAAGTGACTATCACAGGTAAATAAAAGACACTTGAAAGTAAATGTGATGATGTTTTGTAGTGGTGTCTGCAAGACAACTTCAAGGGAAAAAGAAAGGAGGTAGAGATAATTTATATTAACTAATAAATATTCATGATTTAACCAGAGATATGTCGGGCTTCGGTTGTATTTGGTTTGGGGAAGGAGTTATTTCAAACTGAAGAGATTGAATCCAATGAACCATTTTGGAACCAAGAGGCACATGTGTATGTACACAACCCTATTTAATTAGTTAATAATCTAATTTTGATAGTCATGTCACTGGCAAAACAAACGAATCTCTTTCGTTCAAGCTTAAAGATCAAGGTCATACTGTTGGTATTATCACTATACCAGTATCATCGCTTGCTCGAAGAAAACAAGAAAAATGGATACCTTTTCAACCTTACAAGAAAGAGAAGGAACCGCATGGAGAATTGTGTCTAAATTGTTTTGTCTCTGAGTTTCGACCTTTACTAGACTTATCACCTACTAATTCACATAGTTCTACTGAAGATATATCATGTGGTAACAAGAAAGGATTGTTTCATCGTCATAATCACTCAAGTGGTTCTGATATTGAGTTGAAACATCAAATTAATCCCCTATCATCTTCCCCTATAAGTCGACAATCAGAGGATGATGCTCACTCTAGAGAATCTTCAATTGAAAATGGTAACCCTCTATTATTCACTTATACACACTGTTATATGTCCATTCATATAGAGAATTCTGCTACTCCTGATGTATCAGGAGTATCACCTAGTGAAGGTTCTATAGATGGTCAAGAAAGAGTAACTCTTCGTGGTACAAACTTGGGAGAGTCCCGTGCAGACATTGTCAGAGTTGTATTAGTTGATGTAGACTGCACAAGCACAGTGGAATATTTTTCATCAGGTAAGTCTGTATTAAAATTAGTATTGAAGTGGTTATATCAAAGGATATCCTTTTCCTTTTAACTTATGACCACCACCATATGTCAAAGTCATGTCTTATCATATCATATGGCTATATATGGTCATACACTAGACACATCCATCCTTTTGAAACAGGATATTAGGGCAGATCACTAAAATTGTTATAAGTGTTCTTATACCAAAGATATCCATCACCCACACATCTTAGTCAGCAATTATAGCTGTTTACTAATGTGCTGACCTAAACAATATAATGTGTATCAAAACAACTTTTTGATTAGGTCAGCTGTTGCTATAGTAACAACAACATTTTCTCATCTATGGCTATAGCAACAATAACATCTTTTTCATCTGTTGCTATAGCAACAGTAAATCTTATCCTCTGTTGCTATAACAACAGTGATATTTTCTCATCTTTTGCAATAACAACAACTTCTTTATTTTCTAAGGAAAATTGATAGTAACCTCTTTACCACGATCTACCCCTGGTTCTGGTCCTGTTATTGTGGAAACCATTTCAGGTGGAGTTGGTATATCATCATTACATTATACCTACGTTTCTCGCTCACCAAGTGATCGAATGAAACATGAATTATTAGCAAGTCCGCAAAGTGGCCAGAGAAAACTTAGATTAAGTGGTAAGGTGTATCTCATAGAATAAAGTGTTCCTTTTAATATAAATGTTTTATTAGACACATCATGTTTCTAACATTATCACATGTACTGGTATCTAATAGTGATAATGTATAGTTAAATTGATGTTATGACTGTAGGCAATATATATGACAAGTAGTGACTTATGTAGTTCACAGGTCGGGTTATCACACCTTTTAATCTTGTTGGCTGTTGATTTTGGCCTATGGTGTTCAATGAAACAAACTGGTTGGCATACCCAGAGTTGTATTTTCACATAACCTTTGACTTTGATGTTGTTTGATAGACTGTCTAATAGACACTTTGTACTACATAACTCATAAACTCTGTATTGATAAAGTACAGTCCAGAGTTTACTAGTTAGCAATTCCTAATATGTACATTGTATTGTGTACTTCTCAGGGCCAAATGAGTTTATATGACTTCCATGTGACTACATGTGACCACCTTGCATCATCTGATGTACACATCAGTCCACATATTTTAGTTTATCTGGCTAGTAATTAGCTGATGAAATGTTTACATGAGATAAACTGATGATGATGTTAAAATAGATTTATTGCACCTGCAGTAAATGTAATAGTATTCATCTTTTGTTGTTATGTCTACTGTATTATCAAGTCGTTATCAGTTTGGCATTGTTACCAGGAAATAGATAATGTTTAAAGTTAAAAATCATTTGGTGTTGTTTACAAGACAAATATTTTATTATGACAACTAAATACATGTAATCTATATTGATTTGTATTATCTGTTTGTTAGATCATGAAATATCTGAATTACAAGCTGAGAACAGATCAATAAAACAGCAAGTTCGAGGTAATCATGTTACAACATACACTGACATAATAGTAAGTTGTGTAATAACAATTTGGGGAAAGTATATCCTATTAGGATATATGATATTCCCAATATAATAGGATGATTACTTTCCTGGAGTGGTACGATATCATTAATTGTAATGCTTTCTATAGTTCCAATAATAGAAGGTTTCTTAGATATGTTGTAATATCATATTTATTTCCATTTTAGAACTTAAAGAGAGCAATAATGAATTACATGAAGAAAATGTTGCTCTTAAAGCTTATGTTGAGCGTTTATTGTCGGCCATTATTGCTCATAATCCTGAATTATTAGAGGTAGCACAGCAAATGTAGAATTTATCAATTTTTTGAACTATAATCATCACTCATCAATGTTTTTATTATTAATTTTTTGTTATTGAATGTGGTTTTTGTTGACTAGACAGATTGTCTGTGATAAGTGTGGTTAATATAAACTACACCCTTAACTCAGTGGGTGTGGTCAATACCATAGTAACACAACTAAGCATTTTGTACAAATCCCTTATTATAGTAACAATATGGTACATTTTACCAAGGTTATTAACAACCAAACTTGACCACACCCATTTCATTAAATAGTTAACCAAACATGTCATCATCAATTATGTTACCATAGTAACACTGGAAACCATTTTGTATAAATCCCTTATTATAGTAACAATATGGTACATTTTACCACAGTCATTAACAACCAAACTTGACCACACCTAATTCATTAAATAGTTAACCAAATCATGTCATCATCAATTATGTTACCATAGTAACACTGGAAACCATTTTGTGTAAATCCCTTATTATAGTAACAATATGGTACATTTTACCACAGTCATTAACAACCAAACTTGACCACACCTAATTCATTAAATAGTTAACCAAATCATGTCATCATCAATTATGTTACCATAGTAACACTGGAAACCATTTTGTGTAAATCCCTTATTATAGTAACAATATGGTACATTTTACCACAGTCATTAACAACCAAACTTGACCACACCCATTTCATTAAATAGTTAACAACCAAACCATGTCATCATCAACTATGTTACCATAGTAACGCTACAAACATTTTGTACAAACTCCTGATTATATAGTAACAATTTATATACTTGCACAAGTTGTGCTGGTGTATCTTTCACTCCATATACATTGTTAATTATTCCAAAGATTGTACTAAACATAAAACAATTTAGAGAGGGTTCTTGCTATGCATATAATACTTACCACAAAAGTAGAAACCCAGAAAATTCCTGGAACTTAGATCTTTGACATAGAAATGACAAAACTAGAGAGTATAAAACAATCTTTAAAAATCCAGATGCAGAAGATACTGCTAACATTATTTTTGAGAGAAAGAGAGCAATGTCCACCATGTGATGTCTTGTATTTAGCGCCAGAGTTCCCGGGATATATCTGCGCATGCTCAGAAGTCGACTTGTTCAAATTTTTAACCCCATTACATTTCTCTATTTCTTTTCCTTGTCACGTGAGTTAATTATTCTACCAACGTGATGACTAAACTAGTTGTACTCTTCTGCTTTCTCCTGTTCTCATTATGTCAAGGACTGGATAATGGTCTAGCCTTAACTCCACCTAGTAAGTCCATTATATAAGGTAGTATATGACACCCTCACTAAAAAGAGATTGATGCCAACACAGTACCTTAGTTAGGGTTCTGCTATATGCAGACAAAAACAATTATATTATCTTGATTTTAAATTGTAAGCAATAATGAATTTATGAAGGTCTGGTTAATGAGACAAAGATAATACTGAAATAATATCCCTGTTATATAGTGGGGTTTTGTGCATGGGAAAGATTTGGATGTAATACGAACTGTGATAATGACCCAGACAACTGTATCAGGTAAGATGTTAATTCTATAATATCAGTATTTATTGTTACACACAGTGAGAAGTTGTTTATGCAAATGGCCGACCACCTTGTAAGTGATGGGTTCAAAGAACTTGGTTATCAATATGTCAATATTGATGTAAGATATTTGTCATATTGTACATGTTTTATAATACACTTATATTTATATAGGATTGTTGGATGTCGAGAGAAAGAGATTCTGAAGGTCGATTACAAGCTGATCCTCAACGTTTTCCACATGGTATTAAAGGATTAGCAGACTATGTGAGTAGCTCCTATTATTAACTCTACTAATTATATTATTAGGTTCACAGTAAAGGTCTTAAACTTGGTATATATAATGGTAAGAACCTATTAATATATAAACTATATATTATCAGTTCATTAGATTTTGGTACAAAGACGTGTGGTGGATATCCTGGTAGTGGTTCTTCATTGGAACTAGATATGCAGGTGATATTGTAGTTGCTATGCATATCATATAACATACTACAATAGACATTTGCTGAATGGGGTATAGATATGTTAAAAATGGATGGTTGCTATGCCAACCTTACTGATATGCCTTTGGGTTATGAGAACGTGTCAAAATATCTAAATGCTACTGGACGACCTATACTCTTTTCATGTAGCTGGCCAACATATTATACTGTATCTAATAAACCTGTAAGTGAGGGCTTTAATTGGAGATGCTATTAATTTCTGATTGTTTAGGTTGACTATTCTCTTGTTGCTAAAAGCTGTAATATGTGGCGAAATTATGATGATGTTTCGGTGAGTATATTGGTCATGTGACTGTCATGTGATTTGTATAATAGGATAGCTGGGCTAGTGTTAGTGGTGTTGTTCAGTTTTATATTGCACATCAAGACGAGTTCCAATCAGTAGCAGGTCCAGGACATTGGAATGATCCAGATATGGTATGTAAAATGGGTGTGGTCATCTGTAATGAGTGGGTGTGTTTTTAGCTTGTTATTGGTAATTTTGGTTTGAGTTATGAAGAACAGAAAGCACAGATGGCAATCTGGTCTGTATTTGCTGCTGTAAGTAATAAGTGTAATAATTAATGGGTGGAGTTTATTAAAACACTTTATAGCCTCTTCTTATGAGTACCGACTTAAGAAATTTGCCAGAAGAATCCAAAAGTATACTTCAAAATGCGTAAGTGCTAAAATAAGTTAGTAAATAGCTGTTTATATATTGTGTACAGAGAGATTATTGCTGTTAATCAAGATAAGTTAGGGAAACAAGCTCGTCAAATTTACCAAGTATGTGACCCTTTAATATTACGTTATAATATCATTATTACTAATAGTCGGGTAATGATCGTGTCTTATCTAAACCACTATCTGATGGTTCTTTTGCTGTTGTCTTCATTAATATGAATGTTTATTATGGACCTCATAATATTACTGTTGACTTTAAAACGGTAAATCATATCTAATAGGTCCTCTCCTGTTACTATGGTAACACTATAGGTTGGGTTGACTACCACTAATGTCAATATCCGAGATCTCTTTCAACATAAGACTTTGGGATTATTTAATAATGAATATACTGCCTATGTTCCACCCTCTGGTGTTGTCATGGTAACAATGACTCCTATCTGATAGCATCAATTGATGGTTATTTTCCTAAAAGCTAACATTATTAATATTATTTTTACATCAGCAATAATTGTTTTATATCACATGATTTTAATGTGACTTTACTGTAGTGTCATGTGACATAGTCTATAAGTTTGTATGACATTGGTCGTTTTACACGTAACAACATGGTATTTGTCATGTGAGGATCACATGACCACACACTGCAGTAACCAGGCAGAGTAGGTGTGGCTACTATTCAAGAATAAAATCAGACAATTCATGATGTCACAGTTACCTCGTGAAGACTGGACAATACTGTCTTTAGAATGTTTTAGTTGCAATTTTAATTCAGTATTTTTACGTTCTTTCCATATATTGTACTCGTGCTGAACACGACTTCCTTTTTTCATTCTTTCTTCAGCTAACAATTTCCTCTGTTGTCTGTTTAAGAGGAGAACTATTACAAGTTTAAAATTAGATCTGCTACCTTAGTATGATTCTATTTTTATATAACTCCTCATCTGCTAGTAGTCGAGCTTTCATCCATTGTATATAAGCCTCTTGACCTCTCTTCCGTCGTTGTTCAATTATTTCAATCTCTCTCTCTCGCTGTCTCTGTTCAGCTATCCTTGCTTCCTATTAAACAGACTATAAATGAACATTATGAATTATTAACTTACTCGATATGCTCTGTTCTTCTTCTCCAACCAAGAACAAAACGATTCATCTGCGTTACTCATTTTGCAGACCAGCCCCACCCAATTAATTACTTCGTTACCATGGTAACGTGTAACCTAAAGGGTGTAGCTCAAATTTGCAGACGAAAAGGGCGTACACAGAAACGCAGAAAATGCCTCTAAACAAAAGCGATGCAGAGAGAGCACTTGATACTCTGTGGCATCTGAGGAGCCACACAGAAGAGGTCGAAGAGCTCGACTTTTTGCCAGTGGAAGATGCAGCATTCTCTAAAGCTATTTCTATTCTTCATTGTTATTTAACTGATGTGTTACCAATAGTCCATCCTGCTATCAAATATCCAGAAGACAACAATATCCAGGTCACTATTAACTCAGAAGCTGAACTTCAACAGATTGAGGTTATCTGCAGTACAAATCGAGATCCTGGACTAACTTTATTGAATTATTCCTTTCAAAGTAATCATTATTATTTCATTAGTCAAATTGAGAAAGGGACAGTTGCTGATCGAGCTGGAGTATTTAAGAGAGGTGATGTAATATTGGACATCAATAATCGTAATCTCTCTCGAGTCACTCCAGAGAAAGCCAGGTGCATACACTGATTTTTTTGACTAATATTAATATTATAAATTTTTATTAGATGGTTATTGAGGAGTGCTGCACGATCAGGACGCATCATATTGACTCTAATTACCTGTGATGGAAGGGAGATCCCATATCCAATGAGAAAGAACACTGAAGTCCAAGAAGTGAGTTTGCATCAAGGTCCAATTCCTATGCCAATCCAGGCTGAAGTTCATGCTATAGTAGAGTCTCATATGCAGACTCAGAATGAGTCTGATGGTCCTGATAAAGCTACATTTCAACGTCGTCCTAGTTTTACACCATCTATTGGTTCAAAAGATTCAGATCATGAGACTCTGATCAATACAGTCGAAGTAGCAGCTCATTTTAGTCAAAGTAGCCTCCACTATTCTGGGAAAAGATTGAGGGGAAAGGTAATAAATCTCTCATTATATTATATTAATTAAGGAGTCTCTTTGTTGGATAGAATCAAAAATTGAGAAAAATTTCTATATCTAAAGACGAGCAGGGAAGTCTGGGAATCAGACTGTTGGGAGGAAAAGGTACCAAATTTGGAGATGTGGGGATTTTTGTAGCAAATTTGGAAGAAAGTGGAGCAGCTTTGAAGTGAGAGTTTCAACATTATACTTGCTTCTATAAAGTGAAATCTTTTTGTGTAGAGATGGCCGTATTAAAAAAGGAGATGAAATATTAATGATTAATGGAAAGAGTGTGGTTGGTCTACGATTAAATCAAGTTGTCCAAATGTTACGTAACTCTCAGTCACCAGTGCATTTCTTAGTGGCCACTAAAGTAAGGAGTCTTTAGTAAAAATTAAAGGGTCATCCTCTCTCTCTTTATAGAATGCAGTAGATGATCTGACAGCTCAATCATCAGTCTCACTTGAATCTACAGCAGAATCTGAAGTTCATCAATTAATAAAGAAAAGAGAAATGTTATCGGTTCCTTCGTCATCTCTTGTACAAGATGACCAGACACAACAAGGCTTCAGAAGGACCACTTCTACACCTGGACATATTATTGAACCACACCGACTTAATAAGAAACAACGATATCATAAACTTAGTGACCAAACCATGCACAGAAGTGAAATGATTGAGTTAAGACCTCTTAAAGGACCGGATCACTCTCCTCCTAGAATAGCTACACTATCGGAACAACCTATTACACAATGGGGTCGGCTTTCAGGTAGTAATATCAGATATCCTACTCCTGAACAACCCACTGAAAAAACTATAGTTTTACTAAAATCTGAGAATCAACCTTTGGGGTTTTCCCTATGTGGTGGTAAAGGTAGTAAAAGAGGAGATGTAGGTATATTTGTAAGAAGTATTTTAAAAGGAGGGATAGCAAGTCAAGATGGTCGCCTTTGTATTGGAGATGAGATTTTATCAGTCAATGGTATCTCTTTCAGTGATTGTACTCATAAGAAAGCAGCTCATGTCATTAAGGTAGGACTGCCCCTACAATTAGCATAATTAACATCTTTTATAGAGTATACCAAATGATGTTGTGAGTTTAGTAATCCGACCTGGACCTGGTTATTTATCAATACCTAATAAATTACATCGCTCTTTGTCTGTGAAAGGAATTCCATTTACTATTGTCCTACATCGAGGTAAAGTGACATGTATTTTGTACATGTATTCAAATGTTTTTATAAAATTAGGAGTGGAAGAGTTGGGACTTGAGGTTGCTGGACTGACAGATGACAGAGATGAGTATGGTATTTTTATTAACCATATTGTTCCTAATTCACCTGCTGATCTCAGCAAAGAACTTCAGTAAGTAGTATTAATAAGGAAGTCTCTTTATAATTGAGTGTGTTATTATAAGTATTAATGATAGGAACACCCCCAGTTATTATATAATTTATTATCTAGTCGTGCTGATCAATTGATATCAATTAACGAGCAAAGTTTACTCGATGTACCAATAGAAGAAGCTCAGCATATGATATCTGCTCAGATATTACCACACGGTGACATTACTATTGAAATAGTCAGACCACACAGTATTGAACCTCTTAACAAATTATTATCTAATATTAAAAATGAAGGAACAGGCTATTGGAAAGGGTATGTCCCTCATATAATAACTCCTAATTAGTCTTTTATTATAGGAGCGGAAGTTTTAGAATGAAAGAAGGGAAAACACAACACAAGCAAAAATCATTATCTGAAGAAGAAGAGGTATTTTCCCCTGTTCCTCCTCCTCCGTCGTTCTCATCACTTGATTATGATATCATTGATCTTTTTACACCAAATAAACTTGGATCTGCTGTTGAAACAAACAACTTACTTCAATCAGATAACAATGTTAACATGGTAAGTGTATACATGATACACTCTATACTTGATCTCTATATAGCAAGGTGCATTGGAGTTTCCAGCTGTCGTAAATGCTATCAAAGAGTCAACTGAAGCTGAAGGAGAGGAGACTATACTAGCAACCTTGACTCCAATTTTAACACGCCCTTCTATTATCTCTCAATATTCGTCAGAGTCACCTCGAGAATCAATAGAATATGTTCATAAGAGAGCATCTGGACTTATTATGTCAGAAACAGATCATTCAGAACCTCAAGAAACCTCATTTATAAAAACGACACAGGACAACCAGCAGATAATGCCTCTACTTCCATTGTCTGCTCCGCCAGTTCCTATTCCATCAGATGAGGATGGTCTTCCCATTCAAACTACATTGCCACTTGGTTTTCAAGAACTAGTACTCACTATAAAGAGACGTGGTAAACGTGGAATGGGGATCACCCTTGTTACCAGTGGAGGGATCACACGAGGATATCCATTAATACGTCGTGTTTTACCTAAAGGTCTAGGTATTAAAAGTGGTCTAAAACAAGGTGATCGATTAATTTTAATTAATTCCCAATCTCTCCAGGGACTTACTCCTAGTGAGGTAATGTACATGATATCAGATGCTCCCAGTGAATACTCTCTAGTTATTTGGAGAGACCCCAATTACGATGTTGATACATCATCTAGTATGTATTCTGAGAGTCATACTAGTGTCTCCGATCTTGGGACTGAGTCTTCAAGTAGACCACCTACCACTGACTCTCTCTCTTCACTTTTGTCTGCTCAAAAAACAAAACCAGATGATGATAACCATCTATCGTTACAACAAGAAGACTTATTATCAAATAATGAATTGCCTACATCTCCTCCTCTTGAAGTGCCAATTCAATTATCTTCAATACCTCCTGCTAACTTACTTCCACCACCTCCTCAAAGGGGATCATCTCTACTATCTACTACCGAGCTACCTCCACCTCCTACTGAATTGCCTCCACCACCTCCGAGAGAGTTATCTCCACCTATCCCTACTGAACTACTTTCTTCACCAGTACCTGCAAAACTGCCTCCACCTCCCACTGAGTTGCCTCCTCCAGTCCCTACTGAGTTGTCTTCTCAAGTCCCTACTGAACTACCTCCTCCTCCTCCAAGAGAGTCACCTCCTCCAGTTCCTACCGAACTACCTCCTCCAGTTCCTACTGAACTACCTCCTCCCCCAAGAGAGTCACCTCCTCCAGTTCCTACTGAACTACCTCCTCCTCCAAGAGAGTCACCTCCTCCAGTGCCTACTGAACTACCTCCTCCTCCTCCAGTTCCTACTGAACTACCTCCTCTTCCTCCTAGAGAGTCACCTCCTCCAGTTCCTACTGAACTACCTCCTCCTCCTCCTCCTAGAGAGTCACCTCCTCCAGTTCCTACTGAACTACCTCCTCCTCCTCCTCCTAGAGAGTCACCTCCTCCAGTTCCTACTGAACTACCTCCTCCTCCTCCTCCTAGAGAGTCACCTCCTCCAGTTCCTACTGAGCTACCTCCTCCTTCATTAACAGAGATATCTCCAGTCTCTGCTAAAACATTTCATAGGAAGTCACCACCTCGTCCTCCTCCTCCATATGGTTCTCCAAAACAGATCAAGTAAATGAACAAACTAATATTATTGCAAACTTGTTAATATCTTGTTGTTGTACAGAGCTCCAGTAAAAGAATTACCTCCTCCTCCAGTTCCTACTGAACTACCTCCTCCTTCCTTAAGAGAAACATCTCCAGTCTCAGCTAAAACATTTCATAGGAAGTCACCACCTCATCCTCCTCCTCCATATGGTTCTCCACAACAGATCAAGTAAATGGAAATAACTAATATTATTACAAACTCGCTAATATATTGTCGTTTTACAGAGCTCCAATAAAAGTAAAAGAGGAACGTCCTATGCCACAAGGTCGTCAGGACAAAGGACCTTTTGAAATGGAGGTCACTAAAGGATTGCGTAATTTAGGTTTAACAATGGGGGCAGACAATGGTATGGTAGTAGTGAAGAGCGTCAATGCAAGAGCTTTAGTTAAAGAGGGCAATATTAAGTAAGTTTATGGCCTGTAGTTGTATTAAATATGACTCTCTAATTAGACCAGGAGATCAGTTATTATCAATTAATAATCAAAACCTTACTGATCTCAAACAAGCAGAGGCTATAGTTAAAGCTCTTCCAAGAGGTCCTGTTAAAATAATAGTCATGGCTCCACCTTGTGATGTCACTGGAGTTATAAAGAAAGAACCTCCTCCACCAACAAAACCTCCATCAACAGAAAGTGGGGTGGGTAATATTGAGCCCATCGGCCGTGAGGCTGATGAAGGGGTTATTTCTGTTCAGGTATGAGATTATAATGCACACTATATAATATAATGATACTATTTCTATACAGTTATCCCGTGAGTCTGGTACAGCACTAGGTATTGAAGTAGAAGGTGGAACAGATACGCCACAGCAATGTATTTACATTAAGAGCATACAGAAAGACAGTGTGGCTGATTTGTGCCATAAATTACAACGTGGTGACCAATTATTATCATGTGGTGAGGGCTGTTTTGTCGGATTAACAAGTTTAGAGGCATGGGATATCTTAAATAGAGCTCCACCCACTGTTGAAATTGTAGTTGCTCGTAAAAAGGAGTCATTGCTACAGTTACGTACACTTGATAGTGAAGCACCTTTAACAATGACCACAACTACTACTACTACACAACCACATGACATTAAACAGATCCGTCGTCAATCCGTTTCTCTTCATTTTGCTACATCAGCACCAACCACCCCAACCCATGCTAGTATAGAGGATATAAGAGAGATTCCTTCACCTCCTCTGAGACAAAAACTAGAATTACAGGAGGAGGAGTTTACAGTTGTCTTACATCGCAAAGAAGGACAAAAATTAGGGTTTAGCGTTAAAGGTGGCTCCGATAATCCTGATCTACCCCACCCACATGTAATTATAGACATGTATTGTTTATTATATAACACTCTTGTTCTTGTTAGGTCAAGTTTGTGGAGCCTAATGGGTTAGCTGCTGATGAAGGACAACTTCAGAGAGGAGACAAACTTATCTCAGTTAATGGCAACACATTAGATGGTGTGACACACGGAAATACTTTACTCCTTTTAAAAAATGCTGGAGAGAATGTCACATTACAATTTTCAAGACAAGTCTCGCGTTCGTCAATGAATGTGTCACTAAGCAACTCTAAATTAACTTCTAAACAAGTGAGTATGTTAACACTAATTTTATCTGGCCAGTTTAGTGCCATTTTGCCTACATTTTCCACATTTATGTCAACTTTCCTAAAATTATTAAATATAATAATATCATTCATATTCCACCTGGCTATCTAAATAATATTTTCTTCAGATATCAGCAGATAATAGTCCTGGTAGTAGACATTCCGGTGGTTCTCCATCGCCAATATTATCAAGACCAGGTTTACGTGGTAAACGCACACTATCAATGGCTAGTCGTCTTGGTTTGACCCAGTCTCAAGGAGTTAAAGTTGTTGAGTTACATAAAGGGCCTACTGGATTGGGTATGCATCTTAATGGTAGCTTAAATAAAGACAAAGTATTTCCAATCACAATAAAAGAAGTACTACCTGGAGGTGCAGCTTATAAATCTAGTAAAATCAATATTGGTGATGTTCTCTTGGAAGCTAATAGTATACAGTTTGAAAATATGACACAATCTGAAGCGGTTAAAGCTGTTAAAGGATTACCTCAAGGAACAGTCCGATTAGTACTTCTTGATAAACATTATTCTGAACAACAATAAGTTTATATAAAATTATTTATAGTCATTTTTTAACTTTTATTTATTTTCGTCTTTTATCTTCTGTAGTACTTGTAATATATCTAATGCCTCACCTAGTAAATATAAAATGAGTAAAACCCTTTATTAATCTTATTAATTATTTATTAATGAACTGACCATATGGTATTCCATGAGCCTCTTTCAGACCCAGCGGATTAGAAGGGGTTTTACAATCCATTGTCACTTCTTTACGTAAAACAGTATCAATATCAACAGCACTAAAAAAAGCCACACCCTATCATAATGGAACAGTTACATCACAACAAAATCAAGGTATAAACTTACTAAAGGCAAGTCTCTCATTCCTAATTGATATGCAAACATTGAACGTGTCCAGAGATTAGCAATTTGGAGAGCTAATGCACATTTATATCTCTGTTCACTAGCTACTAAATAGCGTACTTCATCATGTATTGATATGCATAATCTTCCATTAATATTATACCAGTCTAATAGCCATCTCATACTAACTAATAATAAATGAAGATAATCAACTGCTGATGATTGAACTACCCAATTAATACGACTTGTCATAAACTAGAGGAATAATTAAAGTGGGTGTGGCTGATGATTTAATGAGAACACACCCACCTCATTACCAACATTTTGGGGTTCTAATGCTCGACTAATTTGACAATTTAATATCGGAGTTCTTGGTTCTGCTGAAAGAGCAATACTTTCTAGTTTATTAAACATAGCGGATTCTGTACCACCTGACCAGTACTGTCCTAAGACCACACCCCTTGCCTGCCGACTAATTATTTGATAATGAATTATTGCTGGACACAAACGAGACTAACTTATTGAATCTATTATACCAGTCAGACTTCTTAACAGAGCCATCATCTCCGACACTTATCCCAGCCTCTCGAGCTCTTTCTTGTCCACGTGTAGTAAGAAGTAAACTATATGATCAATAATATTAGGTATATTAAAATAGGGTACATACTGACGTTCTCCTTTAGTGGTAGTATAAAGTGATGATGACTTTTGTTGTATTTCTTTCTCATTAAGTGAAGGATTAAATTGTTTTAACAACAACTCAGAGAAGGGTCTACCAGCACCATAAATACGTCCATAATTAAATATCTAATTACCAGGGGCATTGAGATGAATCATACAAATATATAAGTACCTTAGCTTGCTCTCTTGTAATACCAATAGTTTGAGCTGTTTTGCTATGAAGATCACTGCCATCAGATTTGTTGCCTTGTAAATTCATCCATCCAAAAGCAGTAGAGCCTACAGGTCACATGACACATACAACTAGTCACATGACACATACAACTAGTCACATGACATATATGACTAGTCATATGACTTGCATACCATGTATTCCAGTGAAGTGGACATCCCCAAGTATTGAAGCAATCCATAATTCTTGACTGTCGACATCAGCACCAACTATATGATAGCCAGGAGGAGCTTGAATCATTGCCTTTAATTCTGAACCAACACGAGACTCCTATATCAAACAATTTGGAGTCACATGACTGACCAAGTCTCCTTACTTTAGCGTTACTTGCCGTCAACCAAGTTGGCTCAACAGCTCTTCTAGTCACTGTCCCCGATACCATTGTTATCGGGAGGATAACTCCGCCCTCCTCCTCATCTTGATTTAATGCATCATTCTTATTTACCCATACTACAAATTGGTTTCTAAGATATATGACAACCTAATTAGGGGGTGTGGCTTACTCAATTCTCTTACGAGCTCCTTTCCAGAATGATCCCATTGAATTCAATTCTAAAATCCTTTGACCTAATTCACCAGCTGCTGATGTTAAATAACCCCCTTCCATTTTAGGAAGATAATCTTTTGACAGTGGATTACCACAACAAGCCTCAGACCCATTCTACAACAGTCTAGGAATGAAACTATCACATAACAATATATTTACTTTATGAGGTAGCTTGAAGTAGTAATACTGATCTCCTCCTAATATCAAAACATCATCAGATATACCAAATTCTGTTGTCACACGTGACCTCTTCTTTGAACTAACACTTTCACTCTCCAGAAGACCACACCCAAAATTCACAGGAACTATATCTCGTACACAATGATCCGAATTCATTAATTCCACAGTACCTCCGACCACCATGCTATCTTGAGAAGTCTCTAATGAATTTTCAGTTCTTATTAAAAGTTCCTCTACATCATCAAAAGTGGGTGTGACATCCAACATAGTATACCTGTATATAAAATTAATGTACAATTATTATAATATGAGCCACCCACTCACTTAATAACATCTTCAGGTCCCCATTGTCCAATTTGGTTACAATGTAATGTAACAGGTACTATATAGCCCCATCCTAAGGAGGTGTGGTAGTATAATGGATGCCCCTCCCATTTCATACGCAATAAGTAGGGTACCACCCTCATTTGTGGACTAATTAAAACAGGTCCTGGTTGCCATGGTGAGTGATTAATATTGAGACATAGTTGGCGATACCAGCTAAATTGAGATAAAGACTGATTAACTGAAATTAACAGGGACTTACTTAGGATATCCTGGTTTGTGAACTCCTTTTTTAATTTTAGGAGCAGGATTACTAATAATAAATTGATATAAATCATCAGGTTTGTCCTCCATAAGAGTAAACTCCTCAATATATTGCTTGTTAATTTCTCTAATATTTTCTAGTACTTGCTTCATTTGTTTAACAGTTTTTCCTTTTTTTCTCAGCTGCTTAGACGACCAGTCTAAATTTGAGAGCCACACATCATTTTTATACCTATAACAAAATAATTAAATTATATTAAAGGGGTTCTACTCACCTTTCATTCTGCATATACATACAGGCTTCATTTGCTAAAGTCATTAATTTATTAGTCAATTCAATTTCCAAATCTTCAGCAGTATATCTAACATACCATTTCTATCACATGTATATTTGGATCATCGTTACCTTGACGACTGAAGGTATCGATTCCATGAGGCATTAACTGGTAAATACATAGAACCCATTTCTAACATACCAGCTAATGTTACTGGGTGTGTACAATGACGTTGAAATAATGGATATACCACCTGTAATACTTGGTGTGTATGATAGACATCTTCACTACAATAGCTCATTAACATCTAATAATTACATGTACATCAATTAAATACATGTAATTAGTGTATTATTTAACCTGAAAATTATCTCTTATGTCTGTGATTGATCCAGTGACAAATATATCACGAGCACTTTTATCGATCACGCCGCCCCCACAATATAATTGATAAACATCAGCTAAACTATTAGGACTACTAACATTCATCCATTTTGATGGACGACTAGCTCGATGCTTAATGGGCCATCCATCTAATAATAATGTAACCATAGTAACATTCAATTAATAATGTACCTATATCATTGTCTTCTGTCATTCTGACATCATCGATATTTCTACGACCATAAATAGATTGCCATTTATGTTTTTGTAATGATGTTTGTCCACTAACACAAACATGAATACTCAATGTGTCAAGAAACTTAGTTCTAGGACCCTACATAGGACAATATAAATATTAACAATTAGGACCCTACATAGGACAATATAAATATTAACAATTAGGACCCTATGTAGGACAATATAAATATTAACAATTAGGACCCTACGTAGGACAATATATATATTAATAATAAACAATTCTCTCTTACCTTAAATAAATATTGCTCTTTAATCCTTGCTCTATCATATGACACATTATGTCCAACAATGAGTTGCTCCTTCCAATTTTGTGGGGATGATCCCTCTAATGATATTAAATCATTTAATGTGACCTTTGACCTCTGAACGTAATCTTGTTCTTCAATTAACCTCTTGCTGACCCATGAGTACCAGTAATTAGGTGATGCTGCAACAGCTAGTGTAGGGGCGTGTCCATCTGTGACACATACTTCAACATCCAATACAAGAGCCTCCTCGTCAGGATAAGGAACTGGGTGTGGCTTGCCATAATAGTCATACCGAGTCCATCCAACATTGTAATTCCATCTGGTGGGGAGAGATGGTAGATCATGTTTGATAAGACAATTAATTAATGATAGATAAGGATCTAATTGAGATTGAGCTATTGATAAGAAGTGATCATTTAAATTGTTGCCTTGTAAAGGCGGTAGTGTTATATCTATGTCATGTAACAATGACGTGGTACGTCCCCCTATCTGGACACCATGATGTGACAAGTGATCATGACTATATTTGATAGTTTCTTTTGAAAATGTGTTCTTTTCTGATCCAAATATTTGCTTATGTAATGATTCTGTTAACATCTGTATTCCCAATGGATTACATCTAGCTCCACCTCCATTTGTAGAGCTGTTTCGGGAAGTGATCTTCATATACTGTCTCCATAATGATCTCATTACTCATGCGGATCCACGTGGGTAGGGGGTGTGGCTCCTCCAATAATACGCATGCGTAAATTTAGATTTATAAATTCGTGGGCGGTGTATTGAGATTATTCCCTTAGTATAAACCACAAAGAACGAAAGTGAGACCACTATGGAAGGCATCAAAAAGAAGATTGAGAAGCTTCGTGTTGAATTGGACGAAACAAAGGAAAAGTTAGAAGCCGAAGGCAGAGAGAAAGCGAATATTTTATCAAAGCTGGAAGTTGTAAGTCATCTAAATCTTATGTTTTATTATTATCCTGTTATATTGTGCAGGCAGAACAAGAGAAGAAAGAAGTCCAGTCTAAGTTAAAGATTGCACTAAATGATTTAGATAGAGTTGAAGAGACAGCAGAAGAGGCTACTAAACGTGCAGAAGCTGCTGAAAGTAAACTTGAGGAAGTAGAAAGGTGAATAAAATAGACAGAAATATGCTAATAACTTGAGCTATGTTCAATTAAGTAGTAAATTAATTAATGTAATAGGCTTCTTGGCCAATTATACCACAAACAAAACTTGTTATTTGTTTTTCTGCAGAGAACTTCGTAAAGCTCACACTTCACAAGACTCAGATTTGGACAAGGTATATTGAAGTTGTTTACATCTGATATTTAGTGAGTTTACAGGTTCAATATCTTGAGGATAAACTTCGAGATAAGGAGGACAAATGTTCTGACTTGGAAAAGGAGAATGAGGAAGTAAGTGATCTCATTTAATAGATTACATTACAAACATTTTTTGTTAGTTAAAACGTAAAGTTCAAATGCTTTCTCGTGAAGTAGATATTGCTGAAGAAAAGAATGACGAACTTACTTTGTGAGTTTATCATAATTCTGTTGTAATGAATGCTATCAACTCCATGTATTAGTAGTATTATCATTATATGAGTATTATATACTTTTAATATCATAACTATTTTATGTATGCAGTAAAATAGAAAAATTGGAAAAAGAAATAGCAGAGGCATCTACCTCACTACAGGAACGACTACGCTCTGATGAACAGGTATGATAAGATAGTCATTCTTATCCATTTACTCTCACACACACACTCTCTCTCTAGTCATCTACTATAGAAGAGAAATTGCGAAGTCAACTCGAAGAATTACAAAAAAAATCTCACGAACATGAAGTACGTGCTGAAGAGGCTGAACGTAAAGTAAAACAGTTAGAACGTCAAATGGAAGTTTTGGAAAGTGAGTCTAATTTATGGTGACGTCATAATGACATCATTCTTATTAGCTGATTTGGAACAAGCTGAGAATAACTATGAGAAGGCCAAGAAAGATCTTGAGGCAACTTTAGCAGAACTTAATGAAATGTAACATCCATTCTTTGAACCAATTAGATTTTAGAGTTTAGATTGATCATTATTTTAGCTAATTCACCCAATGTATTGTCAGTGTTGTTGTTATTATTAATTGAACGATCTCTTGAAACATGAGAATAGTTATTTTTGTCTAGTAATACAAATTGACAATAGTACACTAATTGTGAGTAGTAGCTCATAGAAATATGAATATAATTAACATTGCACCACCATAAACTATGAATATAATTAATACTACACCACTGTTGTGCAACGATCTATTACTATTTAAAGAGACCGTCATTTTCAAGTCTTTCAAGTTTAAACTTGTCATGTTTGTCACTGTTGTTACTAACATTGCTACTCTATTGATCATTGACGAAATTGGCTAAGATGTGTGCTTGTACTCCAACTCCTAATTATCCTCTAATAAAAGGATCTATCCCAATCTCCTCTGCCAATAGCCGACCAGATGTCTGGAAGATTATCTCATGTAGCAGTTGTACTGTTCAATGTCGGCCAGTTGTAATACAAGAAGAATTCTCTAAAATAAACTGTTTTTGTTCAATGACTTGTTATACTAACTTCATAGACAATTGACTATATGAAGATAGTAACCATAGGTACGTAACCATAGCAACCATATTGTACATTATCTATACTACAATTATTGAATATATTTGTTTTATTTTGTTTTATTAAAGTCTTTGTTGCTCACACAAGTATTTGTCACTAACTAATCAATTTTTTTACTTGGGAAGTTCAATCACTGGACCAGTGTAAGGCTCACGTTCAACCTTCTGTGGTTGATTGACCTACAATACACAGACATACAGACATACATACATATAAACATATTGATATGTACTACCTTATCTCTTTGAGTAACACGAGAGTAGACATAATTACACCACGGTTTACGAGGTATAAATCGTCCAGATCCCTTTTGAACATCTATTTTCCCGTGGTCAACAACCACTTTACCTTGAGATATTACATATACTGGGACACCATGACATACTAAACCTTCAAAAATATTAAAGTCTACAGCCTAAAATAAATAAATAAATATAATAATATAAAATAGAAATACTTGATGATGTGTTTTAGCTGAGATAGTACGAGTTTGGTCTGGATCCCATACCACAATATCAGCATCAGACCCTACAGCAATAACACCCTATACAAGATCTTTCATAAGAGAACTATATAATTTTTGGATCACCTTTTGAGGATAAAAGTTAAAGATTTTAGCAGCTGTTGTACTAGTAACATCAACAAAACGACATGGATCCATTTTACCACTGTACTACAGAATTATACAATATGAGAAGCCACACCTACTAATTAACTTACTACACCCTTTTCCCAAATAACGGACATACGATCTTCTACTCCATTGACCCCATTCGGGATACGTCGAAAATCATCTTTACCAAGGGCTTTTTGGTTTCCACTAAATGTACAATTGTCAGTACCAGTACAGTCTAAATCACCACTACATTAATAATATCATAATATCACTTTATTATTAAGAAACTTACTTTGCTAATAATGACATCAAATAAGCTGGAGTTGTTGTATCAGGACGTAGAGGTGGACCCATGACATAACCTAATTATTTAATCAATAAAAGGGTGGAGTTAAGATCATACCTGCAGCATGTCGCCAACATTTATGCCAATAATGTGTACCATCAGTACCTAAACTAGCAGCAATAGGTTCTCCATATACAACACATCCTAATATAGAGGAGTAATAATAATATCATAACTAATACAATATACCTCTCTTTCTAGCACTAGAGATCTCATCAGCAGCACTTTTACTCATTACATGGACAATATAAAGGGGGCAATTAGTTTGATTAGCTAACATAATAGATCGTTTGACGGCTTCACTCTCCACCTCTTCAGGACGACACATTTCATGACCTTCAGGACCAGTAATACCACGATCAATCATCTCTTGTGATTTCTATAAGAAAACAATATTACTTCAGCTATAGACAACAATATTAACTTCAGCTATAACATCCCCATTCTCAGCATGGACTTGAGCCAATGCACCAATCTCTTTACAACGGGCAAATACTTGTAACAACTAGAAAATATCTTGTCAATAAATACAATTAAATCTTACTTCATCATCTCTTAACATGAATACTCCTTTATAAGCTAAGAATGTCTTAAAAGAATTAATCCCTAAATAAGAATGAGTTAATACTCAGCCCCTGTAATTATTGATTAATTACCTCTCTCTTCAACAAGGACTTTCATCTCTTCAGACACTTGAGGACTCCACCAAGTCACGCCCACATGAAACGAATAATCACAGCATACTTTTTCATCAGCCCATTTTCGCCACTGATCATAACTCTCTAACAGGGACTTACCCTTAGGACCCAGTACAAAATCAACTAAAACAAAAGACCACATCTATTAATTAAACATTAATTATAACTACATACTTATCATAGTAGTTCCACCAGCCAGTCCAGCTCTAGTCCCAATATAAAAGTCATCAACAGCAACAGTACCCATAAATGGTAACTGCATATGTGTATGAGTATCAATACCTCCTGGTATTATCAACTTGTCCTTAGCATCTATCTCACGTACACCATCAATAACACGTATATCCTTTCCAACTTGTCTATAGCAATATATATTATAGTACTATATATGATAAATGGATACTTACTTGATCTTGCCATCTTCAATATAGACATCAGCTGGAAACATATGATCTGCATTAACTACTGTACCATTTCTAATAACTAGTTTCCCTTCTGTAAAATTGAACTATTGAAAACAAGACATTATTTATATAAAATGTTTTTGATTAAAAAAGGACTTACAGCCATATTGTCCAGAAGTAGTCCCCAGACGCAATAATTAAATTCAACTAAGTATTAAAAATATATAATTATATTCATAGTCATTATTAATATTCATTTATGATCACACCAATTTGTAACCAAAAGTGCATACAAATTGGAGTAAAATTAGGGTATTGTTGACAATTACATCATGACATCAGCAGTATGGATAGACTTAACAACACCATTGATGCCTACAAGTAGAGTCCATAGTCCATCTAAAGTCCATATTGTCCATTGTGTCATAGTGTCCATGTACCTCCAGCCATTACCATTGCAATAAATACGGCTCTACTGTCTGCTATTAGTTTAATTAATAATAATTATGGGAGTGGTTTTTGTAACTTTATAATAACTGGTGTGATTTAACGTATATTAACCAAACAAAACACTTTAATATAAAATTATTGGGACATATGTACTAGCTCTAGGCTAGTAACTCTACAATTTCTTTACTAAGTACATTACTTGGGAAGTTCAATCACTGGACCAGTATAAGGCTCACGTTCAACCTTCTGTGGTTGATTGACCTACAACACACAGACATACAGACATATATACATATAAACATATTGATATGTACTACCTTATCTCTTTGAGTAACACGAGAGTAGACATAGTTACACCATGGTTTACGAGGTATAAATCGTCCAGATCCCTTTTGAACATCTATTTTCCCGTGGTCAACAACCACTTTACCTTGAGATATTACATATACTGGGACACCATGACATACTAAACCTTCAAAAATATTAAAGTCTACAGCCTAAAAATAAATAAATAAATATAATAATATAAAATAGAAATACTTGATGATGTGTTTTAGCTGAGATAGTACGAGTTTGGTCTGGATCCCATACCACAATATCAGCATCAGACCCTACAGCAATAACACCCTATACAAGATCTTTCATAAGAGAACTATATAATTTTTGGATCACCTTTTGAGGATAAAAGTTAAAGATTTTAGCAGCTGTTGTACTAGTAACATCAACAAAACGACAGGGATCCATTTTACCACTGTACTACAGAATTATACAATATGAGAAGCCACACCTACTAATTAACTTACTACACCCTTTTCCCAAATAACGGACATACGATCTTCTACTCCATTGACCCCATTTGGGATTAGACGAAAATCATCTTTACCAAGGGCTTTTTGGTTTCCACTAAATGTACAATTGTCAGTACCAGTACAGTCTAAATCACCACTACATTAATAATATCATAATATCACTTTATTATTAAGAAACTTACTTTGCTAATAATGACATCAAATAAGCTGGAGTTGTTGTATCAGGACGTAGAGGTGGACCCATGACATAACCTAATTATTTAATCAATAAAGGGGTGGAGTTAATATCATACCTGCAGCATGTCGCCAACATTTATGCCAATAATGTGTACCATCAGTACCTAAACTAGCAGCAATAGGTTCTCCGTATACAACACATCCTAATATAGAGGAGTAATAATAATATCATAACTAATACAATATACCTCTCTTTCTAGCACTGGAGATCTCATCAGCAGCACTTTTACTCATTACATGGACAATATAAAGGGGGCAATTAGTTTGATTAGCTAACATAATACATTTTTTAACAGCTGCACTCTCCACCTCTTCAGGACGACACATCTCATGACCTTCAGGACCAGTAATACCACGATCAATCATCTCTTGTGATTTCTATAACAATCAAATCATTCATATCTTAACTATATTGTTTTCTACTTTATCAATAACATCCCCATTCTCAGCATGGACCATCGCTATACCACCAACTTCTTTACATCGAGAAAATATTGGGAGCAACTAACATAATGTATAATTAATATCAATAAATATAGGAGCTTACTTACTTCATCATCTCGTACCATGTATAATCCTTTATAAGCTAAATAGGTTTTAAATGAATTGATTCCTAAAATTAATATGAACAAGTTAATTAACACTCAGCCCCTTTAATTATTGATTAATTACCTCTCTCTTCAACAAGGACTTTCATCTCTTCAGACACTTGAGGACTCCACCAACTGACAGCCACATGAAGTGAATAATCACAACATACTTTTTCATCAGCCCATTTTCGCCACTGATCATAGCTTTCTAACAGGGACCCTCCCTTAGGAGGTAATGCAAAATCCACTAGCAATAAATGAAGACACAATTTCCATTAATTAAATGCTAAAATGATATAATTATAACTACATACTTATCATAGTAGTTCCACCAGCCAGTCCAGCTCTAGTCCCAATATAAAAGTCATCAACAGCAACAGTACCCATAAATGGTAACTGCATATGTGTATGAGTATCAATACCTCCTGGTATTATCAACTTGTCCTTAGCATCTATCTCACGTACACCATCAACAACACGTATATCCTTTCCAACTTGTCTATAGCAATATATATTATAGTACTATATATGATAAATGGCTACTTACTTGATCTTGCCATCTTCAATATAGACATCAGCTGGAAACATATGATCTGCATTAACTACTGTACCATTTCTAATAACTAGTTTCCCTTCTGTAAAATTGAACTATTGAAAACAAGACATTATTTATATAAAATGTTTTTAATAATAATAAAAACTCACTGCCATATTGTCTTACAGGATATAACTATAAATAATTGGATTTTTTAGGAAGTAAGTCTAATAATTTTTAGGGTTTCTAACTTCTATTAAAAATAATTATAGACATTTATTAATTATTAATTATTAGTATTAAAATTATAAAATGTTGATTGCTACATAATACAATATGATAACATAGCCGTTCCCCTTTTAATTGTGGGCGTGGTCACCTAATATGGGTGTAATATGGTCTTTCTTCTTTGGAAGGACATTAATAGTCAATGGACAAAGTTATAAAGTAATTAGGAGAATTGGGGAAGGAGGTAAGTGCCCCTGTTATTAAAACACCATTACTATAAATCTAGGTTTCTCATATGTTGATCTTGTAAGAGGTAGAGATGGCCAGCAATATGCATTAGTAAGCATTGACGATCATTTGTTGTCCTTCATTGGTTGTGTTCTTAGAAACAACTATTATTACAAGTTGATGAACAGAGACAATCATTTGAAAGAGAAGTATATGTTCATCAGTCAACTGATCATCCTAATGTGTTGCAGTTAGCTGACTCAGAAGTCATTGAGGAAGGAAATGGTGAAGCCAGAGCTTTCCTTCTTTTTCCTTATTACAGGGTGGGATCAGTTACCATGGTAACCAAATCATTTTCATTTATAATTTAGAATGGTACATTAGAAGATGAAATTGCTCGTGTTCATGGGTCTAGTCAAATTATAGATGAGGATTATATTTTAACCCTATTTTTGTCTGTGTGTCAAGGTTTACATGCTCTCCATACATGTACTACAGGAGCCTTATCTCATCGTGATCTCAAGGTGATGTCATAATGTTGTAATAATATGGGTGTGGTCTCATATCTCATTATAGCCTGGTAACTTATTGTTATCTGATAACAAAGAGGAGTTAATATTAATGGACTTAGGAAGTGCATCATCTGGTCATGTGACTATCACTACAAGGTCTGTAAGATTTAGGTGACATGACATCAATTCCCATGAGATATAGTTCCATATAAATATAGTTCTATGACCCATAGTATCTTGATCCATTTTAACAGACAAAATGATACATTATTATATAATACATTTTGTAGACAAGAGGCTTTAGCTCTTCAAGAGTATTGTGCTCAAACATGTACAGCAATGTACAGGTAGGTCACATGATAGTCACGTGATAGTTTATTTCTGTGTAGAGCACCAGAATTATTTGAAGTTCCATCTGAATGTGTAATAAGTGTAAAAAGTGATGTTTGGTCATTAGGTTGTTCAATTTATGCTACAGCATTTGGTAAGGATCCATTCTCATGTCCTAAGTATCAGATTATATGATATAGGAACCAGTCCTTGTGATGGCTCTGCCCTCTCAGCAATGAGTGGACGAATTATGTTTCCTAGAAACCAGTAAGGAGTGGGTGTGGTTAATTTATAATTACATCCTTTTCTTTCAGTTCTTATTCTCAGGAATTTTGTAATTTAATAGTTTGGATATTAAAAGTTGATCCGTTAGAACGACCAACAGTGGAAGAAGTCGAACAGAGAATTGGATCAATTCTATCATCTCGTGATAATAATGATGTTTAGTAATCAAAAAACTATAACAATATAACAACACACTTTATAAATGGGAGAAAGCATATAAAGATAAAAATGTCCTATTTATAGAGAAGCATAAATATATCACAGTTTATTTAGCGAGCTGCTCCTTCTTTTTTCTTATAGTAAGTTTTTAAGTAATCAATGGCATTGATCCACCTGTAGATCACAAGACAGTCACATGATAAACATGTGTTCTACATACCTTCTCATCTCGGATTCATCATGAGCTTGAAGTTGGAAGGTCCTTCCTTCACAGTCAATATTAAAGCTAGCATTATTTTTATCTTGTTGAGAAGCAGTCACTTCACTAACACTTATGATTTTCAACAAATCAATGTACCTAGAAATACATAGATAACAATAAGCCACACCCATTTTGATTACCCTTGAGGTGTTCCTTCTGCTTGACTCTTGTAATAATAAAGCTTACTGCCTTGATCAAGACGGAAGTACCTCTTCCTGAAGACATTAGCTGTAGGTCCCTTAGCACCTTTCTTAAAGAGCCATCCTTGAACCTAATAAAAAGAGCCCCTTAATTATATCTATTAATATTATAATAACATACATTAAGATATTCTCTGAATTTGGCATCCTCCACTTTCTTTTGAGCACTCGTCTCTTCAAGTTCTTTAATCTATTAAGTCACATGACATATTAATCCATGTCATGTGATCTGACCTTGACTTGAGACTGTTCCAATGAAGTTTTAAGAGTTCTGAGCTCAGTATTCAGTTCATCATTAGTATGCTTCAAAGACAAATTGACCTCCTCCAAATGACGTATAATATCTTCTTTTTGCTGTAATTGTCTCAATAGCTCATCTTTATTGAAAGAGTCATCCACTTTGCTCTTATGCTGTGAACACATTGTTCTAAAATATCACACTATGTTAGTAACTTACCACTTTGCTTTCAGCTGTTTCACGCTATCAATAAAACAAGCATAATACATCACATACACACACTATATATATTAATACTTACTTCTCCGCTTTTGGGACTAGAAGGTTGCTGTTGAAAAATCACATGATAATCACATGACAATCACAGGACAATTACCTCAAGTGGATCTTTGGTAAGAGCTTTCTTAATAGTGCCAAGAATACCAGTCTTTTGTTTCACTTCCTCTATTTCATCAGTTGTCTCAGTTCCACTTTTCTCCAACCATTTAGAATATTGTTTTACTGCTGACGAAGCAGCAACATGAGTACCTTCAACAGATTTCTTGGCATTGTCTTCCAACTATATTGATAGTAAAGGGTTAAAAAAGGGTGTTCTCAACATACCACTTCACCAGCCTTAGAGACAATAACTAACAAAGGAATACTACGAACCCTATAATAACAAGTAGTTATAGTAATTAAGAGTAAACAATTGAGGATAATTGGAGACAATAGTAATTACAGGGCTGGTTAATGGACAATGACCTACTTGAAGTCTAGCTTGAGTTTATCAATGAGTGGGTGTCCATGAGGTATAGCTAACCACGGCATTTGTTGTTCCTGCATGTACTGTATCATCTCAGTACGTGAGCTAGAGACATCAAGGGAACTAATTATTAACTAATTTAGGGGCATACTTGTCATTTGAAACATAAATTATCTCAAAAGATTTGTCATTCTTTTTCAAAGCACTGTAAAATCTAAAAGTAGAGATATGTTCAATAATGCATGCATTCAATTACAACAGCACATACTCAGTCAGCTTAGGGAGAAACCTTCGACAAGGTGGACACCATTGAGCAGAGAAATACAACTATATAATAGAGAGAGACCACATCACATAACCAATAACATATTCTTACTCCAATAACATCAGCATTATCTACTCTCTCAGTTGACACAGGTACATCATTACAATCAACAAATTCAACATCAGGTAGCCATGTGGTCTTGACACTGATTTTATCACTGCTAGGTGGAGGTGGATTATCAAATGGATTCACAGGAGGAGCACCAAATGGGTTCAAAGGTGGTGTCTCTTCAAGGGGTGGTTCTATAAATAGAATAATAATGATATCATGATGATGTAATACATTCAACTATTATTATATGGAAGGGAATGCACTCTGACAAAAGGGGTGTGATCATGTGGTCAGTCCCAGAGAAGACAAGTCCGTTGGTTCTCACCAAGATTTGTGTGTGAGTGATTCTGCTCTGCTGGTAAGGGCTGAGGTGGTATGAATTCATGGATCTCAGTCTGACGTATTTCCATATTTGTACCATTTGATTGAGTATTGATATCAGAATTAGGTTGATTAGTAGGTAAAATTTGATTTTGATTAGAGACAATTACAGGAACATCCTCAGGAGATACAGGCTCCACACTAACTGGTTCAGAAGGTGAGGTCAATTCTGTACTAAGTATAGCTTCTGTTGACATAACTAAATCAGCTGACTGTTCAATTATGTTATCATCATTAATAGTATTGTTCTCTTCCTGTACTGGAACTTCTGTAGTTAATTTAGGAACATTATTTTCATCAATGGCGGCTTCTTGAGTTATAAGTTCTGCACTGTTGTCATTTTTTTCTGGTAAATCTATAGCTTTTGGATGAACAATGGCCTCACTCTTTTGAGGTTTCTCCTGAAGTTCTTCTTGAGGTTTCTCTTGAGGTTTCTCTTGAGGTTGTTCTTGAGGTTTCTCTTGAGGTTGTTCTTGAGGTTTCTCTTGAGGTTGTTCTTGAGGTTTCTCTTGAGGTTCTTCCTGAGGTTTCTCTTGAGGTTCTTCTTGAGGTTCTTCTTGAGGTTCTTCTTGAGGTTTCTCTTGAGGTTCTTCTTGAGGTTTCTCTTGAGGTTTCTCTTGAGGTTCTTCTTGATGTAAATCTGTAACCTTTCCAATTTCAATGTTGTTGATTTCTTGAAGTAACTTTGTATTGTTTTCAATAATGTCATTTTCATTATCTGTAGAATGTTGAGGTACAATGTTATTGCTTTCTTGTTTTACATCTTGCTTTTCAAGATGTGTACTTGTTTGTTCTTCATGTATGTCATCTAAATTGTCAACACTATTACTTCGTGGAGGTTTACGAGGAGGAGATGTTCGATCAATATCAGAACGTTTTACAGTCTCTCCAGTACCAAGTGTTATTATAGACGTAATTACATCTATAGATTATAGTGATGTCATCAGTGGGTGTGGCTTCATGCAACTACTAAGTACTGAAAAGTACTGTTATATGTAATGATTGCAATGATTGTCATGTGACTGTCATGTAATGATTGTCATGTGACTGTCATGCAATGATTGTCATGTGACTGTCATGCAATGATCATATGACTTATAGTATAATAACCCTCACCAGTTTCTTGATGACCAGGATCTTGTTTTTTTTCAGGACTTTGTGGTGGTCTATTAAAATAATGACATATTAAATAAAGTTTTTAGTACTAGTTGTAGGTCATGTGATAGTCATGTGATTGTCATGTAACCTCGTTCCTAAAGTAGCTGCTTCATCAAGGTCGTCTTCATCAACGTCTTCATCTTCATCAGCATACATCATACTCTGTCCAGGTTCTATAGCACTGAATGTACTTTGCATATCCTCATCACTATAAGTGGGCGGATAAAGGAGTGGAGTCATACCATGAGAGAGACTCACGTGTCTTTGCCTTCCTTGATAAACTCTGATTCCAGAGTTATTCCAAGTAACGATTTAGAGATCTTTCGAGATACTGGCTTGAAATTCATCTCCAAAGCGTGTCTATATCAGAGATTTACATTATATTCATCAACTCTATTAATGTACCTTGAAGATGGTATACCCGCATATTCTGACATGTCACAATTAAATGAGGATAATATTTTCTTTCCGTTTTCTCCCTCCTACATAAAAAATAACAAGATCATAGTTTATATTACTCTAGAGATATACAATCTATGATAACTTAAAAGCTTACATTTTCTATGTAATACTTGTACTCTTTTTCTTCAAACTCTGACCTCTTTGCATCCTGTGTGAAGATGTACAACCAGATTAAATAAGGTGTAACAAGTACTAATAGTAATAATCAGATAGTAACAGATGGTATACTATTATAGATCTTAATTAAAGTCATAGTTTGTTTAATGATAATTATATTCATGAATTATATCATTGCTGTGTAATTCTGGAACTATATCATTGCTGTGTAATACTGGAACTAGCCCTCCTCAAGAGGTCAAGGGAGATTTTACGTTGGGAAGTGAAGGTGTGAATATAAGTACATTTAGTATAATACTGACCCTGTATAATGTGACCACAAGAGACACTGTTATTGGTGGGTCAAACACAGCACGTCCATCAGCACCATTAGGGCCACGGTCTTCTGTAACAATAAATTCAACCTATTCAAATTAAAATAAGTTAGTATATGATACACTTATAAGATAGAACTCACTTCACTAGATTGGACTCGACGATGGCTACGTAACCAAATGACTCTCAGTTTATCAGGACGCCTATGATAATATACAATACATTTACAGTATACATGTTGCAGCCACTCCCACAAAATGTAAAATGTCAAACATGCACACACTATAACCTTACATCACAAAATTATACAGTAATTTATTATATATAATTATTATTGCTATTATAAATATACTCCTTCTGTTATAATTATTACCATATTTATATTGAATTTTGTAAGTTGTACTCTTTACTTAACTTTACTTACCAAGTTCCATTACAAGTCAGATCAATGTACTCAAATGTCGATGTAAATCGAAACTGAACAGCTGACTTACCAGCTCGTTTAACTTTCCGAGCAATTCTTTTTGCCATGTTTCTTCCTCTCCACTTGAATTGCTTGCTGCAATGGATACGCCTCCTTTGCGTGCTTGTTTTATCTCGTAAAATACTATGAATTTTAATATTTTAATTACTATGGGATAGCAAACTATAAATATTTTAATTTTGTTGTTAGCAGGAAAAATGGCCTCTACATCTCAAGACCCCAGAATTAGAAGTATTCGAATTAAAACAGGAGTCGTTAGAAGGTAATACTTTATTTAAAGAACCATGCTAGTATATTCATATTTTGACTAGATTAACAAAGGAGAGAGATATGTATATTAAAGAAGTTGCTGAACAAGAAGCTAAAGTTCAAAAAATGCAAGAAGAGTCTAAAGATGAGTACGACATTAAGAAACAGGTTGCAAGCAATGTTCAATTCATTAAATAAAATATGAGACCAGAAATAATCCACTAATAATTTAAACTTGTTTTATATCTATTAGATGGAAGTATTGCAGGAGTCTCGTACAATGATTCCAGACACTGAGAGAAAACTAGCAGCTGCCATTGACGAACTGGCTCAATTACTGGTAGTCTAATGTGTATGTGTACTGGTTGTCATGGCAACCATGTTTGTCTCATTTATGTAGGAATCAGGGTCAGATCTTAGTGATAATGAACCGTATAAAACAGCCCAAGAACTATTAAAGACAATGAAAGATTAAAACACTTATAATTAACTGTGTAAAAATACACAATTTACGGACATGAACGGAAACATTCCGAAATTTGTATAGAAATGATAATGAAGAATAATTTCAATTCCGTATACTACACTATCGGGACACGCCAAAGCACGTGGCTTATGCTGGTGAAGAATGAAGAGAATTAAGTTGGCTTCTAAGAGAAAGTCTTTAAAAACAGTAAATATAATAATATTTTTAAAAATCTTTTGTTTATTTTAAATCTATAGGACATAAATCTTCCTAATGAAACCATGGAAACAAGTGCTGACAAATCACTGGATTATGATAGCAGTGTCGACAAAATAAAGGAAGAATCAGAAAATTCAATGCCCCTTAATAAAAAGACTAAATTAAGTGGACTTTATCGACCACCCACTCATGACGAACTTCAAGCACTGAAGGAGACAGAAAGCCTTTATCGTACAAACCTCATCAAATTACAAGTAATACAATCATTCATTACATCAAATGTACACATTATAGATTACAGAAATGTTATCTGAAGTGAGAGCAGGGAGAATTAGTAGTGAACTAGACACGTTGTTACATCAACTAAAAACCTACATAATAAACTTATCACCTTCTAAAGATGGACTTATAAAGGTTAGTTTAAATAAACTGATGATAACAAGAACCACTATCATCAGTTTATATTACTGTAGTTATGTAATGGACTTTCACTAATACCAACATCTGTACAATATCCTCTGGGGTTTATTCCCACCTCTGAGATTAAAGGTCACTTTCAGTTCTTACCACCTACTAAAATTAAAATAGTGGGTAGTCATTTATTGGAAACAGGTCTTAAAGAGAATACAAATATCAATATAACATTATTAATACCTCAGGTACAATTGTTCCATTATATATTAATATATATTGTTAATATAGGGTTGTCTACAAGCCAAAGATCATTTAAATTATCGTTATTTTCACAAGAGAGCCATTTATTTAAGTATTATTGCAGGACACCTCTTAAAAAAAAAGAAATTGTTTTCTTCAGTTCATTTTAGCTATGATTTAGGTAACCGCCTCCTACCTATTTTGGTCTTGTGTCCTAAAGGTATTGTTCAATACTTTACAAGTAATATTTATTTAATTTATATTATAGCACAATCTCTCTCCAAGTATACTATCTATATTCATACTACTATTAATGATCAAGCTATACCTCTGACAAAGTTATTACCTGTTCGAAATAATGTTCGACATTTTGCTATACCATTCCATAAAGAGACAATGACAGATGGTAAAATTATATATTAATTTAATCTCATTACTGCAATAATTAGAGGAACTACCCCCCACACCTCGTTATAACAATCTTATATTATTGGAGATGGAGAGTCGAGAACGTCATCTTCACGAACTGTACGGAGCAACTCTAGAATGTCCTAGCATAACTGATGCAACCCTTCTCTGTAAAATATGGCTACATCAGAGACAATTAGATGAGGTAGATGATATTTACCATATATGGTAATAAGATATACTGATTCTTGTAATAGGGATATGGCTGTTTATCGGGTTTCCATTGTGCAATGTTAATGATTTATCTGTTACAAAGAAATAAGATAAATCGATTTATGAGTAGTTATCAATTATTTAGAATACTTCTTCAATTTATTGGTAAATTATGACATTATCTGTATTGTGGTTGTCATGGTAACTGTAGCATCTAGTGACTGGAGCCAAGAGGGTATTAGTCTTGCTGATAGAAGGGTTTATCCCTCTCTAGTAAGTTTATTATTGACTTTTATATCTAATCTCTTAAACAACATAGCCATCCTTGGAATTATATCACTCTGTATACGATGTTGTCTTCTTGGATTCCTTTGGTTTTCTTAACATCACTGCTAATACATCTCTGTATCAATATCAAGTACTTCGTCAGGAGGCACTTTTAAGCCACACCCACTTAGACGATGATGGTAATTTTAATGCTGTATTTCTTAAACCAGTTCTTCCAATATTAAAATATGACGCTCTCTGCAAGTAAACTACTCCTCCTAATTATATGTTTGGTTTATTAATTTATTTAGATTGGAATTATCGGAGGATATTAAAGGATCATCCCTAATTGACCACAAAATGTGGAATAGTTTTGTAATGGACAGTGGAGGTTGGGTGTGGCCTCAGGTTTTAAACAGAGTCCTGTCTGTTATTAGTAAAGGATTAGGAGATCGTACCACATTAATTGGTCAATGCTCCTATCATCAACCTAAGGTAATTTTATTATTATTATTGTAGGTTATTATCATCAACTTAGTGGGCAGTGTCTGAAGCTCCTCCCACTTTATCCAATACTCATATGACAGTGGGTGTGGTCTTCAATACTGAAGTCGCATTTCAACCATTAATATTAGGACCACCTGCTGACAGCCCAGAGGTATAAGTCTGTTCTATTATATATTAATTGTATAAAACTTGTAATAGGCTGTACAATTTCGTTCATTTTGGGGTGATCGCTCAGAATTAAGACGGTTTCCAGACAGCAGCATTAAAGAGGCTGTATTGTGGGTGGGACAAGGGGAGGGGCAACAGCGAAGCATTCCTCAACAGATAATACAGCATTTATTAGAGAGACACACTGCTGGTTGTAATGTTATCTTAACACATACAATAATGGACATCGTATTACATAGAGCAGGATATGGTATGGACAGGTATACTAAAGCAAATGGATGCACACTTTATACTAATGGATATATAGTACTACAGGTGCTCTATCTACTGGAGAGGAGGAGTCAGTGGGTGTGGGCAAAGTTTTCACTGAATTAAGTCGTCAATTACGTTTATTGAAGGGTCTTCCTCTCAACATAGCTACTGTACAGGGAATCTCACCTATCTTTAGTCAAACTGAGGTATTATAATTGACTAATATTATCAATTATACATATTAATTATAGGTATATCCTCCTTTTCCAAGTAATGGTAGACTCTCCTCAAAGATGAGAGCAGTACCACAACATGGGGTCCAACAATGTTGCCTATATCCCTCATGTAATATAGCCACACCCCCTTTTGTCCATTGCTTTAAAGGTATTACAATTAATATAAGAGCGATAATTATGTTATTACTAGTTGTTATTCAAATGGAAACTAGTGGTAAATGGCCAGATGATCCTAGCAGTATTAATGATATTAAAACAGCATTTTACTTGGCAATTTCACAAAGTTTACAGAAAATATATCATATTCTTTGTGCTCCTACTAAAGAGTATATTGATGTCTTTAAAGTAAGTAACTGATTAATTTGTTGTTATTAATTATCTTTTAATTAGGAGGGTTATGTATTTCGTTTGTTTATATTATATCCACGAGAAATAACTCTATTAAAAGAGACAAAAAAGGAGTCTCTATTAAAACGAGCTATTGAGTTAGAACAATACTTTGTGGCCAGACCATTACTAACTTCAACACTCTCTGGGTTAGTATATACAGATGACTTCATTATGACATCATATAATGTCACTAGATTGCAAACCCAATTTTCTGCCTATGGCCCTGGGACTCGATTATGTAAGAGGTGGGTGTCGGCTCATCTTCTGACCAATCATATTCCAGAAGAAGTAATTGAGTTATTGGTAGCATTCTTGTTTCTTCATCCGGCACCTTTCACTGTTCCTGGGTTAGACCCTGTCTATAATATTATTAATTATTATAATTATCACAGGACACCTTGCTGTGTTTTCTTGCGATTTCTGTCCTTATTAGTGTCACATGACTGGTCACATGACCCGCTCATTATTAACCTTAATGATCAATTTACAGGTATATTATTTATTTGACTCCACCTACTAATTAATGGTTAATTAATAGCGGACAAATTATCAGAAATCACTACACAATTCAATAATAATAGAGACAAGTATCCTTTGATGTTTATAGCCACACCTCTTGATACGACCTCTCAATGGACTAAAGACACACCCACTGCTCCAATTATGAATCGACTTTTATTATTAGCTAAAGCATCTCTGGACTTATTGACCAATCAAATTAGTTCCCTCCAATCCAACCCACCAAGCCCATTAGATTTCAAAGTAGGTTTATAATCATTTTGTATTACACAATCTCCTTCAAATATATAGCAAGTATTTAGGACACCATTATCTGATTACAACCTCATTATATACCTCAATAAAGTCCATGTACCTCGACTATCAGAGAGCATTACACAACCTCCCACCCACACCTCATTATCACATACCAATCCTAGCCATCTACCAGTTGTAGATTTTGATCCAGTGTCTCTCTATGTACAAGCTCTTGAGGTACATAACACTATATATAATGTACTACTAATATATCTCACTGTGTAGACAGCTTATGGTGATTTGGCAATGTTTTTTTATGATAAATATGGAGGTCATATTATTGGTTTAGTGTGGAAACAACAGTCCTTTAAGCCACGTCCTTTTAAGGTATGGTTTGACCCAACAATTACAGTAGTAATTAGATTGTATTAATATAGATATCAGAGGCAGCTTGTCGAATTAAGCAGGACACTAATAGTCATGGAAAGGTAGATGTCTTAATAATCCTATTATTATAAAATTAATTACAATATAATTATTATAGTGTCTGGTTGTCCCTGATGTGGAAACTTTAATTACGGACTTTCAAATTTTAGGAGAAGGACTGGTTAATAAAATTGAAGCCCCACTAATTAGTGTTAATTAACTTGATATGGGTGTGGTTTATCTTCTCATTGTCTTTGTGGTGCTGATATAAAGTACTAAAAGTGAAATATTATAATAAAATTATCACATTATATATCTACCATTATTGCCACGAATGAAAGCATCTCCATATTTGTTCTTTAACTAGTAATAATAAAGTCATATGTTATAATGACATCATAAGACTTACCTGTCCACCCACATATTCCTCAGTTTGTTCTAATGCAATGTTCATGTAACCATCAAGACAGGCCAAGATACCTATGTCACGTGACCAGTAATTGGGCTCTACTCTCTATACATTATTTTACCTCTATAATCAACACCTGAATTTAGTTTAACAACAACTGGACGACCAGTAATCTGTTTTAAAAACTCACTTGGAGATCTTTTTCGACTCATGACTGATGATACGCAACACGTGGGTGACTATGAAGGGTGTGGTCACTAGTTACTATGGCAACCATAACAACATCTGAAGTCTCTGTAGACTGTAGTATGGTACCTTCCAGTATGGAATGTGATCCTGTCCCAACTTCAGAAGAAAAGATACAAGACTTTACCACTAGAGGTCACCAATGTCTTCTATCATCTCAGTATAACGTAGCATTGGATCATTTTCAGTCTGCTCTTACTCTCACTGAACAAGTAGACCAACCAAGATTGAAATTGTCCTGTTTAGTCAACACAGGAGCTTGTTTAATAACATTAGGTGAACATCAGAGAGGAATCAGCTTGTTAAAATCAGCGATAACATTACTGGACTCAATTTCAAGTAAAAGAGAAGTTGGATCTGAAGACAAGAAAGAACGTGAGTCTGAGGATAAGAACGAACATGAGTCTGAGGATAAGAAAGATGACGAAATACGAGGAGATATATATTATAATTTAGGAATGGCTAATCAAGGTATTGCTGATTACTTGGAAGCAGTGACTCAATTCAAACAATCAATTGAATATTATATTCAAGCTGACCAACCATCCACAGCTGCAGATGTATATATTACATTAGCTACATGTCATCAAGAAAATGAACAGTTTGACCATCAAATTACTGCTCTATTTAATGCTCAACAATTATATCACAATAGTGGTCACCTTGGGAAAGAGGCATTGGTATGTGCTCAGTTAGCTATTGCATATCAAACCTTTGGACAAAAAGAGGAATGTATTAGTATGCTGACTACAGCAAAAATCATGGGACTCAGACTAGATGATACTAAAGCACAAGGTATATGTAATTTATATAACACATTTAATGTTATATTGTATTATATTAGGTCAATTGTATACACAATTAGGGTTGGTATATAGTTCTCTTAAAATGCACTCTGATGCTATACAAAATTTTGAGAGAGCTTTGCCATTAGTTCGTGTAGCAGGCACTCAAAATGGAGGCTCACTATGTCAAGAAGCAGCTCTGTTACAAAATATTGGAGCTGTTTACAATGAGACAAAGCAGTATGTTGAAGCTGTGATCTATCACAAGACTGCAGCCAATCTGTACAGTAAGTAGACATCACTGTTGTCCTTATATACGCACTATACTCTCACTAGGTCAAGCTAAAGAACAAGTAGCTGAGGCAAAGTGTTTATGTAACTTAGCTTTAGCTCAGAGTCAAGTCCAGGATTATACTAATGCAGCACAATCATTTGCTGTAGTATTAACTACAGCACAGTCTACTGGTAATACTTTATTGCAGTTTCAAGCTCTTGAGGGGCTGGGCACTGTATGTTACCACACACAACAGTATACTAGCTCGGTGTCATATTTTGAACAAGCATTACAAGTACTTGATCAAGTGGGTGATAATACTGGGTTGGCACGAGAGAGAGTCATGGAGAAACTATCATTTGTAACGGAAGCTATGATAAAAGGGTCCTCTGAAGTTGATCATAGTACTCCTATTAGGAAACATGCTAAGGTGAGAAAGCAACGAGCAAGTAGCAGTAATGAATCTAAAAGTGGGTGGAGCACTACAACTCCTCTTACACCTATCCCATTTTTATTGACACCACAAAGCACAGAAAGGTTCTCAGAAGGAGGCGTGTCTTCTACACCACGCCCTCATGGCAAGCAAACACCAAGTATTGTTATTTCTGGTGTAGATGAGACAACCCCTACTCGTTATTCTGATAAATATAGTCAAGACTTACAACAATACATGAACTCCTATGATAATGGATCATTACAATCATCAACTTTAACATCACTCACAACCACAAGTGATAGTTCATTTCTTAATAGTGTATTTAGTGCTGAGGGGAGCAACCCTCGTCCTATACCAACCACTACCCTCGTTCCAGAGGGATCATTAGCATTAGGACTTAATACTAAGGAATTGTATACTGTTGAAAAATTACAAGTTGAGAGCAATAAAAAAGGAAGGAAGAGATCTCATCACCAACCAACAAGAATAGTTCCAATTAATAGTACTACTTCAACTGATAATATAAACCCACCCACCACTTTAATTAGAACTAGTAGATCATCTGTATGTATTTTATTATAATATTTGTACAATGATGAGTGTTTTATTTATCTTCTATAACGATAGCGTTTGAATCTAAACCACAACTGAAGAATATTGTTATTGAATTGACTCTTAAAGCCATATTTCCATGAATATTCCCATTCACGATTCACTATCTTGAAGGCTATATCCTAAATTAAGTTTAACACTATCCATTAATTAAAGGGGTGTGGTTATACCTCATAAGGTGCTCCAGCATGGAATCTCAAAACAGCAAAGTCAGGACTATCAGTCATTGGAGTTACAGTATAATTTGGTGTCTTACGTTTATCAATAAGATCAGGATAGAAGATCTAAAGTCACATGATCAGACAGTAATGTCACATGACTAACATACTCACATTAAATTTGTATCCCTGTACAATTTTGGGTGGAGGGTTGTCTGTATCATAATGAGTTTGATTATACTTGTTCCACTCAAAACCCTACATGTTACCATGACAACTAATCTTTGGTAACCATGACAACTTACAGTGTGGACTCTATTGAAAAAGCGTGGCTTTCTTGGCCGGTATTTACCATGCCAAAGATGTTGCTATGATTAATATAAAAGTATTGTGAGAAAAATAATGCTGACTTACTTGAGGATCAAGTGTGATTTCAGAGTTAAAATTATACTCTTCTTCAGCTATACCATCTTCCCCTACTGAACGGACCATTTCAATCTCTTTAAACTCCTCCACTTTCTGTCACATGATAATAATGCAAGTCACATGATGATCACGTGACTTTACCTTGTCTCCAGCCATGATCCTTTTTCTTTCATTATCTCGCCTAATTCTATCAGCTTCAACATCAACAATATCAACCTAGTTAATTACAGGGGCAAACCATGATAACTATTATAATAAAAATACTTACATTTTCTGGTACATCAGAAGTTTTCAATAATTTAGGACTATAGACTCCAATATCATAAGCCTCATATGCTATATACACTAATAACTATGACATCATAATGACATCATCACTTACCAAGCTCTAAGAGGTCCTCTTCAGCGATTAATGTGTCTGACCTATTATTATATCAATTATAATGTTAATGACAGGAGTTATACTCACTCGTCTTCCTTAGTATCATGACCAGATGATGTAGAGGGCTCATTACATACAACATCTTTAACTTTTACTTCAACATTTTCAGATTGACGATCATCAGCAAAACCTTCACTATCACCAAGTCCACCTTTACTATCAGCAAATCTACCCTCACCATCACCAAGTCCACCTTCATTATCAGCAAATCTACCTTCACCATCACCAAGTCCACCTTCATTATCAGCAAATCTACCCTCACCATCACCAAGTCCACCTTCATCATCAGCAAATCTACCCTCTTTATCACCAAGTCCACCTTCACCACTGGTAGCTGATGGAAATAATGGTGGTCCTGTTATACCAAACTGTTCAGCTTGCTATTATAAATATATTATTATAATATCTCTAAAAATAGACCACACCTCTTGTTTTAACTGAAATAACTTCTTCCTCAAATTAGCTTGATGTCTATCACGGAGCCTTGTCTAAAAATAAAAACCAAAGGTCATGTGATGATCACGTGACAGTCATACCCTAGCCAAATGAGCTTTTAATTGTTGTAGAGTGCTTTCCCACCAAGTAACGTCCCCAGGATTAGGGCTATTAATACGAGCAGTGATCTCTTGTTCTAAGGCTACCAATTGACCATACTACAATAGATGACATCATTAAGGCCACACCCACAAAATAAGGGAGGAGCATACCGTTTTTCCTTTAAATATACCAGCTACATCAGATGAGACTGCTGTATGTATACCTTCCCTGCGATCAGCACTGGCACCTAATTAATTATAATAGGCGTGGTACATTTTAAGCCACACCCACCTGAAGTCACTTGTTCTAATTTTCTTAACTTTGCTACTTCATCCTCACAGATAACTACCATATCCTATAACAAGTCAAACCAGTTAATAAAACTGGTAAAAGCAGTTTTACCTTCCAGAAGCTATAATGAATATCTCTCTCTAGTTCTAAATAAACTTTAATGTCTTCCAATAAGTCCTCAAGATCCACAATGTTAAGACCCTAATGTGGGTGGAGTCACAACATTCTGACCACACCCACTAACTCACTCTTAATAAATGGTATGGTTCTTGCATTTCAATATCTATATCATCTTCTGATGTGTTAATGTACTTGGCTAATAAATCAATAGGTTTTGCTATTTGACAAGATAATAATAATTAAAATAATGCTTTAATTATAGGAGCATACCTCGTCCACTTTCTATTCTTATTTTTGATCTCATTTTTGCTTGTTCTAAATGAAACTATTACAAGTATATTAATTAACCATTATTTTAAATAACTTACTTTATCTTCATGATTCTCCCATTCTTTAAACATGTCCGCCTCTTTCATTCTTTGTAACAAAGACTAAAGAGGTTATTAACATAGGTTATTAAATAATGGATGTACCATTTCCTCTTCTCTTGCTTCTCTCTCCTTCTCTCTCTCCTAGTAAAAATTTAAAGAGATATTTAAAAAAATTTAACTTACAATTCTTCTTTTTTTGACTTTCTCTAATTCAGATTTCATTTCTACCAAACGTTTTTTCTCTCTCTGTTCAATTTCTTGTTCTGACATATTTCGTTCTTCAACTTCTTTCTCCCTTTTCTAGTGATAATATAATTTATTACAGATAATAATAAAATGACATTACTTTGTGCCATACGAATGTATCCAGCAAGTG
The DNA here is from genome assembly GCA_963693285.1 of Xestospongia muta. Taxonomy (NCBI): domain Eukaryota; kingdom Metazoa; phylum Porifera; class Demospongiae; order Haplosclerida; family Petrosiidae; genus Xestospongia; species Xestospongia muta. Next base: position 143,641 of record OY848928.1, read on the forward strand.
CTGATCACCAAATGGATTGTCAACATTTGTGTAACCCTAATGATGTCATTATGATGTCATCAACAACACAAGAACAATACACTAACCATCATCTCTTCATCCCATCCCATTTTAGCACGTTTACGTCTTTCTTTGTCTTCTTTCTTCTGAATACGACGAGCTCTCTTTTCTTCTGGGGTCTCTAAGGCTTTCATTAATTCTTTTTGTCTCCTGTATCACGTGACATAATCACTTGTCATGTGATCATTACTTACCTTTTCTCATCTCTTTCTTTATCAGCATCTTTTCCCTTTCTTTCTCTTTTTTTGGACGATGGAGAAGGAGATCTAGAACGATGACCATGTTTAGTTTTAGGCATTTTAGAACTGTAGCCACGCCTACTACAAACGTTGATATTAATAATTTAATAAAATTTTGCATCTCTAAATTGTTAGCAGTATTCAGCATTATATAAATATATTTTAGTTGAGTTTTCATAACTAGTTCAGCAACAGCTTGCAGTGACATCTGTACAAGTATAAAATAATTCCATAATCAAATAATAATAATATTTACTTTAACTGTTAGCACGACTGCTCTTATCATCATCTGGATTCATAAAATCTTTACCACTGAGGTCAGTAGTCTGACAGTTAAGTATCTCAGTATTAGCAACCTAATACATTTTAATACAAAGACTATATTATTTATTACAATACCTTCACAAGAGGTGTGTACTGAGGATGATGATGTGATAAGACTGGATTATTAGAGGCTTTGTTATAGGCAATGAGAAATGCCCAACGTCTTCTATCACTATTATTTTGATCACTGCGATGTAACAGATTACAATGAAAGAAAAGAGCATCTCCAGCTTCTAACTCAACTTCAACAAGAGGTAAAACCTGTCATTAAAATTATAATTACTATATATATATATATATATATATATATGTACATACTTTCATTAACATTTCTACTCTCTCTACATCAGCTCCAACTTGCTCACCTACTTTTACATGATTAATACGACCTGCTTTATGTGACCCCCTTAATATCTGCAACATTTAAGCTAATACATAAACTGCTATATATTATAGTACTTTCAGACAACCATTTCCAATATCAGCTTTATCAATAGCAATAAATACAGTCCCCATATCAGGAAACAAACAAGTATTATTATACCAGTAACTAGAAGAGAAGTAGACATATTATATATTATATATCTGTTCTACCCATAATCTTGATGCCAGACAAATGACCCTCCAGTATGAGCCTCTTTCATCATTAATTTAGTATGATAATGATATATCTCACCATCTAACAACTGATAAACAATTATATACTTAAACTTTTTGTCAATTGTCTCACTACCTCTTCCATTGTACCTGCTACCTTCTCTGAGCGAGCAACCATACCAGTGATATCCCTGCCAGGATGATTCCAGAGAGCCATGCGACTTTGTCTACCATGACCATCTCCGCGAGTATAAGAGTGTTGCAATAGTTCAGTATCACCCTCTAATGTAGTCTGTAGTTTGGTGATCTCCTCAGAGTTTAACAGGGACCTGTACATATGATTATTATACTAGATAGAGTAACTTACTTAACTATGATATAGCCATGTTCTTTAAAACATTCCTTAACTTGAGGAGTCACTTCAAATCGATTGTTGATACAAGTATAACTGCACTCCATGTTCAGCAAAATAGCTCAGCCCCACCCACCACAATACTCAGCAACAAAAATTATAATTTTTCTAACACATTGAATCACTTGAATTGTTTCCAAGCTATATGGATTACTTATTAAGTGACATTAGTATTATATGAACAACATAACTACATCTTTTTTAAAATTTAATAAAATGTTGAGCTGGCAAGTTTAGGAGCAATAAATATTTACAATTGTCTATGTAGCCTGCTAAGGAGCACCATATTTGAACATGAAATTAATGATGATGTCTGATCTTGACTTTATACTGTATATTTTATTTTGTATACAATACATACAGATACAAAAATAATATTTATTATATTAATTTTTAATCTGAGAAAAGAGTTCAGCAGTTTAATATTTTCAATTAGTTTTCTTGATATCAGATTCCTGTATTTTGTACAATATAAATTATTATATCAATAGTACTATACTTACTTTAAGAGCATCAATACTTTTATCAGTAGCAGGGTCCATAAAATCTTTACCACTGAGGTCAGTAGTCTGACAGTTAATTATCTCAGTATTAGCAACCTAATACATTTTAATACAAAGACTATATCATTTATTATAATACCTTCACAAGAGGTGTGTACTGAGGATGATGATGTGGTAAGACTGGATTATTAGAGACTCTGTTATAGGACATTATAAATGGCCAACGTCTTCTATCACTATTATTTTGATCACTGCGATGTAACAGATTACAATGAAAGAAAAGAGCATCTCCAGCTTCTAACTCAACTTCAACAAGAGGTAAAACCTGTCATCAAAATTATAATTACTACACATTTACACATACATACTTTCATTAACATTTCTACTCTCTCCATATCAGCTCCATTTTGACCACCCACTCGTATGTGATTAATACGACCTGCTTTATGGGACTTTCCCAAAATCTGTAGACAAATAATGCAACATTATATAACATACTCTAATACTTTAAGACAGCCATTTCCAACATCAGTTTTATCAATAGCAATAAATACTGATGCTAAATCAGGAAACAAACAAGTATTCTGATACCAGTATCTACACAATGAGATAGATATATTGACAATGTTAGTTCTCTTTACCCATAATCTTGATGCCAGACAAATGACCCTCCAGTATGAGCCTCTTTCATCACAAGTTTAGTATGATAATGATACACTTCACCATCCATTAACTAATACAACAACTTATTATACAAGAATTATAAGTTATATGTCTCTACCTCTTCCATTGTACCTGCTACTTTCTCTGAGCGAGCAACCATACCAGTAATGTCCTTTCCAGGGTGACTCCACAAACTCATGCGACTGTGTCGACCATGACCATCATTCATAATGAAGGCATTTTCTACAATACCTCCATCATTTTCTAATGTTTCTCTTAACTTTTTAATCTCTCCAGAACTCAACAAAGATCTATATTGTATTAGTGGGTGGATAACAACTTTATTGTAAATAGGTCTTAATGTCTGCTGACCTAACTATGATGTAACCATTTTCATCAAAGCTTGCTTTCATCTCTGCTGTTACTGGTAAGTCATTATTGATACAATTAAAAATTGTAGGAAGTTCAGATTGGTGGTCCTGCACAGACATCTCGACAAAAGCTCTGCAAGCAGCCACTCCCACGTGACGTCATCATACATCATCAACTATAACAAGATGGCAATGTCCTTATTCTCCAAGTTAACAAAGACCAGTATTGTAAACTTTATTACTAAACCTGTAACCACTACCATCAATATAAGACTGTTCTCAGAAAAGGACCCCCAAAAATCATCTGATAAGTCCACTTCTACATTACGGGATGACATTGAAGAAGTTATAGATCCTTATCTCCCCCCATGGCCAAATGGAGTCAACCCACACACAGGAGAGAGAGGTGGTCCCCGTGGGCCAGAACCAACACGATATGGAGATTGGGAAAGAAAAGGACGAGTATCAGACTTTTAATTAGAAAATATTATGCATGTCATGTGATTGTCATGTGATCATTAAAGTAGGGCCTGAAATTGTTGATAGATCTCCAGTATGCGAGGATCAGTATCACCAGTGAACACTTCATTTTCCAATAAATGAACATAGTGACGATATACCTCATAATTCTGTAATAGATATAATAAAACAAGTCACATGATTATCATGTGATCTGTACCTGTACTAAGACTTGACGTAGGTTATCTAGAATACAGGAGAACCATGATGTCTCATAATCTAACGCCTCCTGATCACAATGAGTTAAGTGGTCACTAAGTATGACAACCAAGTACTAATGGGGTGGAGTCAGTGGGTGTGGCTATAATACATTCATACTTGACAGATGGCAAGAAACACTTCTCTTTGCTCTTTTTTCTTCTCGTCAACTTTCTCTTCCAATTCTCTTATCCTCCATTCTAATTCTTGTCTCTCTTCAATACCACCAGCAACATCATCTAAACCCTGTAATATAGGACCTTGATTAAAATAATATACTTCTATTGACTCTCTTACAGAAGTGTGTGTTAGTTTATCTTTGACATCATCTAGTAATCTTTCAGTCTAAAAGTGACACATAAATTATATTATATTTGTGTTATAGTTGTACCTGATGAAGTGATGATGTAACTCTTGTACAACAAGATCTGACAATATCCCATGTGAGACGACTAAGATGGTAAGTACCCAGTTATCAAATTATTAATTAATAAATTATTAACCTAGTGAAATCAGGATGTGTTGGACTTGTAAATAACCACTTTATAATAGTGAGGTTTTCCACTATTTCTTGACGTACTAGCCGATCCAGTACTAACCCTTGTAACTAAAGACAGACCCAGTCAAGAGCTGTTAAATATGAACTACTTACCTGTGCATTTAATTTAAAGAATTGGTCTACTGAACTTAGACAACATATTTTTGCCTCTTCAGTCTCTAGGAGCTCAAGAAATAATGACCGAAATCTATGCGATAATAATTATCAATAATAATTAAGGGGCAATCCTTACTTGTGTAAAGCAGTAAAACAATGACTAATAGTTTTATCACCAATATGTAATACTGTTTGTGTTAGGACAGATATCTTGAGTTCAGATAACCCTACAGGGATACAGATAACCACACCCATTTTTCTACAACATACTATCATCCATTATCTCATCAGAAACATATGAAGGGGCGGAGTCTAGAATACTCAACAAGTCTTCAACTGGTAACTTTTCGTGCATAGCTTCGATTAATTTATTAGCCAGATTTGTTCCAGGATCATCACCTAGTAGTGGGTGTGGTCAATATTTAACCCTTTGAGAACCATATTAACATACTTTCTTCATCATATAAATAAATAGACTGTGGTGGAGGAGGCAATACAGACACATAAGATTCTGGTACATGCTCAGAAAATACTTCATACGAACCTAATCTATGAGTATAGCCCCTAGTTAATAAGTTAATAAAAGTAATAAAGTACCTCGTACATCTTTCAAAAACCTGTTGTATAAACCAGTTTGCCGTGTGATCAGGTGGACATTGCAAACACCATAACCTATATTAGGTAATCAAATGGGTGTGGTTTGTATTATGACATCACCATTTAGTCCAATCCCAGCAATATTGAAAATTACTTAAATGATAAGAAAACCACCAAGCAAATCTGAAAATGGACAGATAGATGAATGAATGGACAATACAGAAGTAGATAAATGGACAAATACAAGTTATAATGAATGAATATATGTACATTAATGGACTAACGCCTGATAATAATGGACATATAGAGATAAATGGATGCTATGTACCTGTCAGCAACTACATAATTAATATGATCTAATTGTGAGAACAACATGTTAGTATATTGAGCAAGCTAAAAACTTGTTAAGGTATTATAACTAACCACACCCACTAATTAATTGTTAAGTGGATACAATCATAGGATAAGTAGCTGCTCTCAATTTACAAAGTTCAATCGTTAAAGAAGCATAATATAAGGAGCAACTAGGAGGCGAGGGTAATTGGAACATCAAGCCAAACAGGACCTATAAACAGGTTTGACTGGTACTCAATTATTATTTTTATACTTACTTCAGCAATTAAATTTTCTATTGGTAAATTTTGAAGTCGTTCCATCAGCACATTGAGTTGTACAGCACTATTATAATGTTAATAGGGGTGTGGTTTATGGATGTGGTCACTAACCAGTCCTTTCTATTGGCTGAATGTGATGCAATAGTTGAATGAATTAGATCTTGTACTAAATAACGATCTATACTTTCAACAGGAGGCAAGTTAGGACCCTACATACATAATCTGCATAATTAAACATTGATTAAGGGCCAATGCTAACTATGTGAGCAGGAAGATCAGCTTCTCCAATACACTGAAATACACATGTTGGTAGAGGGTAGGTGGAGTCAAGGGTATGTCCTGGAACTACAATATTTGGGAGGGGATGCTACAGAGCCTATGATGTTATAATAATGTCATCAACTAACTGTATAAGCAGATGTGATTTCAGCATCAAATGCAGTATATGGCCGCAAGAGAATTGATTCCTGAGAGCAAGATAATCATGACCACACCCACTCATAATTACCTTCCACCCCTCATCTTTCATTCTTAGAATTTGAGTCCATAAAAGTTCTAATTGCTAGAGAGAGAGAGAGAGAGAGAGAGAGAGAGAGTTGAGTAACACATAACATGATATAACTCACATCACGTTGAGGATAAGGACGATCTGTCTGCCAGACTTGTAGAGCAGGGAGATAATTGGTTGTTCTCTTACTAAATAAACCACATTATTAAAGTTATTAATAGGACAATATTTACTTCATATAACTCTCAATAGCTGATAAAAGACGACCCAGTTCTACTTGACGTTTTGATTGAAGTTCTCCACCCACCCAAGGAAGAGCTGACAATACAAGGTACGTGTACCAATCAGAACGAAGCTAAAAACAAATGAGGTTGACCCTACATAATTAAACATTAATTACCTGAGATATTCCTGGCTCATAAGTGACAGTTATAAATGTGTCAAATAGTGAGACAATAGAAGAGGATGGAACAACTTTAGCATTAACTAAATCAGCTAAAAAACGTACCTAACAAAAAAAGATTAACTCTATTTAAAAAAAAACTTACTAAAGTTTTAACTGTACTAAACTCATTTAAAGATAATGCAGACTTTAGATCCTCCAGTAATAAATCAACCAACTAGTAATAAAATATATATATAATAGTACTGTACAAACCACACCCACCTCTTCTCCAATATCAAATTTACGAGCATTAAGAATACCAACAAGAGTTGAATACACAGTTGTTTTTTCAGAAAATTCTCTGGCACTGAAACCACACCCACATTATCTCATGTAGCCACACCCACTCACCATTTTGTAATTACTTGTAATATTTTATCTTTATATTCTGCTAATTCATGACATATTGTTTCTGCTAGTGTCTCTATATTCCTATCAATAGAGGATTGGGTCTAAGAAAAGAGGAAGTCCCAGTTAATTATTTCTATAAATTAAAAGGGTGGGTGTCAATTTATTATACCTTCTCTCCAACTCTGATGATAAAAGAGATGAGTCTATCTTCTGTTGAGAGTTCGCGTTCCTTCTCCCTCCCCCCTCGGTAACCTGGGTCACTCCAACGACCTCTCTTTCCACGAGATGGACCTACAATGATAAATTACATTAACAACCAGGGATTTTAAAACCATCACTCACCATCTCTCACTTCAAAGTCATCTCTAGTGCGTTTTCTTTCTTCCCTGTCTCTCCAAGTGGCCATGTGCCCACTTTATGAAATTAGTGGGTGTGGTCTATTAATTTTAACTCCTTAATGACAGTGTTCTTGGCGGGGCAAACAAATATGGCTACCCTCACAGAGGTTCCTGGTGCCTTGGACATGAAGGAGATATGGTTTACAAATATGTTATTGTTAGGATTTGATCCTCTAGCACAAGAAGAGAAACACAAACTTCCTTTTAACAGGTGAAGAATGATATTAATTAGCATTTATTATTATGTAATATTGCAGGGACATGTTCATTCGTCCAAATCGCAAAGGCATGGAGGCTGTACTACATTATCTCTTTACACAACTCAATTCTCACCTTGCCTATGAAGAATTTAGAGATTGTTGGCCAGTTTATGATAAAAAACAGGAACAATTATTTCGTAAAGGGTGCTGTAATTGGATAGCGTCAATTGCAAAGGTCAGTGCCACACCTACTCTAATTAATTAATTAATTAATAATTAACAATAGGAGGACAGTAACTCAGGATTACCTCGTGCTGTTGCCCCGATATTACTCTCCCCATGTGGTATGTACTATTAATATAATTATAATATCCTGTATCATTAATATAGGGGACAAGTTCTATCAATTCTTGTTAACATTCTCAACATATTGTCTTCATACAGTCTATATTAGAGAATACAAACCACTAGGTATGCTCATGTAATCACATGCAAATCATGTGACCTGGTTGGCTATAGAGAGAGAGCTATTTATTCCAGCCTCAGTGAGAGATAGAAGCAGAAGTACTCCATTGTTTGAAGATATTCATGAGTCGGCTACAATGTTACATATTATTAATCAATGTAATCAAACTATTGCTCGTTTTGAAAAGCTCTCCTATCTCCATCATCAATGGCGATCATTTTCTAAGTACAATATTGTATTACGAATGCACTCATCATTGGATCTCCTAGAAATTGTATAGCTGATTGTCGGAGAAATTGTAAAGAAATGAGAGAACTAGAGGACATTTTTCAACGAGATAATTTTCAACAATTAACCAGGTATTATTAATGTTAATACAATGATGTATTAAATATGTACTAGCTCACTCAAATCGGATCATACAAAGGAGGAAGCTCTTAAAGAAAAAGTAAAGTATTTTTAAAATAATAAATCCTATTTGTTTTGTTAATAGGTAAGACAGCTATGGATAAAAGTGGAGACATTTATAAGTGATACTTCTACTGAGAGAGAAGTTGTTCAAGCTATTATCAAATCTTCTTCAAACAAGTATTCTATTAATGGAAATGATGTCACTATTCAGGTATTGTATTCGGCAATAGACCTACCTTTAATTCTACTTATAGGTCCCTGAAGTTGTATTACATCATATGACATCATCAGATAATAGTGCAATTAATAATATATATGAAGGAGAGCAAGTTAATTTAACAAAGTATGCCCCTTTAATTAAATTATTAATGATAATTATTATTTAATAGTTTAATCCATGTATGTACATGTGCACTGGACGTGATAAGAACTTGTTTACAGAAAGGTAAGCTATATAATGCAATGTTCTCAGTATAATTATATTAGTTAATTATAGGTAACTTACCCAAGTTATCTGAAGAGATAGAGTATACATTGAGTGAATTGGAGACTCATTCTAATCACGTACTCTCAGCTAAACGTCTAAGGTAATAGATGTATGTGTAATATAGTATGTGATAGGAGTATTAATATTACAGGAGTTGTTTAGTTGAACATAATGATAAATTAATGAAGGCAATTGAAGATGTTAAAATGAGATTAAAGGAATTGAGAGAGTCCAAATCAGAGGGGAAAAAAACTGTCCATCATCCTCTCATTGTCATACCATTTATTAACCCATCTCACACGGTAATAGTTTTATTTAATAATAATTTTTAAAATTATTTTGCAGACGAAAGACTTGTCTCTATTACCTCCGTCTCCTCAAATGTCATATTTATTGACTCCACCCACTACCAGTCATAATTTTACTCCATATCGGCCATTGTTTAATGCTACAGGTACTAAAAATAACACATAATATAATTATTATTATTATTATTATTATTATTGTTATCATTAGAATCAACACCTGATGCTGTAGCAAATATAACAAAAAATATCACAGAGCTCTCAATGAGGAAGCCCCTCTCGTTATCACCAACTCATGCGTCATCACCCTTAATCAATAGTAGATCTAAACCTGACAATGTCTCAAAACATCCAATAAAAACTAATGTACAAAATAATAAAAAGAAACAAACTCAAGCAACACGAAAGCCAGTTACTAAACAAATGATTCGTAAAACGTCACCAGTATTAATAAAGGCACCTATTAAAACCACACCTTCTCCACATGAAGTACTAGCAGAACAAGTAAGTGTAATCTAATAAGAAGTCTTTTGAATAATTCATATCTTATAAAGATTGCTGCAGCAGTAGCTGATCCTATAATACCATTAATGGCACAAGATCCTACTGACAGAATGGGTAAGGTTAAACCCTACTTTTATCATTAATAATTAATTTTATGAAACCAGCTTTTGAAGCAAGAGATCGAATACCTAGAACTCCCACAGAAGGCCCTAATGTGAAGATAGGTATTGCCACACCTACTTCATTAGTAACCACACCCACAATTGGATTTGATTTACTGAATGAGGACATTCAACCACCTACTCCATATCATCAAATCAGTGATACAAGCTCAGATATCAGTGATTCTAGCTCAGATAACACAACCTCATTTCATGATGTTCCGGTAGGTAATCTTCTTAACCTAAGTACCTAATTTATTATGATTTTATATAATTAATGTTCGATGTAATTAAAATTAAAAACAAATTATTATAATTTAAAATTAATCATTAGAAGAGTAACTAGAGACTAACCCAAAGTCACAACGTCCTGTTGCCATGGAAACACCCAACAACCATATATTAGTTTGTGGATCATAAACTTCAATACTTGTGAGAATTGAACGGCCATCATAACCCCCTGCAACATAGATCTTATCTTGTAAAACAGTTACAGCAGGACTATTACGTTGTGTGGTCATGTCACTAACAGGACTCCATTCATTAATAGCTGGATCATAACATTCAACTGAAGCAAGTTGACTCTCTCCATCATATCCTCCGATAGCATAAAGCTGGTTACCTAAAACAGCTACTCCTGGTCGACTCCTTGGTACAGAAAGAGGTGAAGCATACACCCAGGATGCAGCTCTTTCTTCTAACATCTCTACAGACTGCAGACGGCCTTCATTGTTAGCTCCTCCAACAACAACTATAACATCATTAAGTACACCAGCTTGGATGTTAGATCGACTTTGTTGAAGTGAAGGCCCTCTTCGCCATTTGTGCGTCTTTAGATTTAAGATTTCCACTGATGCTAAATGTTGTTGACCATCATATCCTCCAATAATAAAGAGTTCTCTATTGACGATAGCTGTGGCACATCCACTACGAGGATGATGTAAGGGTGGACCCTCGCTCCATTCACCAGTCATAGTATTATAGATATCAATGGAAGACAGTCTCTTACGACCGTCAAAACCACCAATTGAAAAAACTTTGGACCCAACTACAATTGTAGATGCATGTGACTTCTTGTGAGGTATTGGTGCTATCGGTTGCCACTCGTCTTTACCAACGATGTACCTTTCTCCTGAATTAGTTACAGACTTGTCTGTCGTACCTCCTATTGCAAGCAATGTGTTCTTCACGTGTCGTTCTAAGTTATCTTCTTGTTGAAGGAGATATAAGAGTTTGGCAGAGAGTTCCTTTGGATTTAAAGCATTGCTTTTCATCTTTTTGGACTTTTTTGTCAATTTTTTTGACAGATCTACAGGTAAGAATTGAGACAAAGTTTCTTGTCGCATTGGAAAGTCATAATATGCCCAAGAAAAAATAGCTTCCATTTCAATGTTTGAATCTGAAAACTTAAACAGCTCTGTGAATCGAATGAGATTGTTGGGTGTAAGATTAAGAAAGGTGTCATGGTTGATCAACTCTTTGATCTGATTACTAATAAGCTCGCAGCATTTTTGTTGTACAATTTGATAATGGTGTTCACCAGCAAAGAGAAGATATGACATTGAGTTAGAGAGTTCTAAAGTGTTTGTCATATACTTGCAGCATACTTTTTCTACTCTATCCAACTTTAGTAGTCTGGCAGCATAGCATAATGGTAGTACTGTATTTCGAGTTATCCTAAGAGTGGAAGTATATAAAAACTCTATTAGCATATCAATAGCAGCGATTTCTACTTTAGGATCGAATATTTCTATATATCCACTTGATAATGTTAATAGTTCCATCAAGTATGGCGAACCAGCAGCTAGAATTATCTGATGAGCTGAGAATCGAGCTTCTCTGATGCGGAGTTCAACATCACAGAACTGCTGTCGACGACGTAACTGATTAAACCCAGCAAACAAAAGAGTCGGTTGTTGTACATCTGTAATAGTTACTGCTGCAGACTGATCGAGTAAATCTGAAGACGGACAATTCGTCATTGTGAATTGTATAAAATAATTGACAGCACATGGACGAAATCACGAGTTTTAGTGCAAGATCGTTTTTCCCGCGTCACAAATTCTGTAATTAAGCAAGTTTATTAGACGCAAACGTCGTATATACAATCAACACTTCTTTCAATAATAATAACAATTATAAAGTGCTATTTAAGAAATAATTTAACAATTATAAAGTGGAATTTAAGAAGTAATATGTCAAAAGAAAGCGGTGACCTTATCGTTTATTTCTACTTTAACAATATCCTATACATCAAATAAATAACTTTGACATCAAATAATTATTACCTCGTCTTCAATAGCAGGACATGTTAATACCTCACCAGTTGAACAGATTACATTCTACATTAACACAAACTATAATTATTATATAGAAAAGTGACATTACCTTAGTATAATATTGTACTAATTCCTCAATACCATTATGAACAGCAGTCTCTCCAGTCAAAACATATTTACTATTAGGTAACTGTGATATATTGATATGATGATATACATTATCATCAGATCTATAAACCAAATGCTATAACTTTAATATTGTTTAATAAACTACCTGTAACTTAATATGTGACCCAATCGTTTACGATTGATTCTCACAAGATATGTTCCAGGTGCTCGTTCCTTTAATAAATCTTCTGCTTTCTTTTGTGTTATCATACCATAGAGCCATGTATAGGACGCAGATACTGAGGAACGTAACATTCTAACTTGTTGTCGACTACATAAACTATATAATATACTATTACTGCTAGAATTAATGTACCATTTGACATCTATTGATACAAATTCTGGTTCTTCTATTTTGACTTGAGAGGTTTTCTTTTTCATCTTTTCTTTACTTTCACTTTCTTCGTCATCCTATAATGGAAGTACATGATGATGTCATAATGACATCACTTACAGAAAGCAGTAATGGAGGAGGAAGATAATACAAATCTGATGGAGGGGATAATTTTGGAATAATCGAGAGAGGTCCTGAAAGAGCCTTGCTTTTTCTCTTTTCCTCTATAACAATGACTACAATAAATAAAGTATATACCAGTTATTACCTAAAGCTCGTTCTTCATCAAATGTGTTTAATTGTTCAATACATTTGAAAACTCCCTCCAATTCAGTAGTAACATGTTCTAATAATCTTTTCAATGTTTGTGCATGAAGTGTTTTAGTATAAAGTAAATGATTATAGCGTTTTCTTTGAAGAAATCCTCGTACAATCGTTTGTAATGATACAGCTGCTCTGTGTCTTGTTTGAAGGACCATCTCCAACTTTTCAGAATGCCAGTGTTTGAGAAATAACTTAGTCTTTCTAGAAACAAAATAAATGACAATATTATAATAATTGGTTACAAACCCAATCTGGTACTCTTCAGGACTGATTCCAGTGTCTCTAAGTATCAGCTGACATCTAGTGGAATTATCAAATTATCCATAAAGTTAATGCTTACATTAACTCCATTGAAAGATCACTTCTATAATTTGTAACAATACCTCCAAATCTAATGATAAAATAAAGTTAACATCAAGTGATGTTCTTAGTTCACCTGCTGTAAAACTCATCAAAAGTTGGACGATATCCATATCCTTCTCTCCTTATTTGTACTGTAGCTAACATTCCTGTTTGATGTAGCTAATATGGAGATTGTGTAATATATCTTGTTCAGTTCAACATACTTACTTGTTGACTGACGTACTTATGATCAAATACATTAGGAGACTGTAAACAGGTTAATAAAACTAGTAAAACAGGTTTGTAACATACTTTAGATTTATTAGGTTTTAAACAGCGTATAAAATGAGGTTTTGCAGTGGTCATTTTACTCACTAACACAGCTAATGAATTCTAATAAATAACAATACCAACTTCCTAATTATATTAGCTTTAAATTACTTTAAATTGAGCACTAATTGTAGGAGCTTTAGAGAATGCCTCACGACCTTTCTTACCTCTGGTCTACACCAACAGAGCACTAGTAGTTATTTTAATGTTTTATATTTACTTTAATACTGAGTCTACTTGTAGTACGTCTTTGTAATGATAGTGTACCAGTTGGTGTTACAGATGCTAGAAATATTACTAATACTTATTAATAAAGATTTTATATTTCTTACCTCTAAATAGTAAACTAACTAAATCATTGTCACTTGATTTTAGGACTTCTTTTATACCAGTTGGTATAGCATCAGTGTTTTTCTCTAGGAAATGTTCCACTGTATAGGTCACCTATCAGTTAAAGTGCTCTATGACATTGCGCTGTGTTAGTTGACCTACTTTGCCTGCAAAATGGCATATAGTGAATTGTCCAGACACTATGCTTTTAGGTGGTTCATAAAATGATTCTTTTTGAAGACGATTGTTTAGTTTTTGCAAAAATAACACATCAGTTGCTTGAGGTATTGAACTTTGATCATCAAGTAAACGAAAAACACTTCTTGAACCCAACATGAAGATATCCTGTTATAATATAGTAGAGTTGATATATCATAGAGTATGTTCCTACAAGTAAATGTTGATTATCAGTGATATTAAGTATCATTCCTTGAACACTTTCTTCCTGGTACTCCTCCAGCTCTATTTTAAAAATATGCTAGGAATTTGAGATCAGATGTAACAGAAGAGAAGTGATAATATTTATTACCTCAATAAAAAACTGATGTAACTGTTCATTAGCAATATTAATACACAGCTGCTCAAAACTATTTTGCTGAAAATTTTCAAACCCAAAAATGTCTAAAATTCCTTTTTAAATACAACAGACAATATTGTAATAATTATACTTTATAATTAACAATACCTATATCATGACTCATGTAATAATCTTCGATATTAGGAGCAAGTAAATGATTAATTTGGTTTACTATCCAGCGAAACACTCTGTCATATAAAGCCTTACTGAGAGCATCACGAGCAGCTATAGAATACACTTGTATCAGTAAAGACATAACAATGAACTACCTTCAGCTTTATCTTTTGAAAGATGTTTGCGTATCGTTTCTGTTCTGGCTAATGAAATTGTAACAGTCAACAAATCATTAAGTTTAGATTCACTGATTCCTAACAACATCTATAATTTATATAGCATATTACACCCACATTATAATTAGCTTACAGCTGCTCTCTGTAATGACTCACATGACTGACTTATATAAGCAAATTCATGTTTATCAATACTAATTATTATATTGCCCAGATGTAAAATGGACGCTATACAAACTAATATACTTTCTTGTTCCTGTAGTTAATGGATGGGATAGATGGCAAATGGATATATGTAATTGAAAATGGATGAATATTATTAGTTAAATGGATAGATAGATTGAACATCTAACTTCTTCTTTGAATCCAACAAGATCAAAACATTCTTTTAATTGTTTATAGTTAACTTTCTCATCACCATGTAACTGTGGACTACCACCTAAATATCTAAAATCACATGACAATCACATGACAGTTCTTGTACACATTTAAATACTTGAATTCTGAGTAATTATCAAGTTGAAGTCTCATTTTGATGACATCATCCAGACCCTCTAGTATCCAGTAAAAAACATGAAAATTTCTCTCACCAGGGTTCTGATACACAACACGAGACTTCTCCAATAAATATTCGTTAATTTTTGCACCATTAACTGTGTATTACCATATTAGGAAAATAGATGATGGACATTTGTGTTAAATATGATAAATATGTACTATATTATAACGACAAACTTACCTTCTCCTTTGTAGTTAAATTTGAGTTGAAGATACTTTCCAAATCGAGATGAATTATTGTTCATAACAGTTTGTGCATTACCAAATGCCTCTAGCAATGGATTGACCTTTTAAAAAAATGACATTATTTCTTCAGTATATTATTTACCTGAATTATTCTCTGCTCCAAAACAGAGTGGCCAGGACTAAGTTCAGTTAATTTTCTAACTAGATATTTGCATGCTTCAGTTTTTCCAGCTCCACTTTCTCCACTGTAAAAGTGTCTTTCACATTACACTCACATCCATATATAAATCTACCTTATAACGCAACACTGATCATTATCAGATGATATCATATCGTTCCATACAGTACAGGCTGTGGAGTATATGTGAGCTATTGATGATAGAGGTTGCTGTGAAAGGAACTACAGAAAACAAGTTTTATAATATCTACTCAATATTATAGTTTAATACTTCATGGCTGTATAGTGAGAGAGGTTTATAAGGATTAACAGATATTAAAATATCACCAATATAAGTCTGCAAAAGAATATTTTGAAACGAACTATTTATCATTATGATATTCTTACATATATTTTGTCCTTTAAAAACCTCTGATATAACTGATTCAACAATATCTCCTCGTTTATATCAGAGAGTGTAGTCAAATCCTCGATTGCTGTAGACATCTCAGCGAAATGCCTTGCTACACCCACACAGATAATTAGTAATGTTGAAAAGGTGGCTTTCTTTCTTTGAGAACACGCCCAGCACATGCTACGAAGATTCATCTGTTTTTCATGGCAGTATTCACTAAGGTTATCTGCACTTCATTTACTAGAAGTAACGTGCTATATTTAACACGAGCTATGAGTGGAGGAAGACCAACTGATCTACTTATTAATGATCCACAATACTCCTGGTTACGTAATCTAGGACTCCAAGAAAATAATCCTGGAGTGTTTAATGGGACATCTTGGGGTGGGAGTGGTCAAGTAAGATCACTTTATTTTGTCACATTTATTATTTTATATTATCACAGATTATCACTTCAGAATCTCCGACAACTGGTCGACCAATAGCTCGTGTGCAGCAGGTCTATTGTTGACGAGTGTTAATTATAATTAATATTATTGTAATTACCAGGGTTCAGTTGACGATTTTAACACTGCAGTCAAGAATGCTAGAGAAGCTTGGAAAACATGGAGAGAGGTATAGGTCATGTGAGCGGTAGCCATAATCATGTGATTATCATGTGACAGGTACCGGGACCTAAACGAGGTGACATTATACGTCAAGTTGGAGATGGATTAAGAAAAAAACTAGATTTGCTTGGAAAACTGGTTTGTCATGTTTTATAATCTTGACCATCAAGTTATTTGTAATGTTTAGTTGTCACTTGAAGTTGGTAAAATTTATCCAGAGGGAGTTGGTGAGGTTCAAGAATATATTGACATGTGTGATTTTGCTGTTGGTCTGTCTCGTATGATTGGTGGTAAAATTATGCCATCAGAAAGTAATGAGTATTAAAATTAATGTAATTATTAATTGATTATAGGGCCTGGTCATTGGTTACTGGAACAATGGAATCCTTTGGGTGTGGTCGGAGTCATTACAGCATTCAATTTTCCTGTGGCTGTTTTCGGTTGGAATCATTCAGTTAGTTTAGTCTGTGGTAACTGCACACTATGGTAACTGATAATATAAATAGATACTCCATTTATCTTATTGTCTTATAGGAAAGGAGCACCTACTACACCTTTGACATCAATTGCTATTAGTAAGATAATTCAGGAGGTATTATCAGCTAATGATATGCCCAGAGGAGTATGTACTACTGTCTGTGGTGGAGCTGATATTGGTGAAGCTATGGCCAAAGATAAAGGAGTTGATCTTCTCTCTTTCACTGGAAGTACAAAGGTATATCATCGTCTTCACTAGCAGTAATTAATAGGTGTGGTCTGTGATAGGTGGGACATAAAGTAGGGATGTTAGTACAGGAGAGATTTGGTAAAAAGATTTTAGAGTTAGGTGGCAATAATGCTATCGTTGTTGATGAGGATTCAGACCTTGATATGGTAGTACGTTCTGTATTGTTTGCTGCTGTTGGTACTGCTGGACAAAGATGTACTACAACAAGACGATTAGTAAGATGGTGGATAAAAATTATCCAAAAATAAAGTATTGTTTATCAAAATAGATTATTCATGAAGCTGTTTATGATACTATTCTAGAGAGACTAATAAAATCTTATGGTCAAGTTAAAATTGGAGACCCACTTGATGGTACATGAGGCTAGTATTACTGTATATTAATGATTCTTTTAATAGATGGTGTATTGTATGGTCCTGTACATTGTAAAGCTGCTGTTGACAACTTTGTTCAAGCAATTAGTGATATAAAAGCTAAAGTAACAGATATACTGTGTAATTGTTCATTATAATACTGTATAATAGGGTGGTACCATTGCTTATGGAGGGAAGGTAATATTAATCCATTTCTAGTATAACTCTTATTGTGTGTATCAGGTCATTGATCGTCCTGGTTATTATGTGGAGCCAACTCTAGTTACTGGTCTATCTCATGATGCTGATATTGTTCATAAAGAGACATTTGCTCCTATTCTTTATGTTTTAAAATGTCGTAATGTGGAAGAGGGTATCCAATGGAACAATGAAGTAGAACAAGGTCTCTCCTCATCACTCTTCACACGTTCTGTAGATAAAGTGTTCCAATGGATGGGGTAAGTTAATAACACCTCCGACCTTTGTACTTTGGCCTCTACTAGACCTGGAGGGTCTGATACAGGTATCGTTAATGTTAATATTCCTACTAATGGTGCTGAAATAGGTGGTGCATTTGGTAAGCATTATATTATCTGTAGTATCTGATGACCATATATTATAGGTGGAGAAAAAGCCACTGGAGGAGGTCGTGAAGCTGGTAGTGACTCATGGAAACAATATATGAGGCGTTCTACCTGGTGAGTTGAACTAAATGGAAAAGTATTTTAACTCCCACACCCCTTTCTTCTTTTAGTACTATAAATTATAGTACAGAACTTCCATTAGCTCAAGGTATCAAGTTTGAATGAGCTATGAAAACTTTATAATGTCTAGCTAAAGGATTATTTTAATCCCCACACCTTTCTTTATAAATGTAGTGGACTATATTCTAATAGATGTTACAACATATTATATAACATTAATATTATGGTGTCTATTTTGACGATACTCTTGTTTTCTTGTCCCATGAAAAGTTGGCACCATATGATTTTGAGATCATCTTTAGTTTCTGAGGTTTTGAAACCTGATATGTCCAACCTAATGGATATGTCTCTAATACAAGTTGTCATGGCAACAAATATGTACCATTTTTAACTGCAAAAGCAATAGCTTCTTCTTTTGTGTTAAAAGACATTGTAACATTTGATAACGGGTCACCACTAGAATAGAACATATCAAAATATGTCTCTTGTTATCACTCACCTTGATGTCCAGCCCATGAGGGGATTCTCCCATCTTTCTTGGTTATCAAATTCTAACGTCCATTTATGAGTGTTGTCTGTACCAGATTGCATAGCATTACGTGATCTTACATATATCCTAGCTAATCGATTGATTTGTCTCTCAGGAAGACCAGATAATGGAGTGACTTCTACCTGCAGGGAGAGAAAAAGTAATTTACTGGGTGTGGTCTAGAGTACCAATTCGTTGACTGGAACACTCTCAACATCTGTTTGATGTTGATCTTTTTTTACTAGTTGTGTGGGAAGTTTTGATTCAGTAGATACAGACACTCTTTGAGTAGCTAGAGTAACTGATCGAAGAGAAATCAGTCTGAAACTTCTAACAAGAATAGAAACCATTTTACAGCTAGTTGTGGGTGTGGCTATCTCAATCGGGCGTGGATATAATATTAATCACATTGTTCTTTTTGTTAAAGGCGAGTTCATTTTCTGTCGTGATGATGGCAGTATCGTTAGATCCAGACCCAATCACAGCTAGTGAAGACTATGTTACTTTTAGAAGCTCAATACCACAAAAAAAAGTAGGCCTAGATAACTTAAAACCACACCCACATTTAGTTTTTTCTAGGTTGTTGTAGACCGTACTCAACAAACTTGGGTCATGTATGATGCTGGACCACGTACTATTAAGAGTCCAGTAGTGTGTTTACCTCCAGTTTGTGGAACTGCTGATGTCTTCTTTAAACAAGTCATGCATTTGGCATCTAAAGGATATCGCGTTATATCAGTGAGTACATCTCTCGTTGCTATAGTAACAGTCTATTTTGGCATCTTACAGGTGGAATATCCTGTGTTCTGGTCAGTGGATGAATTTTGTGAAGGGTTCTTGAAACTAATTGATTTTTTAGAACTCACTAAAGTAATAATATATAATTTTAAATATAATATGTTGTAATCATTTATAGATCCATGTTCTGGGAGCTTCTTTGGGTGCATTTATTGGACAGAAAATTGCAGAGAAGACTATGAGAAGTCAAAGAATAGCATCCATTTTTATTTGTAATGGATTCACAGACACAACTGCATTTAGACAAACAGTAGCTGCTAGAACGTGAGCCCCTTAAACTATTTATTAATTAATTAATTATTAATTAATTAATTAATTAATTATTACCTAATTTACAGGTTTTGGGCACTGCCAGCTTTCATGTTAAAAAGACAAATTCTTGTAAATTTACCAAGTGAAAATTTAGAAAATGATGTTGCTAACTCAATAGATTTTATGGTTGAGAGGGTAAGGCTCCTATATTTAGTATATAATTATTATTATATTAATAGTTGGATGTCTTAGAAAGAAATCAACTTGCATCTCGGCTAACAATGAACTGTACTAACAATTATGTTGAACCACAAAAATTGAAAGATGTATATATCACTATAATGGACGTTAGTCTGCTATTTGTCCATTCTTTGAGCCATTTGTCCATTTATATTAGGTATTTGATGAATCAGCGTTATCAAGTCGTTGCAAAGAAGAGATGTACAAATGTTATCCTGAGGCAAAAAGAGCTCACTTAAAAAGTGGAGGGAATTTTCCCTATCTCTCTCGTGCTGATGAAGTCAACACTCACTTAGAAGTATTTAAGATAAGATAAAGTTTTTATATTATATTTAATTGTTGCTAGATTCATTTGTTGCCGTTTCAAGGAACGCGTTACTGTGCTAAAGACCCTTCATTAATTGATCCTGATGAGTTACGTGCTGCTAGAGGTGAAATAGATCTACCATCTACCCCGAATAGTACTTGATGTGACCACACCCACCTATTTTGCTTTTTTATTGAGTGTTGTGTTTTGTTATATAATGAGTGCTACTTTCACAGGTTACAATTGTAAATAAGTTCAAATAATTATAAGTTCAAATAATTAATAATTATAAGTTTATTCAAACTTGATACCTTGAGCCAGTGGCAATTCAGTACTATAATTAATTGTGCTATCAAAAGAGGTAGAGATGATTACAACAGAGTTGATATTAGCTATGCTCTTACCAGGTGGAACGTCTCATGTACTGTTTCCAGGCATCACTTCCTGCTTGTCTACCTCCTCCTGTGGCTTTCTCTCCTCCTATAATTAATATGTATATGTTCTGAGGCTATTTATTTAACTTACCAAATGCTCCGGCTACTTCATAAGCATTTGTATCAACATTAATATTCGATACACCACAATCAGACCCTCCAGGTCTAGTAGAGGTCAAAGTACAAAGGTCAGAGGTCTTATTAACTTACCCCATCCATTGGAACACTTTATCTACTGAACGTGTGAAGAGTGACGAGGAGAGACCTTGTTCTACTTCATTGTTCCATTGGATACCCTCTTCCACATTACGACATTTTAAAACATAAAGAATTGGAGCAAATGTTTCTTTATGAACAATATCAGCATCATGAGATAGTCCAGTAACTAGAGTTGGCTCCACATAATAACCAGGACGCTCAATGACCTGATACACACAATACGAGTTATACTAGAAATGGGTTAATATTACCTTCCCTCCATAAGCAATGGTACCACCCTATTATATAGTATTATAATTAGAGAAATTAACTACTTAATTTACTTGTTGTTGAGCCTCCTTTAATGCTGTTTTGAATAACTCCACTGATTGTGAAGTATGAACTGGTCCCAACAGAACACCCTCTATTAATTACAAAATATTATATCATATCTGTCATTGGATTTTACCTTCAAAAGGATCACCAACTTTAATTTGTTCATACATCTTCTTCAATTTATCAACCAGTTCATCATGAACCTTTTCATGAACAATCTATACTTTAATGATAGGAGCATCCTCATATAAGCCACACCTACCAATCTCCTTGTTGAAGTACAGCATTGTCCATTGGTCATGAAACACCCACAAAGTAATGAACGAAGGACCAAGTCCAAGTTAGCATTTTCATCAACGACAGTACCATTGTTACCTCCTAACTCCATTACACTTTTACCAAACCTCTCTTGAACTGTCATTCCAACTTTATGACCCACCTATAACATAAAAGTTCAATTACTTTCTTCTCTCTTTTAACTTACAGGAGTACTTCCAGTGAAAGAGAGAAGATTAACTCTTTTATCTTTGGCCATAGCTTCACCAATATCAGCTCCACCACAGACAGTAGTACATATACCATTGGGTATACCATTAGCTGACAATACCTCCTGAATTATCTTAGTCACAGCGACAGTAGTCAAAGATGTTGTTGGAGCACCTTTCCTACAAGTCAATGATGTTATCATAATAGTACATCTATTGATAACATACCATACTGTACAATTACCACACACTATACTGATCACATGATTCCAACCAAACACTGATGCTGGGAAATTAAATGCAGATATTATTCCAACTATACCCAAAGGATTCCATTGTTCCAGTAACCAGTGACCAGGCCCTATAATACATAAATTAACAAAGATATTATTATATTGATTACTTGCTTTCAGACGGCATGACATGGCCTCCAAACATCCTTGATAAACCAACACCAAAATCACAACAATTAATATAATCGTAGACCTCAGCCACGCCCTCTGACGAGATCTTACCAACCTCAAGAGATATCTAAAAAAATAATAAAATTAGTAGATATTTTATTTTTATTTAACTAGTTTGCCCAATGGAATTTCCTTGTCTCTCAAAGCTTGTCCAAGCTGCCGGACAATATCTCCACGTTTAGGTCCTGGAACCTATACAATAGGTCATGCAATGATCATGTGACATCACTATTGTCTCTACAATTAGGTCATGCAATGATCATGTGACATCACTATTGTCTCACATCTCGCCAAAACTTCCATGCTTCATGTGTCTTTTTAATAATCTCATTATATTCAGCAAGAGTCCCCTAATGATTAATAAGTAATGAATATTAATAAGGCAAAGGTCACCTCTTGAACTCGAGCTATTGGTTGTCCATTTCCAGGAGCCATTGAAGTAATAATCTATATGCACCAAATGGAATACAATCAATAGCAATGGTGATTACAGACCTGACCACTCCCACCCCAAGATGTCCCGTTAAACACTCCAGGATTATTTTCTTGGAGTCCTAGATTACGTAACCAGGAGTATTGTGGATCATTAATAAGTAGATCAGTTGAGGAATAGCTAGCAGACATGATTCCAAGAGGAGAGAATTTAAAGATACGTTTGGTTGCTGCTAACATACTCCAGAGAAACCACGTGGTTTGTGTGCAGCTATATAAGCATAGCCAGCCACTCCCCCAATAAGTTTTAAAGAACTTCTCAAGTATTATTCACGCATTAAACAATATAGTAACAATATAAATGTAATAAAAATGACTTGTGTTTAGTATTCAAATACTAAAACTAAAAACATGTTATGAAACCTCCTTCAATCGGTCTTTCGCAATTCGCAATATTTCTGCTGCATTCTTCTTCAAAAGCTCAGCGTCATGCCTCTCTCTTCTAGCAAGTTCTAACTCTCTCTCTGCTTCTTTTCTCATCTCTTCAGCTTCTGATTTCACCACTTTTGCTAAACGTAATATTTCTCGTGCTTTTTGAAGATTATCTGGGATATTAGGAAGGTCCTCCACATTTTGAAGGTGAGCAACTAGCCAATCCTGAGGATCAGCGGCTTGTACATTGCGTTTCTTGTTCACTAAAGAATACTAATAAATGGATGAATAGAAAAAATAGATTAAGAGAAAACTTTAATGGCTAAATAGAGCAATATATAGAAGGCTACTTACTCCCCATGCATCTCTTTCTGGTGGTAGTCCATGTATACCATAATCAGAAGGGGCAGGGCTTCCTGTGGACATGACACTCTCATTGTGCATACTGTCATTTTGAGTGGGTGTGTTTTTTACAGCAGATGGATTAAAGGTGTCATCAATAAGACAGTCAGAATCATGCTGTCCATTTGGTATAGTTCCTCTTCCACTTGTATCTAAAGGACTTATACTCAAAGATCTAGGGACATCATATGTATCATTTATAATAAGTGTGGTCTCATCTAAGAGCTTTCTAGAACTCTTTGGAACATCATATATATTGTCATCTGTGTAGAGAATGTTATCTGTGGGTGGAGCCATTTCCATTAATTCATAATCACTCTTCTCACTTGGAGACTTGATACCTTCTGTGACAATGGTGTCATGTGACATTATCTCGTAGTCCATATCGGAAAGAGGAGGGGAGATCACTTGTTCCTCTTCTGGTTTGTTGTTGATATCAGCTATTGGAACATCATCCATATTATTGATGACATCATCAGTTTTGGTTTTGATGACATCATCACTCATAATGACATCATCTTCAATAACTATGACATCATCACTTGGAAGTGTAGTCATCTCATTATTGGGGGAGGGCTGCTCTTCTTTAATAAGAAATTCCTGCGGGGCAGAAAGTGTTAGATGACCATCTTTTTTAAAATTAAGCACAACATTTTCATAAGCCACCTGCTTTATCGTTGAATGAGCCACACCCACTTCTGAAAGCTCCTCTAAGTCCTTGGATGGGGGTTCAGTGGTTGCTACAGCAACCATTTCTTCCTTATCTTCCGGTGTAGATTTGTTTTCTTCTTTGTTTATATTTTCTATTTCTTCTCCTTTACTCGTTCCTGAGACAGTTCGAGTACGAGGCTTAGGAATAGGTTTAGGCCTGGAAGATTCAGGATGAGGCTCAGTTGTAGATGACTCCATAGGAACTGATGATTTTCTGGGTTTAGCTTTAGTAGGTGGAGGAGGTTTGTTCTTAACCACAGATGGCATAGTTGGAGCCTCAACTTTCTTAGACATATTGTCTTTCTTTTTTTCAGTAGCCTCTGGAACATGCGATAGTTCAGGTTCTATTGTCGTGGGAACCTCCTGTAATGACTCTGTTGTCATGACAACATTGACATTTTCTTTGCTTGGAGGTGGACTTTGCGGTCCTTTGTCTTCACCCCCTTCTAGAGATATTTGAGAAGATGGACGCTTCCTAGGCTTTGATGCAATTGGTGGACGTGGTTTTGAGGTTGGATTTTTTGATCCAACTTTAGCCTGTGGTGATGTACCTTTGACATTTTGTTCAACTGGTGAAGACCGTTCTAAATTTGGTTCAACTGGTGAAGACCGTTCTACATTTGATTCAACTGGTGAGGACTGTTCTGCATTTGGTTCAACTGGTGAAGGCTGTTCTACATTTGGTTCAACTGGTGAAGGCCGTTCTACATTTGGTTCAACTGGTGAAGGCCGTTCTACATTTGGTTCAACTGGTAAAGGCTGTTCTGCATTTGGTTCAACTGGTGAAGGCTGTTCTGCATTTGGTTCAACTGGTGAAGGCCGTTCTACATTTGATTCAACAGATGAAGGCTGTTCTACATTTGGTTTAACTGGTGAAGATTTATCAGCATTTTCTTCAGTATTTGGCTTAGCTATTACCTGAGATGGTGTAGGTTTTTCCTCTTTAGGCAGCGGAGGTAAGTCACCTGGAGTTGGTTCTGTTTCTTGTGGTAAAGGTTTTGGTGTCACAGAAGCTACTTGAACCTTTGGTTTTAATGGTATCTTTGGACGATGAGCATGTTTTGGAGCTATCTCTGGAGAAGGCACTGGAGAAACATCTTTATTACTTGTCTTAGATTCTTCAACTAACTCAATTGAATCCTAAAGGAACGATAATTCCACCATTCATTATTCAGCCACACCCCTCACCTCTTTAGAATCATCTTCATGATATGGAGTATATTTACGAGGAGGTCTACGACCTCGTACTTTGGGACGAGCTGCAGTTAAATGAGTCAGCTTAGGACCCTCTTCAACACTAGTTGATAACTACAGATAGACAAATAAATGCTTGGATGGACAGGTAGACGATGAATGAACGGACAAACGGAAAAATAAATGGATGAATGGATGGACAACTTAATATTAGACAAAACTTACTTCATCAAATGCTTTGTCATCAATTTTGACATCAGCACTACTTCCACGTCTAAGAGGAGATCGCGTACCTTCTACAGGCTGTATCTCTTCATTAATAGCAGCTATCCATGACAACATATCGTCATCAGTATCAGAATAAATAAGATAATTTCTAACAGGATAATCCATCTCATCAGCTTGCTAGGTAGAGACATACAAACACTTCAATATGAATACAATAATGGAGGATAGGTCTTTTAAGTTAAAGTGGTAGATTTATTTATTATTTAAATGCACAAGTATGTCATCCCACTATTAGTAAACAGTAGTGGGTGTAAGACAACAACATTGCTATGAGTACACTGGTTATCATAACATGTCACTGTACATTAAGAACTACCATATATGGTAGTCAGTATTTTTAGAATGTACTACCAACCTTATCTCTGTCTTACCTCTCCTTTTTCTAAAATAAATGTTGGCTTCCCTTTACGACCTTCTTTTGGAGTTGCTTTCCGACAACATTTATAATCGGCTAAACAGACCACACCTACTGGCTTACGTTCCTAATATAGGATTATAAATAGTAACAAAAGGAAGTAACAGCTCACTAACGATGTTAAGTGAAACAACAATGACAACACAATTATAAACACATTGTTGTTTATTGATGACAAGATCTATAAGAACAGTTTATAGCTTTCAGCTGTTAAAATACACAATGAATGTGATTGTAATGGCTTAAATCTATACTTATAAAGAAGTAATTTTCTTATTGAGTTGTTTTAACTACATGACATTAACCATATAATAACAGAGAACCTAAAAACATCTTTGATAAAAATCCCTGAATAATCATATGCCAAAATGTAATGCCAACTTTAACAAGGTAACATTATATATATATACATATATATATATATATATATATATATATTATGCAAGCAGGGATATTATATGATACACTTGCTTCTTACTTTTTCTCCAGTGTAGTAAAAGAGATAATGGTGATCCAGAACAAACCATCTTTTACGCCAGTTACTACGGATGCCAACACCTCCTTGTTTTGTTAGCCATCCAGTCTTTCTTGGCTCAACAAATGAGTTTGCAGGTGGACCATCCTATAAAGAGAGAGAGAAATCATCGAATAATTAAGCAGGCTACTCACTCGAGACATTGCAGCAGGAGTTATATTGTGTTCGAGGTGTTCTCCTTAAATCAAAGCACAAGACGGTATTTCTAACGATCAAACTATCCAGGAACTTTCTATATCACTGATCGTCTCTCTATTTCAATAAATAATAACTTACGAGCTGTCTAATGTAAGTAGTAGTTGCAAGTTCTTGCAGAGGAAGGGGTGAGGCTAATTGGGGGTGTGTCTCCTCGCGCGCACCGGGATTTGCGAAAGAGATGGAGGCAAGACGACAAATATTATTTTTAATTGATGTAGCTACTGAACGAGATGACTCTATTTGGATCAAGTCAATCTATTTAGCATGTTGTAGAATATTGTTGAGCCATGCTAAACGAGATGAGATAGCAAATGGGTGTAGTCCTTTGAAGACGGACACTGTCAAATGGTCGTATGAGTTACTGAATATGATAGGAGGTGGAGTTTCATTGACAAGAAAGCCTACTTTTAAAGAACTACATACCGATGTACTAGGTGGTTTCTATGATGATCTTATAAGCCACACCCATTCTAAATTACTAAATTCGACTATAAAAACACTTTATAATACGTTAGCAGCTGCTGTACAAGATTATTACTGGGACATCCCCACTTTAATGTCACCCCTCCCTCAAAAGCATAGGAAAAGAGGAAAAACTCGGCTATCACATGAGAGTCATGTGACTAATCATATCTATATCTTTTCGGAAGTATTATCACAGAGCTCAGGTCATTCTCTTAGTAATCAACTTTTTCCTTCTCCTCTTGTAAGGCAATTACTTGAGAAATGTATTAGTGTCCATTTGGTATGGATACCTGTACAGGTAAATGGATGAATGGATGGATTAATTAATGAAATGGATGAGTAGATAGATGGATTGATGAATGAAATGGATGAATGGATAAATGATAGATCGATGAAATGGATGAATGAATTAGGTTGAATTTTATTTCAGGATATCAGTTCTATTGATAATATTGACAGTTTGGTGACAAGTCTCAATTATATTGGTGGTACAATCATACCATTAACAGCTCTAGTAACTCCACCCATTTTAAAACAATCCACACCCTCTTCTCCATTAATTACTGAGAACCTATTAGAAATTGATGAAGGGGCATCCCTCAAACTGGACAGTGGTCAATCAGTGCTTCCTCCAGTAACATATACCAGCTGTTATAAACCTGTAATAACTCGTTCATCTTATTACCATATATTATGTAATATTGGTAAGTAAATAATACAATAATTATAATATTTATTATGTTAATTATTTTTTTAGATGGTTCATTGATTTGTGTAGTTGAGCTTACTTCCGTATCCTCTACTTCACCTTTATTGAATCCGGATGTGGGTGTGGTCACATTACATCCTGGAAGTCTTGTAAATAATGGAAGTGTCCCACTAGAACATTTATCATTAATTGAATCATCTTGTTGTATTGGTCTTCAAGTTAATGATGATATCAGGTTATTATTGACCACACCCACTGATAACAAAAAAGAAACAATGGAAAAGAAAGAAGAGTTCAAAACTCCGCCTACTTCACAAAAACAACGTCATTCTTGTCGTTTGTCAGCCAAACCTTCACTCAATTATGTTCAGATGGCTAATCCATGGAAACGAGCTAAAGGTAGCCATGACAACACCGACAATGAGGAAGGAGGGACTACTTCAATTACATCCAAAGATGCTAATTGTGTCTTTGGTAGCTCCACCCACTCTTTTAATAGCTTATTATTTCCTGATATTGCTGTTGATCAAACTAATGTGAGAAGTCACCTTGGTAACAGGATCTTGTCAAACCAGTTTGAGAACTTGTGTTTGTGGCTTTCACGTAATGATTTAGCCCTGGTAATAATGGACGGATGGATTGATTAATGGACGGATAAACTGAAACAATAGATATTATACTTATTTTATAATTTATTTTTAGATTGTCTCTTTCAAAATATCTTGTGATGAGGTTAGACTAGCTCTGTTACAATCAACCACACCCCTTCTAGCTACCCTAACAATGATATCTCCTTCTTATCAAGATTGTTATCTTTCTTGTCACATGACGATACCCTCCCTGTCACTAGGTCATCAACCACGCAATGAAATGTGTAGATATGTCAGTGATAGTGAACTATTTATCTCTCTCTCCACATTATTCAAAGAGAAAAGAGGTCAGTTAGTAACATAATGCTTTGCATTAAATACTTGCTCTATTCCAAGGACAGCGTCTCTCCTCACCTGATGAAGTATGGACATCACTTCTTCATCCATCAACTGTCTTCCAACCAGTTGAGTCATTTTCTTGGCATCATGTCAGTTCATGGGCGTGTCTCTTAACCAAATATGGTGTCCCTAATACAGCAATGGAACCATTAAAGGAGTAAGTGAACTCAACACAAAATGGCTGCCCTCTATTTTATAATATTAGGTTGTCATGTAATGATGGTAATGAAGACACACTCATATCAGAATTGAAAGTGTTATATGCACCTAGCCATTATATAGGAGGGCTAAGTGGTTGCCATGACAACAAAGAACCTATCCCAGATGTCAAAGCTAGTGAGTTCCTTGATAATCATCATTATATTTCATTTATAAATTTCAGCTCAATTAAAAACATTGGATGAAGTTATCGATATATTTAAGTTAAAATATACTCAAAAATTATCAGAAGTATCCTGTGATGTATGTATATTGAAAGATCAAATAATTCTATTGTTTGTTTTCATTGTATTATGTAGAGTGTTCAACTCCTCTCCTGGGTCAAAGAGAGTATAAATGAATTTGTCTCTTTAGCTTTAAATTCTGTCTCTGATGCTCCTGTTACCATGGAAACTATATGGACAGTCCTTCAGAATCATATTTTACAAAAAGAACTAAAAGATAGTAGTAGAGTTGAAGTGACTATATTACAGTGAGTATTATATGTGTGTGTATAACTCTCACTATCTCATTATATTAGGTATCAACTACAAATATTGTTAGTATTTGAATCTGTTAGTTATTGTACACCTCTTACTGATTATGCAATATTATCTAATATGGTACAGGAAATGATTTGACCACACCCCTTATTATTTTCATATTCAGTTGGTACAGTTCCTACGTCGTCTCTCTTTAATAGCATCTCCTGCTTTTGTTGGGAAACTTTTAAAGGAAATTATACTTCCTCAGTAAGACCTGGTGCCCCTACTAATTATGTTAATTAGTGTTTTCAGATATAGTGATTGTTGTCGGTCCCTTCTTAAAGAGGTATTTGATGGATTAATGTTACCTCTACCACCTTGCCTCTCTCCTGGGACTGATTCCCATACTCCTACACCTGGAAATGAGTCTGATGATGAAGATGAGTATGATAAATTATTGTACCATTCTTTACAGAGCATGAAAGAGATTGAACCAACTAACAGAATGTAAGTTAATGTGGTGTCATTCTAGATAAACTGGTTTGCTAATCTAGTTTAACTCGTCATGCCAGTTTTCAAGGATCTCATCTTAATCGTCAAATTGCTGTCACTCGTAAAATCAACAAAACAGCTGTAAATTTATAATTATAATTTAATTATCATGTTTATATTTTATTATTACAGATTATCACTGATTCCTCTGAGGCTCAATTAAGTAAGTAATAATATTAGGAACATCCTCTCTAATTATAACAGGTAGAAAAGTTCGTCGCAGTTTGTTTTCTCGGAGCTTGAGTGTACCAGCTCTGGATGTAAATATTAAAAAGAGAAAGAGAGAAAACAATGATGACAATATTATATCAAAGAGACATAAAGGTCCCTATAATTATTGCATTTATAATCCAATTACAGATAATAATTAGGTCCTACAAGTGATTTGGTCGTCAAGGAAACTCCAATTAAAAAACAAGTGGATAATTATCGTATGTACAAACTACAGCGAACAAGGTATAATTAATTAAATCTTTCTTAGGCTCCACCTACTTTTAATTAGATCAAAGAATACAATGGATAACACATCTAATAATATTACAATAATTGAGGAGTCTCCTCAACGTTCTTTCTACTCTCAAATGATGAAGGGTCAACGATCACAGGAAATTAAATTTGAGACCCCACCCCCTAAAACTATTAGTCCTTCTCTTGTATTGAACAAACATCCCTCACCAGCTGTATTACAATCATTATTATATGGAGACTGGATTTCTCCATCAAGCCACACCCCTCAGTCTCAGCCACACCCCTCTCAAGAGTCCCCAGAGTTATTTAATGCAGAAAACGTTAGAACTTATACAAGTGCTCGTACTTTAGTCTATAATTCGGAAAGTCCATTAAAAACCCCATCAAAGCCACCTCCCAAAAGTCCCAGGGATGGATTAGCTCCGCCCACTACTCCACTGCACTCTATTTTGAAGACACCTGATAAAATTACACCTCACAGTTCTGGAAAAAAGAGTGTTAGTTTTGTTACTATGGCAACAGAGGATGACGATAGATTAGATAGTGCATCAATGATGGCTTATATTTTAAGTACACCGACTAAAGATGAGATGACTAGTTTTGAAGGTTACTTTATAAATCAAACACGTGAAATATAACTTATAATATATTTTATTTATACTTATTAATATTCTTAAATTAATTAAATCGATTAATTATTATTCATAACTTTTAAGGCGTGTGTGGCTAATTAATGTGGGCGGGAAGGTGGAGTGACAGTTGCCTTCAAAGGATTGACAAGACAGCTCATCCAGTAAACAAGTTGTTTTCTCAATAGTAGAATTAGTGCTTAGCTGTTTAAGTGTGAGTTGAAGAGAACTCAAAGTTCGTTTGACTTTATCATTACAAGATGGCTTCGGCCACTGAAGAACCAGTAAGTCTGTATACTCCATGCTACTGTGTCAATCTTTCTCACTCACCTCCTTTTTCTCTTTCTCTCTCTCTCTCTCTAGCTATGTTTACATGTACTGATAATTTCAGCACAAAATTTGATGAAAAAAGATCTCTTTGGGATGTGGTATGTTAATACATGTGGGTGTACTTTGTTTTGTGGTAGTTCTATTCTAATTGACTTAGTACTACAATATATTGTACCTTTGTGATTTGAGAACAATAGAACATCTTTTGTTTAGTGATCCCTATGTTAAAGTCACTTTGAGACGAGATAAAAAGACAAAGTCACAAATGACAAAAACAAAGAAAAAAGTAACCTCCAATATATATATTATCTTTTTACTTGAGTGTTTTCTTTTTAGACCAGAAACCCAGAATGGAATGAAAAAATAGAATTTAGAGATGTGAGTGAATAGACCTAACTCATTGCTATATAATATTGTGACATATAATATTGTGACATAGTGGGTGATTAAACAAAAATGCTTTCATTGTCCATATAATAGCAATTATATAATATTTGGTAAATCATTATAATAATATTCATTGATGATATAGGGACTAACTTCCATATATAGCACTGACATGTGATATTCATATGCTATAATGTCCTGTTTTAGATCAACTTCAACAAAGATATGATATTGTTTGAAGTATATGATGCCAACAGACTGGTAAGCAACACCTACCTTAATTGATAACCACACCCTTTATCTAGACTCGTGATAACTTTCTTGGAAGAGTCATAATTAAATTAGCACAATACCCAATAGAAGTAGGTGTGGTTTTATAATTGTATCATTGTAATGACACTTCTTTAGAGAAGAAAAGTAGATATTTTTCAACATGGACGACCTCACAGTATTGATCTTAGAGGCAGGAGGTAGTTGCCATGGTTATCAAGTCGATATACCCTTCTTTTTTTTTCTCATAGTGCCAAGTCTCATGTCAGTGGAAGTATTAGATTGAAAATGTTGTTTTATAATGATCCGGACCCTACTGCTCCTCCTCCTGTACCTTCACATCCCTCATCAAATAATCGATCACAACGTCCTGCTAACTCACAACAATTTAATTTAGGTATATATATTAAAATAGGAATAACCCTTTTATTAACTCATTAATTAGCTCAATTGGTGCCTGGAGCTCAAGGACAACCACCAACATCATCTTTAGCACCATCTCAACCTAATGGCTTAAATCGTCAGGTAAGTCAGTGATATTATAAATCATTATTACATCATAACATTATAGACCACTATATCTGGGGATGCTTGGATTATGGTTGAAAGGGACGAGGAAGATGATCCACTTCCATCTGGATGGGAACAAAGAGTGGTATGGCTATTGTTTACTTTTGATCATGTGACTTGCCACACCCACTAGGATGCTAATGGAAGAATGTTCTTTATTGATCATATTAATCGTCGTACTCAATGGCAACGTCCGACTCAACCCAGTGGACAAGAATCAAGAGCTCAAATTGAACTTGAAAGACGAAGACAATTTGCTCATACTATGAGACGTAGAATACCAACCTCAGAACCAGAGGTATGTAACCACACCCACTTAATAATTAATTTAGTTTTGCTATTAGAACTCACTTTCAAGCTCTCCAAGTCAAAATTCACTTGTTACTGGCAGACGAGAACTGGCCACACCCTCTCCAACTGCTTCTCCACAGCCACGCCCCTCAGCAGGGGTAAGATCCAAATGAATTTGTACTAATTAATATTATAATTATTACAATTAGCAAACACCATCTCCTCGACCTGTCAGTGCCATTGAACCGGTAAATAAAATGGTCATATATGAATTATTAATTAATTAAATGTTCATATAATAGAGACGACCCCCTGCTAGTAACAATGATGATTTACCTCCAGGATGGGAAGCCAGGACTGCATCAAATGGTCGTGTATTCTATGTTGACCACAATTCACGTGTAACAACTTGGGTATGTCTATAATAAAGTACTAATTAAAGGGTTCTCTCTCTCTCTCCAGGTTCACCCACGTCAGCGAACTAACAGTGTTTCTCCTACTCCAAATGTAGGTCCTGCTCCATTATCTGATATTCCTCCTCCTTTGCCTCCACCAAGACAACCACGCTCAAATCCTGGTTCACCTCAGCAACCTCAATTACCTCAACCCAGCCATGTGCCTCAACATATACAACAACGACCACTTCCTCCAGAACCAGGCCTTCCCTCTCAACAGCTTACTCCACAGAAACCAAGCCACACCCCTCCGCAACCATCTGTTCAAAAACCAGTTCTTGGACCATTACCGGTTAGTTAGCGATTATAATTAATTAATAATTAATTAATTAATTAGCCTGGCTGGGAAGTTAGAATATTGCAAGATGGACGGAATTTCTTCATTGATCATAGTAAGTTACTATATCACATGACTATCATGTGATTGTCACATGATAGATACACGATCTACTCAATGGGAAGATCCAAGAATTGTCAAACAACAACAACAAAAACAAGCAGTGAGTTTACCACCCACTCAATTAATTAATTTCTACACGTATTTAGGCCATGCCGGCATATGACAGAGATTATAAGAGAAAATATGAAGCTTTTCAAAAAAATCTTCAAAGCAAAAAACCAGTATGTACTAGTTTAATTAACTTGTTAATCCACTCATTCTGATTAGGAAAACTTGCCACGCACATTTGAAATCCCAGTTCGACGTGATCACATCTTTGAGGATTCTCATCGTGCTATAATGGGGGTTAAAAATAAAGATCACTTGAAATGTCGATTGTATATAAAATTTGGAGGGGAAACTGGTCTGGACTATGGTGGTCTAGCTAGGTAAGTAATACTCTATCACAATATGTTATAATGTGTGTATATTAGAGAATGGTTCTTTTTATTGTCGCATGAAATGTTAAACCCTTATTATGGGCTGTTTGAATATGCTGCAAGGTAAGTGCCACGCCCACTTTTCTCTAATATATATGATATCTCATTACAGTGACAATTATACTCTTCAAGTTAATCCTGACTCAGGTTTTTGTAATGAACACCATTTAGATTATTTCAGATTTATTGGGCGGGTCTTTGCAATGGCCATCTTTCACAAGAAATTAATTGATGGTGGGTGGAGTTTTCACATGCCTATAATAAATTATTTCTCCTATAGCTTTCTTTATAAGGCCATTTTACAAAATTATACTGGGTAGACCAATTACTTTATCTGATATGGAAGCTGTAGATACTGAGTTTTATAACAGTGTTAAATATATTTTAGAAAATGATCCTGAACCTCTGTGTCTTACCTTCACAGCTAGCAGAGAATTTTTAGGACAGGTATCATTCATCCATTTTAGTCATTTTATTTGTCCATTAGTAATTCATTATCTGTCCATTTCAGTCATTTTATTTGTCCATTAGTAATTCATTATCTGTCCATTTTAGTCATTTTATTTATCCGTTATTATCTATAATGAGTAGATAATGAACTATTAATGGACAGATAATGAAGTACTTATGGACAATAGGTGTCATTTTATATTACCATTAGTACTACATTATCTGTCCATTAGTACTTCATTATCATTCTGATCATTTTGAACATTCTATATGTCCATTATAATAGCTCATTATCTGTCCATTTCAGTCATTTTATCTGTCCATTATTTATCTATTCTAGGTAGAAGAAGTTGAGCTTAAACCTAATGGAGGAGATATTGATGTTATTGAAGAGAACAAAAAGGAATATGTCAAGTAAGACCACACCCCCTCATTAACCTTATCATTTGTGTCTTAGACTTCTCATGAAATGGCGATTTGAAGACAGGATTTTCAAGCAAATGGAAGCAATTAAAAAAGTAATTAATTATGTTACTAGTCATTGTATCCAAATGACCACACCCATTTAGGGTTTCAGTGATGTATTTCCTCTGAGCCAGTTAAAACTTTTTGATGAAAGAGAATTAGAGGTAATAAAATATTAAAAATAATAAAATATTGTTCTGAGAATTTTTGATCTATTTTTCTGTAATCAAGAAACATACTAACTATATCAAATGTTACCAGATGTATGGCATGAATATAATTTAGATTTTATTGTTTTACAGCAGTAGTTCTCAGAATAATAGGGTGGATTTGATATTCTCTTTTTTACAGTATGTGATGTGTGGATTAGGTGATATTAATGTTGAGGATTGGAAGAAACATTCTATATATCAAAATGGATATACAGCTAATGATAATGTTATCGTTTGGTTTTGGAAGGTATGTCCATTCTATCTGTCCATTAGCCCATCCATATGTCCATTCTATCTGTCTATTAGTCCATCCATATATTAATTTATTTATCTATCTAACATAGTCTGTTGAAAATATGGACAGTGAAGGTCGTGCTCGTTTGTTACAATTTGTAACAGGGACATCAAAGGTACCGATGAATGGGTTTGCTGAATTACAAGGTAAGTCTACAATAACTCAAGGTTGATTAGTGGACCTACCTACCATTTTGTGTTGTTATTTCTCTCCTCCTTTGTCACCTCTGCTAAATGGTAAATAAACAAAGAAAAGAGGATTGGTTGTGGTGTCTATAGAACACTCCATTTTGTCACTTCAAATCCATTCACACCACTCTATTCATCCAGCTATTGTTAGATAAAAGCAATGAATCTAATTAAAGCCCTCTCTTTTTGCTAATAACCTTTGGAAAGGGCCCATTTTCTCACCAGAATTACATGTTATGGTCATGTCCAGCCAATAATACGTGTAAAATATGTATATTGGTTGTTAATTATTGCTGTGGGAATAATTAGACTGTTTTTAACAGTCACTGTAGAACTATAAGTGAGTAATCATTTATGTCATTGTAAATACTAGGCCTATTAGGTCATGCCCTGTGGTAAGTACACAAGTCCAGTATTCTAGAGCTTTCTATCTTAGGTCACTGTGGTATGTATTGATGTTCAATTGTCTAGAGCTTATTAATGGTAGCTATCTTAAGTACTGTGGTAAGTACTGATGTTTACTAGTCTAGACCTCACTAATGGTAGCTATTTGTGGTAAGTACAGATGTTTACTAGTGTATACCTTACTATCCTAGGTTACTGTGGTAAGTACAGATGTTCATTAGGGTGGCAACCATATAATTATGATCTTTAAATTGATCTAGTAGTGACATCAGTACTGACTGACTACATTGATTCTGTTATGTAGTGTCTAGACTAGTGAAATAAACTCTGGACTAGTAAACATCAGTACTTACCACAATGATCTCCTAAAGGTGGCTATGATACATACTGATGTCATTAGATGACTTATATTAGATCACTGTGATAGAGTTTACTGATGATAGATCATAGTGGTTTGATAATTTCTCCTCCCAGTGGTGAGTACCACCTCAATTCTCATATCACTGATAACATTACTTCCAAGTATTTCAACAGTCCATGTTTTATTCCCAATATACTGACTGGTTTACTTCCTTTGAGATCAATAGTTCTCTGAAAGATACAGCATTGGTATGATTGTCATGTACATGTACATGTGTAGGTGTATTATGTATATATAAAAATGTTTGAACTGGTTGGCATGATTGGCATATAATATGTGGATATGTCGATTTAAATACCTCAATACTATGGGCTATGATAAGTTTAATGTGATAGTAGACTTGTTTATGACGGAGACAGGTCAGTCTGCATTTTTGTTTGTACATTATTCTTTGAAGAGTTTAGTTATTTTATGTAGTAGATTAATACTTACTACTAATAAAGGTCATAGACTTATTTAATGTTGACTTTGAGAGGATAAAGAGGACAAGATTATTACAATGTCTGAGATGACATAACACACTTTGATGATATAAAAATGATATTATAACAAAAGTGATGATTTTGCAGGTTTGATATTCTCTCTCTCTCACACACACACACACACACACTCACTCAGGGAGTAATGGTCCTCAAAGGTTCTGCATAAAGAAACTAGGTAATCCAGATGCTTTGCCTCGCTCTCACACTTGGTATGTTAAACTGATATTATCCCCTAGTACTAAGCACAGGATGGTAACAATATTATCTTATTTGTATTTTGAGTACTGCCATTGTTACTTTCAATACTCAATATATATATAATAGACATAATATAGAATTACTAGTTTCACTAAAACTAATGCTAAGGGGGAATTGATAGCTGTTCAAAAGAAAGCTATGCTATTTATCAGTAACCAGACAAACATCCTGTGACTTGATATTTCTTACTTTCTAGTTTCAATCGAATTGATCTCCCTCCATATCGAAGTTACCACGAACTGAAAGAAAAACTCAAAATAGCTATTGAAAACACTGAAGGGTTTGAGGGTGTAGATTAATGGTTGTCATGGTTACTTATCAAAGTGTCTTTTTTAATGAAACTAACTGTAATGTTATGTTCATAGCTTTGTTATTTATTATTTCATAATGTAATCTCTGTTATTGTCTATAACATTATTTTCTGTCCTTTATTTTTATTATTGCACATAAAATGGATTAGTCAATAATCCACTAACATCTCTGTTCATCCACTGACATCTTTGTTCATCCATTTCTTTATTGGATGGCATTTTATTGATGGAAGAGATTGCTTAACAATTGAATGCTAATATATCTGTTATTTTATTAATATTTTTGATATAAATCACAAATTGAAATGGCTAATAAAAATCATTCAAAAACACAAAAATTATTATTATTATAGATTGTAATATGATAGTAATATTTCCTATATAATTTCATGGGAAGTCCAACTATATAACGCCTGAATGAATTTGGTTTACTGTCCAATGAAGGGATAAGTGATGTTATTGGGACAAAAAACAGGAAATGGTGGACATGTTGCTGTTTCCTCTCATCATGTTTACAAATTAACAATTACAAGATGAACACTATAGTATCCTTCAATGTTTTTGATTGTCTTATGAGAGGCTTGTGGTTTTGGAATCAAGTTCATCAACACGGTAGTCTTCACTTTTTGATTCACTTCATTATTGCTTATTTCCCCATAGAGCACAGTTCAGTTGGTACAGATGTACTGTAAGATGAATGGAATCTTTGAGGTATTGTTATATTTTCTTGTACTGATGTTAATATATCTTTAAATGTAGGACGTTTCTGGAGATTCCAACATCGAGATATAACAGATTTAAGACGACTTTTTGGGACCAGAGTCAATGGTTGACATCGACCATTACCTACATTCCATACAAGATCAACAAGTGATTGGTTCTTGAAAGGTGTTGCCATGGCAACTAGTTCATATGTTAGTGTACCAAAAGCAAAGACATCGGATGAATTGGAAGGCTTAACAGGTAAATAAAACTGGGATTGGGAGTGTTGACTAACGGCTCGAACTTCTTCAGGTGGTAAATAAATTAAATCAAAACTGTCCAGTTTCCTATAAAACAATAAACATAGATCATGCCAATAGAACTGACTGTTTGGCACATGTAAATATTTAAGATGCCAAAATTCAGCCTAATAAGATATACTAGTTTGTATTGGGTACAAAGTATGTTGTTTTCCTGCATTCTAAAGTCAGTTTTAATAGTGTGTTAGGAAGTGAACATATGGTGAGTACATTGAGAACTGTAGATAGATTATAAAGTGGTATTGACAGATGTAAGCAATGATATAAAGCTGTTAGCAACAGCAAAGGCAGAGTAAAGATTGGGCTGTTAAGATAGTACTATGCCACTACTCGCAACAAGGATTACCTGTGAGATGCTGATTGGAAGGAGAGAGAGATACATACACGATGGTGGATTGTGACTAGTTTAGAACTCAAACATCCATGTTGTATACCTTTAGCATGAAGATATTCCATACCCTGCAAGTAGCATAATGAAACAGAAGGTTGGTCATTTAATATTGTTATGGTATTTCAGAGTCACAAACAAACTAAAAGTACACACATTTGGTCTCCCAAAATATACATAACAAGTAATGGGATTACCCTATACAATTTACTGTAAAATTATGGAGTTTACCTCACTTATCTGCCTGAGAATTTTAAGTTTAGAAGGTGCTGTAAAATTGTGTCTTAACTTGTGAAGATGTGAATATAAGGTGTCACCTTTGACTTCACTAATAGGGAGAGAGAGGGAAGATATAATAAGCAAGTGGGAGGTTATGTTTTAAGTGTCTAAGATGTCTCAAGGTCTCATAAACAAGTGGGAGACCCTTATGAGGTGGTTTCTAGTCAATACATGAGCAAATAGGGAGGAGGAGGAGGGGATATAGGAGATGATTTATAAGGATTCTTTGTACTCACCTCATGACAATCCCCAACTTGTCATCTGGTAAATCTAAACAGACGCCCATAAACAATTGAATGTTCTCATGTCGAATACGGCATAGAGTATTGATTTCACGAGCAAAAGAATGAATGTCTTCTTGTTTTTGTGATGATCTTTGATGTATCCATACGGTTCCATGCCAATAACCACTACAATGAGATTGAGAAAATATCAATAAATTATGAACCAATGGAACTCATAGTGTTGTACATTAGCAGTGAACAGACTAATTGAATAGCCACTATTCAATCGCAACAGGTGGACAACAGTTAATGATAGCATTAAAGATCAAAACCTACCTTCTGACAGTCTCACGACTACTGGTGTTAATAGTTTCATTGAGTTGAATATCTGATGAGGAAATCGTCCATTCTTGCCACTTTTGTTGGTATTTTGTAAAACTCAAATCTGTGTGCAAACAAAACACATAAAATATAGGACTAGGCTCTATTCTTGACCGCTCACCAAAACAGTCGTGGTCTTCATCATCGTCATCATCCGAGCTATAATGGTCGCTGAAAACGTCTGACTCTTCGGAACAAAGAAGACTCTCTTGTGATCCGAAACTAGTTAGACTGCCGCGGCCACTGTCTACTAATGCACCTGGCTCAGAACAGAACCGACGACCATTGCTCCACTGCAAATGACAGCTTCGCTCTGCTCCTTCTAGAGGAGATGAGGGTGGTCGTAGAAGGTGAAGTTGCTTGGTCGCCGTCGAGAGAATCTCCTTACGCGGAGATGGACAATTGTCCAGATACTGTTCGATCTTTATTGACATTACTGGTGAATACATAATAATTATTTAAGAGAAGACACTATCGTAGATCATAATTCTAATTTTTAACACTACAAACTGCAAGAAGACAAGCTTTTTTATACTCTGCTCTGTGCGTTCCTGGAAAACCGCATCAAAGGGGACTACGCGTTGATTAACATTACGTAGAGGAAATGCCGGAAGTTATAAGTTTAGTGGGAAAAATGTCTATATATCACGTGCTGAAACTAAAACTAAAGTTTTTACTTTTTGAGACTTAATTCTGGTAGCTTCCCTAAAAACAGAACAGTAATAATTAGTGATGGTACAGCTGTTGAACAAATGACTCGAAAATGAAAAACATCAAAATTATCAAATGAATAAGTAAAATTAATTAAATCAAAATAACATACATTATTATTATTTCAGAGAGAGAAACACGCACACACACAACAAAACATCAAATTATTAAAAATTGAGTTTTTGTTGAATAAAATCAGGAGGGTCACCTAAAATAGGACCAATACTAACATCAAATGATACAAACCCATCGTCTCTTAACAATGATTGCATCACTTCTTCTTCCATCTCAAAGTCAGCCGGTAAAAAGGCACCAGTTTCCATATGTTTATCTAATGACTCATCCATTGCTATAAGATCATTCATAACTATAGAAGGTAATGATAGTTGGTGAGCTTTAGCTTGTGAGCTGGGGGACAAGTCCATTACATAGTCAGTTGGTAATTTGTTTAACTCTGTTAATGATTTGTGATGACTTAGCGGAGATCCAAATTTAGTTTTATCAACATTAGCTGAAGGATCCATAGGCCATTCATGAAATACATAGTCATTCATTGAGTGAGGTTGATCAATCCATGATGGACGGGAAAGAGGAGGAGAAGAGGCGTGGCTAGCAGATGTTGACGGACTACCAGTACCAGTAGTAGGTGAGTCAGGTTGATCAGTAATGCAAGGTTCAGTGTTAGTCGGTTCTACATACACACAAGGAACACTGCTAGCATTTGACATGTTACCCATAAAAGGATTATGCTGTACCTCTTCCGTTTTGGTATTTTCTTTTTGCACCTTAATCAAATTCTCCTCCGAATGACTCCTCAAAGGTGGAGCATTGACGTTCATAGAGGCCATTCTCTGTTGGAGAGCCTGCCTTTGATATGAGAGTCCCGGATCAAGATAAGGTGGTAGACTCATATATCCATAATTTACATTTGATGTCATATCATTTTGTTTGGGTGGATTAGTTAGTTCATGATTTAGTAGCATTGATGTATCTACTGTTACTGAAGGAAGATGACCAGGTAATGTCATGTAAGGAGGCAACATAAAGGTATTATCTGAAGGGGGTGTGGTTTGAAGAGAGAGAGAGTTAGGGTGATGATATTCTTGTGGAGAGGGAAGACTGACATTGGGCGGAGCTTTCTGACCAAATGAAAAAAATGGTTCAGGATGATAAGGATAACCACTTGGTTGGTAACCATGGTGACCTGGATTTGTACCTGCAGGCACAATGGGTTTAAATTTACGCAATAATGGAGCTGAATATTGTTGCTGAACACGAAATTCTGGCATTGTTGGACTTCGAGTAATAGGAGGAGAAGTCAATCGAGGAAGAAGTGGATGTGACATGTTAGTGTGGGGTGTGGTTATAATATTAAATGGAGAGATATTAGGAGGAACTTGAACAGGAGGTACAGCTTGCATAGTGGAATGAGTTAGTTTTGAGGGACCAGGTCCTGAATAATGAAAAGAATTAATTTTAGGTATCAAAGGTGGGTCATCATCTTCAAGAGGGACGTCTAGCCCACAAGAAAACTCAACGTTGGTCAAGTCAGGAAGACTTGAAGCCCCACCCATTGAATTAACATCTGATCCACTGACTCCATAGTCGGGACTATGGAAGAAAAAGAGGTGTGGTCTCAATCAATAACCACACCCACTACTTACCTTAATAAAGCAGCACTGACAGATGATCCTATTGTTGTTGGACTTTGAGGCTAAAGTAGAAGAATTATATAAATAAGACATGTGACAATAGCCCCACCAGTAATATCCTGTTCAATTGTCTAACTAAATCATTGTTCTGTATTTTTCAAGACCAAATTTCCTTCCATTAATATGGAGGATATTGGTATTGTAATTCATCAGTAATTATGTGAATAGAATTAACATTGCTTGCATAGACTATAATCAATTTAGTACTATATATATTTCAGCATTGATGTCAAAATGATGTCAACATACCCCACTCCACATGGTGATGTCAGAGGTTGTACTTGTCACTGGAGAGAGAGAGAGAGAGAGAGAGAGAGAGAGAGAGAGAGAGAGAGAGAGAGAGAGAGAGAGAGTGTGTAACAGCTAGAACAAACTTCATAATATTCATAGTTCTAAATAAGGGGAAAATGTTAATTCTTAAAACAAACAAACTTTGATGACAGTTCAAAGAAGAAAATACCTTGTTTAGTTCCTATCTCAGGGAATATATTAACTTTGTTTACTTCTAATCCCAAAAGAGCAACTATTGAGTCATCAATTTACAGTTATTATTTATCAACAACATCAGGATATCGAGAATATCCTCTTATTATCTCATATGGTAAAGATACAATAACAACCCAAAATAAAGTCATATGATATTATGTAGCGTCTTCTCACTTGAATATAAAGGAAGTTTTTTAATGCATTCAATTATATAGTACACACATATTACCAATAATGGTAACCTTTGTTACAAAATCATGAATAATTCATGAGCAGGAGGGCTCTACATGCAACACATATCCAAACCCTAACTAGAGATTATGAAGTTTGTTCACCAGTAAGGTGGGGGAATATTGCCAACACCCAAGCACACCTTAGTACTACTAAAATTAACATACTTTGTGTGTTGTGTAACTGTTGTTCTGGTGAATTATATGATGAAATATGTACATGTGGAGTACCAGAAGCAGATGGAGGAGAACACACTTGGTAAAGTGAAGGATTCTCTAACAAACTTTGCTGTAAATCAGAGTCTGATTTATGTCTAAAGAAACAATTGTTTATGTATAACTTATTAAGGATTAATTATACCTGGCTAAGTCAGCTTCAGACCATTCATTAGCACTACAAAATAAAGGGTCAGACCCAATGATTATCATATAAATTAAAAGGCCAGTACTCATTAACTTACATATTCCAAAACTGGGGACTATTAGGAGATCTTAAAGAACTGATTTGATGATTTGTGTCACAGTGAACAATGAATTAAGGATAAATATGACTCATTCCTATACTGAATATAGGACTCATTCCTATACCTAAC
Organism: Xestospongia muta; assembly: GCA_963693285.1. Classification (NCBI taxonomy): domain Eukaryota; kingdom Metazoa; phylum Porifera; class Demospongiae; order Haplosclerida; family Petrosiidae; genus Xestospongia; species Xestospongia muta. Next base: position 188,151 of record OY848928.1, read on the forward strand.
ATTAAACTCATTCGTGATTTAACCTTCTATATTTAATGTAAGACTCATTTCTATACCTAATATAGGACTCATTCCTGTAACAGTAAGGATATAGATTGGGTTCTTTCAATTCCACTAGATCGTCCACCAGACCCTCCACTGTGAGGTCTATCCCTATGTGTCAGGGTGGGTGTGGTCAAACAACCAGAACTATCCATTGTCTAAAACAAAAGATCATTAATTATAGTTATAATATTATATAGTAACTAAGGTAATATTGATATCACTTTGCTACGGTAACAATTCCAATTAAATAATTGTAATATACAAATTATTGTATTACATCATAGTTCCTTGAACCATCATAGTTATAACCATTACCTAGCAACCACCTAGCAACCACTGCCTTACTTACCACTGGAAATGCATTGGGAGGAAATGATTGGTTAGTGTCAATAGCTTGTAGACTAGGCATTGAACCCCCTCCTCCATGTAATCTAGCTTGTTGCATCTGTTAACAAACGTGACACAATAACACAATATTTGCTAAGAAAACAAATAGTAAGTATGTTTATTTAAGTACATAAACATTTTGTATTTTTTCTCTTTTTGTGGTATACATATGTCTGCTTGTCCATTGTCTATCAATATATTATTCATTCATCCATCATTGATCCATTCATCCATCATTGATCCATTCATCCATCATCGATCCATTCATCCATCATTGATCCATTCATCTATCATTGATCCATTCATCCATCATTGATTCATTCATCCATCATTGATCCATTCATCCATCCGTCTGTCCATACCTCAAATATACTTTTCATTGCTTGTTCAAAAGCCTCAGATTGAGCTTGCTCTTTCTCCTTTATCAATGCTATCTTCTCATTCAATCGACGTGGTATGCCTTTCTTTTTGACTTCTGCCGAGTCAACAGTCTTGCTTCGAGCACGAGACATAATGAAGGGGTGTGGCTTGTAACCTAATGTCAAAGGTGTGGTTATTAATGATAAGCAATAACAAATAATTTATGTTCAAATGTGGATGAATGGAACATTTAATGAATAAATTAATGAAAAATAAATTTGTCAACTAAAAATTAATGAATGACTGAAATATGTTAATCTAAAATACAGCATTATGAGGTCTGCCCCTCACTGATTATCTCCTTATTATATTTATTGTACTCACCATTACAGGAAGCACCAATCAACTATGTGGGGGGATCTCACTCCTTGTCACCACTGTGGTCCTGCCCTAACTTGACTGTTATGTGCGGTCTAATGATTTCTAATTAAATGAATAAAATTTCAATATTACATATTGCAGAAGTTGAATAGGTGTGGCTGAATGAATATATAATTAGTTATGGAACTACTGCAGAACTTTCAAGCAAAGTTAGTGATTTTAAAAGATTGATTTGATATGTCTTTCTTGTTTTATTATAAAGAGTAAGTTCTACTTTAAACAGAGATGTCCGTCAATTTGGGAAAAAATTTATGTTTGACGGAGTGAATGAAACATGTTGGAACTCTGATCAAGTAATGTTTGACAACTCAAGAATATATAATAACTTTATTAATGATAGGGGTCACCACAATTTATCTCTTTTGAGTTTGCAGAACCTGTTTTAGTGACAGAATTACATGTAAGATTTCAAGGTGGTTTTGCTGGCCGGGATTGTGTGCTACTAGCAGGAGATGAATTGACTCAGGTAGCACAATTTTATCCTGAAGATTCTAATTCTTTGCAAGTATCCAAATAACATTTAAATCATGTGACAACCATTGTTGATCACGTGATAGTAATGTACTATGTCATGTGATACACGTTCCTTGTCTCCTTAACTTTCTGCTTTTAGACATTTAATATAGCAAATGGCAGACCGTGCACATTTTATAAACTCATATTTCATTCTAGTACAGATTTTTATGGAAGGATCACTATTTATAACTTAGAATTAATGGGAGAAAAACAGAAATAAAAATAAAAATTAATCTCATTCTGGTAATATAGTAACCATTGTCTCTCCATGGCCACACAAATCACACTCCATAGTATATTCCTATAAATGATAAGGTCATGTGATATGAACATGTTATACTCACTTGATATTCATCATCGACTGTAAATGTATACTGATGACTTGCTATCAGATGACCACACCCACTACATGTATCTGTTATACAGTAATTGTGTTAATTTGCAGGGGTGATTCATAACATACGATTGTATGTAACTATCTCATTATCATCAGTGTTATCTTCCACATGATCTGTGATGGCAATAAAATCACGTGATTGACATTGTGCACAGCCAGCATAGTTCATGAGATATGATCCTTTCTCAAGGCAGGTCGTACCCTGATAATTAAAGCAATTAATGATTAATTAATAATTATTATTGACTTACTCTGTCAGGACAAATATCTTTTATACAATTTCTGCACATTTTTATAATTAAATGGGTTGTACTATATAAGTTATTAATATTCATTGATTGTTGCTGTCATGGCTACCAGTGATGAAGTGGTTGGAAAAAACTTTAGGAGCACTTACTATGAAAGTTTGGGGTTCAGAGAAAATGAAAAAAGTATCAGTCAATTGGAAAATATCCTCAAATTAGAAGTAATAGGTAATGGAGTGTACTAGTACATGTATACAACAATATCTGTTATCTCAGATATAGCTAAACTAAAAGTCTTCTGTATAAAGAATTCTTTACCGGTCTTTTATCGTCCCTTAGTCTGGAAACTATTACTTAGTAAGTCATAATTATGAGATTCCGTCATCCCAATTAATTTATTTTCCCTTTTATTTTAGAATCAGAACCTTGTCATCAAGACAAAGAGACCCACAGTTATATAATGGAACAAAAGTCACAGCAATATAAAGACTTAAAACAAGCATTACTGGTTTTAGGATCCTGTCAATCAAGATCTCCCTTTTTACCCTCCCCCTCATCTAATGCAGCAACTCCAGAGAGTATTGTGTATATGTACTGTTTGCAAGTGGGCAAATTACCTGACATAAAACGCAATATCTTTCTTTATAAAGACTTATGTGCAGTAGCTCGACCATTTTTAGAATGGTATGATAATGAAATGGAAGCTTATTTCACTTTCGTAGGATTTTGTAATGTTTTAGATGATTTTAAAATACATGAGCATACCATGGTAAGTGAAATACTGTTGCAAAAGTAAAGTATTTTGTGTTAGTTAAAGGAGGTAGAGAGCAGTTTATCTCAAAGAGATAATCTATTGTACCTTCATTTATCAAGACTAAATGCTTTCTCAGTAATTCCATTGAAAAGGTCTATTTTTTGTCAAACTTAATTTATTGTACAGCTTCAAATTTCACAGATGGTTTAGACAGTGTTTTGTGAGTGATCTTCCACTAGCTGAGATAGAAATGTGAGAGGATCTCTGTAATCATTATAATAATTATCAATCTTCTGTTTAGTCTCTGGGACAGACTAATAGCTGGTTCTTGTCTCTTACTAGTATATACTGCTATTGCCATGATAGTCTATCATAGGAGACATCTTATGGATGCCAAAAGTTTAGAACAAGTTGATAAATTAATGAAAAATGTATGAGAATATTCTGTACTAATTCTCTAATTTTGTTTCATTATATAGTGCTCTGAAGATGATGCTTCAGTTATTATCAGACAGGGCATTGAGACATGGGAAGCAAATGGAAGTCCTCTACTACCATCACCCTTATCTACTGAAAAGCAACACAACTAATTGTTAGAGAGAGATCATAAATAAATATATTTATTATTTTACAGTTTTATTTGAGTCATTTCTCCATGGGCTAGAGATAGTAATTATTGATTTGGAAGATAGAGTTTCACCAGAGGAGGTCTGAGAGGGATGATGATGATGGAATCCAAGTTTTGGTTTAGACTCTGGAGTTCTCTTTTGACAATAAGTCATATAATTGTATGTGAAACTTTGGATTTCTCCAATCTCTGGATTTTGAAGACGGAGTTCTGGTCCTTTTGGAGGTTTTAATTTGCATACTCTTGGACTACCCAATAATTTGCTATGTTGTTCTTTTGTTTCTTCATTAATTTGAACTCTTTTCTCTTTGGGTAGAATGACATGTTTCTTACCAAAATCAATGGATTTACTGGGTTGTACAAGAAATGAAGGCAATGGTTGAGGTTGTACAAGAAATGAAGGCAATGGTTGAGATACCAAACGCATTTTCAATGAGAGATCTGTATCTCCTCCTGTTATTGGTTTTGTTCTAAGTAAAGTATATTTTGAAGTGCTTGAGTTTGTCTTTGTTAATTCATTACTCTCTCTTTTACAAGTGGAGTTGCTATGACCACAACATTCACCCAAAACAATCATTTTTGGTCTAATAGTTGCTGAAATATGAGGCATACTTATTGAAATCATATTGTCAGCTGTATGACTAGATCGTCTACCTGCAGACCGAGTTTTCCTCTGCATTGAAGGATAAGTATAGCAACATCTGTAATCTTTAATAGCTGAAGATGGAGTGATTTGATGATCAAAATTGAATGTTATTTCATTAGTTGCTATTGCTCTTGTCAAACATTTGGAATCACTAGATGTCGCTAAAGAAGCTGGTGGCTTTGATGTGTCTTTAAATTGTAACACTTTATAATGACTACTTTTATTAGACGGAATATACTTAGTACTATTGGTACCACTGGCTTTGTGTTTAGAGAGTGTCTCTCTGTGACCCCAAGGTGATATTTTTGTAGAATGCTGAGATAGAGAATTGCAGCAACACTTGGATAGCATCATGCTAGTTGGTGAAGATGGGCTCTGCATTGCCACTTCATAAATCTTAGTTTCTATCTACGGCATTTCAAAAATAAATATATATATATTTATATATATTATATATATAGTACTTACAGAGTAAAACTTTTATCTCAGTTTTGTACTGCACAGTAATAGTGCAGCTGCAACCTAAGAAGTAATCTTATTAACTACGTGGGTGGGTCCTTACCGTAAATGTTTTAATTATTAGTGTAAGTGAACTGTGAAGAAAAGCTGATCACTCAAGATGGCTACTCTTGAAGACAATGCTATTTGGGAAGCAGCACAAGTAAGCAACCAATACATTATTTAATGGATTGTGTATGTGTCTCTTATTATTTTACTGCAGGTTGCTATAGGAGATGACATCCTACGAATGTCAACTCAAGAAATTGAGAGCCGAACTCGACTTCTTGATAACGATATTAAGGTGGGTGTGGTTTTCCTTGTTGATTGTGTTTATATTTTTGTAGATTATGAAAAGTGAGACAGCTCGAATTAGTCATGAACAACAAACTATGAAGGAAAAAATTAAGGTTATTATAATTAATTATTTAAGTTCATTAAGTAGTTTAATTATAGGAAAACTCAGAGAAAATTAAAGTTTTTAAAGTATTACCATATTTGGTATCTAATGTAGTTGAGGTATGTGTGTTCTGATTATTACGTATCCATTTTCAACAAATGTATGTCCATTTAGCTTCTAGATATTGACCCACAAGAGCAGGTACACATACATAATATTACAATATACCATTATCAAACCACACCCTCTCATTAAAGGCCGAAGAAGATGGTGGACATATGGATCTGGATGCACAAAGAAAGGGTAAATCTGCTGTAATTAAGACATCAACGAGACAAGTAAGTTAACTTCATTAGTCTATTAGCCTATTTAGTGTATGTTATAGACATATTTTTTACCTGTTATTGGACTAGTTGATCCTGAAAAATTAAAACCTGGAGATCTAGTGGTAAGTAGTGATATCTTCTAGCTCCACCCCTCATTACCCACCCTCTTTAATTTAGGGTGTCAATAAGGATTCTTATCTCATATTAGACACATTACCTCCCGAGTAAGTGCCACACCTTCTATATTTAGCCACACCCACTAATTTACAATAGATATGACTCTCGTGTAAAGGCGATGGAAGTTGATGAGAAACCCACAGAGACATACAGTGATATCGGAGGACTAGATAAACAGATAGAAGAAGTGGGTGTGTCCTTAAGTAATATATATTGAACAATTGTTTTAGTTAGTAGAGGCTATTGTCTTACCAATGACTCACAAAGAGAAGTTTGAAAATATTGGAATACAGCCGCCAAAAGGTGATATAGATTTAATTATAAATGGGTGTGGCTAGTTTGTTTTGTGTAGGTGTTTTATTATATGGTGCACCTGGTACCGGTAAGACATTATTAGCTAGAGCATGTGCTGCTCAGACTAAAGTATGTGACTCTAGGTTTATCATTATATATTTCTCTCTCTTTCTCTCTAGGCTACTTTCCTCAAGTTAGCTGGTCCTCAATTAGTACAAGTAATATCACATGTTCCCTTGTTAATTATATCATTATATTGTATTATTATAGATGTTTATAGGTGATGGAGCTAAGATGGTACAAGATGCTTTTGCACTAGCCAAAGAGAAATCCCCTGCAATTATATTTATTGATGAATTAGATGCTATAGGAACAAAGGTACCATATAATACTTGTTCTGTTTTAGTAATATTTTTGCTTAGCGTTTTGCTAGTGAGAAAGAAGGAGACAGAGAGGTCCAACGAACAATGTTAGAATTATTAAACCAGTTAGATGGGTTTAGTTCTACTAGTGAAGTTAAGGTATACTGATGTGGGTGGGGTTTATTTGAGACTCCACCTATTAATTATCTAGGTAATAGCAGCTACTAATAGAGTTGATACATTAGATCCAGCTCTATTAAGATCAGGTTAGTTTGATAGATAAATAGCTAGTAAAATGGATGAATAGTTTGTAAAATGGATAGCTAGAAAATGAATAAGTAATTATAAATAAATTAATTGTAATATTGTCATTTCAGGTCGTCTTGACAGAAAGATTGAGTTTCCACTTCCAAATGAAGAGGCCCGTGCTCATATCATGAGAATACATTCTCGTAAAATGAACGTCAGTCCTGATGTCAACTTTGATGAATTAGCTCGATGTACTGAGGACTTTAATGGAGCGCAATGCAAAGCAGTTTGTATTGAAGCTGTTAGTATAAAATAGTATATTTTATTATAATGGACTTGTATTCAGGGCATGATAGCATTAAGAAGAGGGTCAGGTGAACTGGCTCATGAAGATTACATGGAAGGTTTGTCTATAAATAGTAACAAAAGGAGATGTCATAGCATTATTATTATTAGGCATAATGGAGGTCCAAGCTAAAAAGAAAAGCAATCTTGTATATTATGCATAATCCTTCTGTCAACTGTGATTAATAATATTCATACAATCAAGTGCATTATTGTGATCACATGATTATCACATGATTTGGATCAAACAAAACAGAGAACATAATAGTACAAGTTAAGATGAGTTTGACTCATCACTCTCAATACAATTGTCTTTTAGGGTATATACTGACATCAATGTTTGAGATATTGACTGTATTATTACTTCATCAACATTTGGACATAATACCTGGTACAAAAAAAAACAATAAGTAGAGATCCATTAAAGCCACACCCACCTCCCACCACTGTTGACGAGCTCCTTCAGAAGGTATTGTCAATTTGCAGCAATGTACAGCAAGATAAAGAACAGCTGTTGCCATGACAATAGGAGGATGTGTGAGGTTAAGATGAGTATGAAACGAATCTTGTAAAAGTGACCAGGACATTGATACAACATGGCTACCTTCCCATTCTATAGTGTCAACCCAATTTGACAGAGCTAACAGGTGATGTAAAAGATACTATCAGAAATGTTATAATTATTAACCCTTTGATGACCTTACTTTATGAGGTAATTCCATTTGTAATTTAAACTGTAATGCACGCAATAGTACCAGTTCCATTCGTGCTACACTGTCCTTTAATTGCCAATATAAGTCACATACTTCAAGTGTAGGACTGTTTCTATGAAGACATCTATTGAGACAGTCCCTTAATAATTACAACATAACGATCTATTATACCCACCTGTAACATGTATTAACTAAATCACTCAATCTAAGTGATGCATCTTGTGCTTTAGCAGCAAGATTTAGTGTTGCCATAGCAACCAACTAAGGAACATTAAATGTAGATTTTAATACTATCGTATTCTTACATGATCATCATATTCTTGAGGTGACTCCATATTTAAATGAAAAATATGGTAATATTGAAGGGCTGTTGCTATGGAAACCTCATTCAATCGTAATCTCAGCCCTAGACAATGTATTGTACATCCATATTGAATTGAAAAATATTGCCATACCAGCTTCAGTAATGAAGAGGGTTTTCCTCAAATTTACTGGTTTAATATCTTCATTACTTGTCCCATGATTGTGTTCACTATCAACAGCCATTAGCAGAAAGTTATCCAAATTTTAACTCCTTCTCTTCTAGTTTTTATTGCATTCTCTCACGTGAGCAGTAGTTGCAGGTTGTGAATTGATTGCCTAATACTTGTCTGGAGGAGAGTATTATAGAATTGACAAATGTAATTATCAAGTATTATACTTGATAATTACATTTGTCATACTAAGTTAAGGAGAATATGGTCCAACATGAGATACTGATGATCTCAACTTTAACTTAACTAGAACCAATGCAACTTGAGCTTTGACTTTTGTAAAGAAAGATGGAATAAAATCATCTGAGTCATCTCCTAGTAATGGTCTAGTCTCTGGGTTTGTGGAATTCCATTTGGAATCAATTTTACTGTACCCTTCTTTTGAAGCTGGTGGATGGCGATAGAGAATATAATGTTGTGTCATAAAAAGAAGATCAAAACATATGGAAAAGGCACCTAGACCAAATTTAGTAGGATCTCCAAATATAGACTTCCAGTCATCTGAATGGATGAATAAAAGGATGAGGATAGATACACAGAAGATATTAATGGATAGATAGACCAATAAGATAGACAAATAGTTACCATAGTTATAAGAGATAAGAAACATTTGTAAGATACTCAATGTTCCACCAGTAAAATCCAATAGTACATTGCCTATGCTCCATCCAACAGTACTTTTACGCCAAAAGTTCATGTACGCCTACACAAATAATGACAGTAAAAAAACAAAACAAATTCATTTATTTACATGTACATTACTGCTCTAAAATGTTGCATTATCCTTTTTAAAATGTTTATATAATGCCCTTTGTTCTACTAGTAAATGTACATGTAAATTAAAAAATTTGTTTTGTCTTTTTTTACAGACTTTAAAAAATGAAATCGCTTCAAATTTTTTTGTGATAATAAATATATAGGTACTTGCTAAGTGACATTAATATTATTGCTCTAAAATGTTGCATTATCTTTTTAAAATTGTTTATATAATGCCCTTTGTTCTACTAGTAAATGTACATGTAAATTAATGAATTCGTTTTGGTTTTTTTACGGACTTTAAAGAATGAAATCGCTTAAAATTTTTTGTGATGATAGCTATATAGGTCCTTGATAAATGACATGAGTATTACTGCTCTAAAACGTTTCATTATCCTTTTAAAAATGTTTATATAATGCCCTTTGTTCTACTAATAAATGTACATGTAAATTAATGAGTTCATTTTGTCTTTTTACAGACTTTAAAGAATGAAATTGCTTCAAATATTTTATGATGATAGCTATATAGTCCTTGTTAAGTGACATTAGTATCACCTCTCTAAAATGTTGCATTGTCTTTTTAAAAATGTTTATATAATCCCCTTTGTTCTACTAGTAAATATACATGTAAATTAATGAAATCTTTTTGTTTTTTTTACAGAATTTAAAGAATGAATTCACTTCAAATTTTTTGTGATAATAACTATTTGTTTGGTCATCGTTTTCGTCACAAAGTGTCCCCCCTTTGGTTTGGCCATTGTTAAAGGTGTAGTTGTGTTACTCATATGATCCAACTGACTCACCTCCTGAACATCCTTACTGACTATTCTTTAATACTCTTAAAATAGATTTATAAATAGATAATTAGATTTGTTTATAATTAAATAAAATTATAATTTCAAAAAAAAACCCTTGTGTGTTGCCCAAACGATCTTTCGTGACTCAATTCCACGCAGGCTTCCACTTAGGCTCCAGGATTCCCTGCTATTGCTAGCTAGGACCGCCACCTGGCTTGGTAACCCTCGTCCGAAGACGAGGTAATCCTGGCTGGAACGTCGCCCTAACTTCGAACCAGCCGTACTGGGTTTCTAGCTTCGGGAATAAATCATCGTCATTACTAAACCGGGACTACAATACACCAAGCCTCATCTCGTTTAAAGGGAGACTACCAGCCGTATCCTAGTCCGCCTTTCGGATACTCCGAAGAGTATGCTGGTAACCATCTCAGAGGTCATGATGCATTGCAGACGCTGGCCTACAACACACTGGCAACCAAGACTGTTTTGGTTTCCTTTTATATGTACTTACGATTTTGTCTTCATGCTCTTGTGGGGCACGACAGTGTACGCTTATGAATCTCATTAACGATTGCTATGAATATGATTACTGGTATCGTTGAACTAAAGACTTAAAAATTAATAATTAAAACTAAAGCTATGTTTTAAGCAAACTAGAACAACACTACTAATTACAGTCATTTTTATCATTGTTTAATTTTATAGGAACCACAACAAAAGAAACAATCTTATAAACATTAAGTTAAAATTCTTTTAAGTCACACATAGTTAATTGTGTATTTATATTAGATCATATGATATGCTATCACTTTTATAATGGTTCAAAAAGACACACTCTATATATCATCTAACTTTTATGAATGCTTTGTGATCTTCAATATCTTGACCATGAATAATAAGTTTATGACACTACCACTGAATGTGTTAAGACACTGGTACAAACTGTAGTGATCTTATTTATTATAATAAAAATAATTATTTCTTGTTTATAAAAGGACTATATTTCTATGAAAGTGTATTCCTCATTAATAAAATCATCAATATTATTTAGCACATTCATAATAGACTGTATCCATTCAACAGTTTCAAATCTATTGTTATCATCTTTAAAACAGCCTCCACAAACTTTTGTATCTTTTTTCAAGTGTTTTCTTTGCTATATTGATTTGTAATTGAGTTGGTTTTAACATTGTTACTGTAGTTGTTGTTCTTTTCTTAGTTTTGAAAAAAAATTTAGTTGGTCTCACAATTTTTATTTGGTGACACTTTCCTTTTAACTGGTAAAGACTGTTGGATACCTTTAATGACTGTGATTGCTGCTCAAAGGTGCTTATTAGCTGTAAATATTGCATGAAGTCTTAACAGTGTTCACTTAATAGTTCTAGTTCATGAAGTTTGCTGATAAAGGATATTTTTGCTGACATGATATATAGTGCTGCTAACATCTTGTTGCAAGAGTATGTTGATAAAATAGGAATGTTATCAGATGATTCTGAATATATAGCTGTTAAACAGATTTTGAATGTAATAAATCTATATTATTCGACACAATGAGGGACGAGGTCAGCTCCTTCTGGAGGGGAGATGAGAGAAGAGTGCAAAATATCTTAATTGTATGCTGATCTTGTGAAGGAATAATGTCCTGATCTTTAGCAGTTTGTGACACAAGTGTACTGTCTGTATTTTGTAACTTCTCTTGGTCTTCCTCCTCTTGTTACTCTACTTTCTCTCCTTCTTTTTGTATTTCTTCCTTTTTACCTCTTTGTATTCTTCAGAAGCCACTGTTAATAGTTTACTCAATGTGTTATAGCTCTCATCTTGTAAAGTATTAAACAACAACACTTCTACTGGATACTCTTCAGGTTCAATATATTATACCTTATAATATGGTATTAATACTGGTACATCTGTTAGTGACTTACTTGAGGCTCTGGATCTTTCTTTCTTTTAACAATAAATGTGGCCTCTGATTTGATAACTCCCAATGTTTAGACACCATTGTAATGTTCAATGTTAACAAAACTCTTTATCCATTCACCTAGTAACTTGACTAGGAGATAACTTCCTTTGTTGTTTATCATTTCTTCCAGTGGTTTCAGATAACGTGATACAAATTTGTTATCATTATATATTATTAGACAGTGATTATATCTCTAACTCTGATATATGTGCCTCTAAAGAGTTAAATTCTCATTAATAAAATAATATTAATGTGTTCACTCTTATCATAGTTCCCTAATTAATCTTCTGTATTTTCTGTTCCTTCATCAGATTCATCCACAGCAACAGGAGGTGGAAATTTACCTCTTACATAAGGTATACGACCCATTACAACTTGCCAGTCAGTTAGAAAGAGTAAAGCCACAGTAGCCCCGCCCAACCAGGCCGTAGCAGTCAGGGTCCTAGAAAACATCATTGCCAAGTAAATTCTAATGAGAAGGGGGTTTACCAAGCTCTTATTCTATTTCCTGCGAGCCAATGGTACCATCTCCACCTTGGAACTAAAGGAGTAGACGACATTGTAATATAGTAGACTGACTTGACCACGCCCGTATGCTTTTCCGGAAGTATACGGAAATGTTATGAAATTTGTATGGAAATAATAATGGAGAATAAACTGTGCTCCGTATACTTACTTTAGCCCACGTGGAATTTGTAAACAGTTTGGGATGGCTGAAGAACCAGTTGCTAAGAAACTAAAACTTGATGAAGCAAGCTATGTGCTAGAACAAGATAGTAATATAATGTATATCACAACACAGGGTTCGTAAAAATGATCTTTTTTTAATTTTCATATCCTGTGACTAAATTTTGTTGGATAGAATTAGAGATTGACTACGAAATACAGTCTTCGTTGCCTTGTTATCTAAACTCTGTTTTTGGTTTTAATGACACTGATAAAAGGAATCAGGTAGATGCATCACATGATTTATCAATAAGATCACATGATGTACTGTCAACCAATCACACCCCTCCATTATTTGACTCACCTGAAAATAAACAGAATGAATTAACAACTAGTTGTCATGGAGATGAGAGAAATGCTGCCACCCCTCATTTGGAGCCCCAAATTAATATTCAATCATCACTAATGAAAGGAGAAACAATATATTATCCTCCTCCAAAATGCATATGTCTTAATGAATGTACTAAAGTCAATAAATTGGTCTCTGCTCTTGTATTAGTGATCCAAGGTGAGCTGAAAATGTTCTTTATTAGATATAATTCTCTTCAGTTAACCCTATAGTTGAAGTGGTCATTAAGAGAGGATATCAGGTATAAATGGAACAATGCTATTTGTCCTTTTATACCTCTGTAGATTGGACAGACAGTTGCTATGGCATCACTTTTGGTAGCAGATCCCACTCTTCCTCAGTTTAAGCTGACATTATGGCGGGAAACATCAGAGTGGTCAGAGAGATTATCAGCTGGTGACATCATTCTATTGTCTAGTAAGATGTTGTCATGGTAACTATTATTTGATGATGTATTAGATGTGTGTTTAAAGAAGTGGCGTAAGGAGATAGTTGGTCATACAACTTTATCTTCTAGATTGTTGAATCTTCATCAACCAAAAAGTGTTCCTGCAAAAAGTAATGTAAATGTTATATCAGTTGTGTATTGTTCTTTTCTAGTACAAGATAAATTACCAGAGCAATGTTTTAAGTTATTTTTAAACTGGGCTAAATGTGATCATTTCTATTTATTTCAAAAACCAACTACCAAACGTAAGCTATATTTAACCCCTCAGCTCCTATACTATGTTTTAATAGATAGAGTATATTTCATGTCATCTCACAATTTTTGTGCTGACGTTATAATTCATTTTAGAGGAAAACTGATCAACTTTATCTCTGATAAGGGTATACCCCTCCTATATCAATTAATTCATTAGTAAATTAATTATATTATAGTTATGTTATTCAGTGATGATATACATACTGAAGTCCTAATATCAATGTAAGTACATAACTTCTTACATTATATTATAATTTGTATATTGTGTTAGTATTGGAGGTAATTCTTGGATCAACCAATTAAAATCGGGGGTAGGAGCTGTTTGGGAAGTATATTATGTAATAGTATTGCCTGAGGGTACTCAAGCTGGTAAGCTCCTAATAATTATTTCCTAATTTACTATTATTTGAGGTTGTTATTGTTTGCAAACGACTACTAGAACACGATTTGAGTGTCTTGAAAATGACAACTTACTAGCTAAAGATATCCACCAAGTAATGATGTCATGTTTAACCACACCTATCTCATTATTTATGTAGAGATTTACAAATTTTACTGACAAAGAATTAACGGGCGTGGCTAATGTAAGTATCAAGGAGTTAAGAGAGATCAAAAGGTCAGGTCGTTATTGTGTGACTGCTAAAGCAAATGACTTGAGGTAATTGTCATAATATATTATAACTAGTTATTAATTAATAGTTTTATTATGGGGTCTGATGACTTATTTCATGTCTCTCCTATAATAAAGTCCTCGTTAAATCATCATGAACTAGTAAGTCAATAATTCTATGATGAAGTGGTTATATTCTATTGTAGTTATTAACATTAACTAAAGCTGTTTATATTGGGTGTTCATTGTGTACTAGACCTTTAGTACAAGTGAGTAATTTATTATAAAAAATATAAAAGGTTAATTAATTTTATTATATTGAGGTTACAAAAAGTTAATTTTAGGGTGATTGAGTCTGAATGGGCCCACACACTTGTTAGTAATTAAAATCTGTCTTTCCCCAAGGGGCATCCAAGGATGAACATACTTAATCTTGTATTATATGTCTAAAGCCTATGTGGTTACTATGGTAACTCACAGATACTGGTATGGAAATAAACAAAGAGAAGCAGAAATGTGTTTAGAGAAATGAGATAGCTCCTTGTTATGTTGTTATTTATTGTAACCATTACTATGGTAATGTTGCTATGATAATGGTTACCATGGTAATAATACTTTGGCAATATACATGCTGTTAATATGGTGATATAGTTAATATACTTTATTATATAGGACAGCAATGGAGTATACTGTTTATGTAAAGTGTGTATTAATAATTCACCAGGAGGTATTTATAATTAATATAATAAATATATTATTATAACTTATTGTAGTAAGTCCAAAATGTTCTCATTATTATAGGTAAGTTATTAGTACTATATCAGTATTGTCATATCATTATTAGACCTGCTACATTAACACTTTGTAATAATGATGATAGCTATATTGTACATGTACCTTCTATTATAACGACACAACAGGTATAAGTATGATTGAAATAATTATAATATATTGTTATATATTAATTAGTTATTTCCTGAACAATGCTCAGCTAAATTACTAACTATTTTATCATCTACAAGTCTAAAAGATGAGGTATAATTTTTAACCCTATCTGCATTACATGGGTAAAGCTCATGATCTTTAGACCACACCTCCAAAAGTCCAAACAATGGGTGAGGCATTGTACCAATGCTTACAGCATATGATGTCACAGGAGAGCTATTGGACTATATGTGTGGATGTATCTTTAGATGAGAACAGTTATATAGAATCAGTGAAGAGTACACTATTAAAATGGGAATATATAATATAATGATATTCATGATCCACTCAATAATAAAATGGCTGCTAAAGAGTTGAAGTTATTAGTCAAAGCAGCAAGGACTGCTCTTGATAAACAGGATTATCAGGAAGCAATCAAACAATGTGAGGTAAGAATGACGTCATTGTATCACATATATCTTGTCTATTGGATAGGCTGTGTTTTGGGTCAATGATCAGCATTATGTAGCTCATGTGATTGCTGGAAAAGCTCAACTTCAATTAGGACAGAAAGAAGAAGCAAGACGTCACTATAAGAAGGCTATAGAGAGCAATTCAGATGAACAGTTAGCATGGAAGGTACTATATAATATATATATATATATATATATATATATATATATATAATTATATATCATATCTTTAGGGTCTAGCTGATTTCTATGATAAACACCCACCTCATGAGAAAGAAGAAAAATTAGAAGCCATTGAAACATATACTCACATTTTAGACACCACCAGGTCTGTGACGTCACATGATCACAACACTGATCACGTGATTATCACATGTCTCTCATTATTTTAGCGATAATGAAAAACATTTGGCTCTACTGCAAAAAATAGCACCACTTCAATCATCTACTGGACTTATTGACAAAGTAACAAAATAGTATATCTATTGAACTGTTATATATAATTGTGTATTAGGCCACGTTGACATATCTATCAATATTGGACATGACTCCAGTATTACAATTACAATTAGAAGCATTGATGTTTCTCCTGATACACTCTAAATATTGTTTTGATCAGTGGTCACATATAACAGAGAGTTACAAGTCAGTGATAAGTAATGTTGATGATGACACAACTAGACAACAATTAAACAAAGCATTTATAAATGGAGCTACTGTGTGGATTAAAGTAATATTAGTATTGTTGTGTCTTGTTCACACCCCTTTTTTCGTTATAACAGCTGGGACCATTATCCGAGAGTGTTATGATAATGTCAATATTACGAGAGTTATGTGAAGGATTGATGAAGGAGGAAATGACTGCAATTATTGACATCTCATTTCAGACATTAATTCAACTTGAACTATGGACAATATTGAAAGGTTTATACACAATTGTGAATAATTTGTATATAAATATTTGTAGATATTGATGTTTCCTGTCCAGAATTATCACAGGAACAAATCACTCTTTTCTCTCAGTTCTCTACTGAAGAAACAAGTCTTTATTATATTAGTCACTGTCTTGTTCAGTTACGAGATATAAAGCAGGCTTGTCAATTAATTGATAAAGGTGCTATAATGTAATTATTATTATTTGTTTATAATTATATTGTCTTTTATTCAGCTGTATCTTTAAATCCGAATATATGTGAAAATTATGTGTTTTCGTCTCTTTGTCACATGATGTCACATGACTATATGTTAGTGATAAAGAACACAGGACAAGGTAAACACTCCTTGATTGAAATTATTTTAATGTGATGTCACTAGCTCTGGAACTTCTTAGTCAACTACCCACCTCTTTATCAGAACACGTAGAACATGTACTAAAGTGAGTCACATGATGTCACATGATAGTCACATGGCATGGTATATTAGGTTATGGCTCATTGAAGCCTTGTTATTAGAGGGACAAGATGCTAATTTACAGCAAGCCTTATCTACAAGCCAAGTGGTACAGATATTTATAACATAGAAAGGTTATATATCCTTTTAGATATATTTGAGCAAGTCATGTGATAGTCATGTGGCTGAATTCTATTTTAGAACACTCATTGCTATTAATAATTTTGATGAAGCAGAAAAGGTGTTATAGGTCATGTGATAGGTCATGTGATCAATGACTCACTTGTTTAGGTCTTAACAAACTGGATACCTCCTGATAATGAACCCCAGTTAATAACTAGTCTACAGGTTAATTAATTAATTACATACCATAATTAATAGGAGTTTTATAGGGCCAATTATGTCTTGCTAAAAAAGATTATAAAACAGCTGCTGACAAGTAAATAATCTATTAACATACTAATACAATAACTGGTTTTTCAAACAGGTTTGAATTAGTTATCAAACAAGTTCCTCAATCTAGTTTGTGCTATTATCTATTAGGGACTTGTTATTGGTATATGGAAGAGTATAAAACAGCATACTCCTATTTAATTAAAGTAATCTAATTATAATTAATTTAATTGCATTTTATTATACTATTATAGTCAGCACAACTAGATCCATTTAATCCTCGTACTTTCCTCTTTTTGGGACATTACCAGAGAATTGTCACTACTGATTTAAAGTAAGGATTATGAAATATAACTTTCTCAATCTCTCTCTCTCTCTTACAGACGTGCAGTCAAATGTTATCAGAAAGCCTTCTCAATTCATCCTGGTCTAGTAGAGGCAGGGATGGCCCTGGGAGAAGCATTATCGTCATTAGGAGAAGAGGTGTGGTTATTATTATTAATTCCACCCACTTTATATTTATAATAGAAAGCAGCCTATGACACATATGTCCAGATCACAACAACTGTCTCCTCAGTGAAGTAAGAATTTAACCCTTTATTAACTCCTATAATTTTGTCCTTATAGAGCAAAAGAGGCATGGCTAAGAATTGGATTATATCATAGAGTGTGTGGTCAATTCAATGAGTCTATAAAATGGTCAGTAATAAAAAAAATTAATTTAATTTACTATTGTATTAGTTTCTTAAAAGTTCTGCATCAAGATACATCTGATTAGTAAGCCACACCCACTGAACACACCCATTATTAACTATCTCACAATCCTGTTGTAGTCATGTATGGGAGTGTATTGGAGAAGTGTATCTTGCCCGAGGTAGCCATATCTCGGCCATGAAAGCATTTATGAAAGCAGTCCAGGTACATACAGATATAAACAAGTCTTATAGTGATCTTATTGTCTTTAGCTAAATCCTCAGTCACTATATTGCCAATATCAGTAAGTATTAATATGACATTAATTTTATTATATTATTTTAAATAAGAGTGGCTGCTATCCAACAAGTAATTGGTCAATTATCTGATGCTATCAATGGTTATACAACAGTCCTTGAATTAGAGAACTGTTATATTCCAGCATTAAAAGGTTAAGTTAATAATTTGACTGGTTTGTTTTATATAGTATTTTTAGGACGTGCTGAAAGTTATTTTAAACTTGCCAATGAAGCTCTTAATAACACATTTGACGGCAAAGCTGTAGATTATATCTCTTTAGCAATTCATGACTTAACTCGGTAACATATTAGTCATTGTGTCTTTATCTTTGTTGTTATTTAGTGCTGTTCAAATCCAGTCTACTTTTGTGTCTCTATGGCAACTTATTGGTGACTGTTGTTTGTGTCTTAATGATGTAGCGTATGATATTGTTAGGTATAGTGTAATAAACCACACCCACTCATTAGTGTCTGTTAGACCTAGGGTACCTGTTGTGTTGCTAGGAGACAAAGAAGGAGAGAGTCAAACTATAAACAAAGAACAGTTATTACAAATCGGTACAAGGTTTGCTTTGTATTTAAAATAATATTTATTTATTTTATTTTGTTTTTAGAGCTTATGGACAGGCATTACAGTTGTGTGGAGGGGAATCCCCTTACTTATTGCATAATTTAGCAGTTAATTATTACTATCTTGGAAAGGTAAAACTGACCACACCCACTTGTTTTGAATATTACTTTTAGATATTTTCCAAGAAGGAGATTGCAAGAGATAAACTACAAGTTGCCCTAAAAGTAATAATTGCTCTATTAAATTAATTAGTATATAATTATTATCTTAGTTAATTAAAAGGAGCATAACTTTATTATCTTCAAGCCACACCCACTGGACAACATTAGGTGTCATTGCTAGTCATCCTTGTAAGATATAATTGGATGTCCGTTAATTATATTCGTCTATTTAGTATTGAACCAGCTCTCATTAGCTCAACATGCTTTTATTAAGTCACTAAATATAGAACCTAATGTAAGTATATTGGAACGAGGTCATTATTGCATCGTTGTGTTACTATTAATAGAATGCTATTGCATGGGCTAATTTAGGGGCTCTATACCTAATCAATGGGAACATAATGGTGAGATAACGAGTAGGGTTTAACTCATTATATATAATGTTATATTAGCTTGCACATAAAGCATTTGAAAAGGCGCAATCTTGTGACCCAAGTTATGTCCAAGGATGGATTGGAGATGCATTAGTTGCTGAAACTATTGGTAAGGAAGAAGAAGCAAAGGATTTTTTTCGCATTTCATCTGAACTACAATATCATGTGAGTATCATGTGATTGTTATAAACATGATCATATGATCTACAATGCAGTCTGAATCAGCTTTGGGATACGCATACTGGGTCAGCCACACCCTCTCTGAAAAGAGCTCAGGATATCAACTATCATCTGCGGCTCATCAGAGAATGGTTCAAGCTCGTGATGGCATAGAGAAATACATATTACGTCACCCTAATGATCCTTGTGGTCTTAATTTGCTAGGAATCTTGTATGAACAAGAAGGACTAATAAAACTTGCTAAACAAACAATAGAGAAAGCCTGTTTGTTCTCTGAAGGACACACCCACTCTCTTTCATTAACCAACTATGCTAGGTTACTCAGGTTAGACTTGTTTTCAAATGATAAGCTGGTTTAACCTGTTTGTAGCTGCATTGGGAAGCATTCTGACGCCACTGCAAGTTATCAATCACTGGTTGCTATGGATACTTTGACTGTCCCACTTGATCATGCCATTGCTTTATTTAGGGCAGGCAAACAGCAAGAAGCCAAGTCAGGTGATCATTACAAATGTCGTGTGATAATCATGTGACTATATATTGTATAGTGTATCAGCAATTGTTGACATCATGTGATGGTAGTCAGAGACCTCTTCTTTTATTAGCCTGTGCTATTTGTGTGTTTGCTGAGAAAGATCTCGAGGAATGTAAAAATTTACTTTTTAAAGTGTGAGTCAGTATTCATCACGCCCACCTTTGATTATTACAACTTCAGTTTTCAGACTCCACCTCCTTCATTGCATGGACTAATTTCATTGGCTACTTTTGCCGGGTACTCAAATGACGTCACCCTTCTTCAAGCAACTCTCAAAGAAATATTAAAGCTAATTGGTATGTCTCTTACATCACATTACTATCACATGATTATCACATGACAGATTTGGATACTCAACCTCTTCATCCAATGTGTTATTCTGTTCTCTATGCTATACAGACTGTGTTTAAAGAGCATCAAGAAGTGGGTGTGGCTTTATTTTATGCATATTGTTATCTATTTTTAGATCTATGAAGTAATAGATGAAATTCATGATAAACTACCTATGAACGATGACTTAAAACCAGTAAGATAAACCTGTTTGTCAAGTTATCATTGATACATATTAATTTAGCCACCACTACAGATGTCAAATGTTATGAGGTCACTTTTTACACAAACTCCAACAGAAATATTAAAAGTTATTCAAAAATTGATACATATGTATCCTTACTACCTGTGGGTGTGGCCTTTCCTCCCGTACATTCAGTTAATATTAGGAGACAAGTCTAAAATGACAGGAGAGTTGCTTAAGTTAATTCAATTAAAAGGTATATTAATTTAAATGTCTTTATTATAATAACGTGTGTACATATATAGCTGGTATGGAACTGGAAGATCTTCAGTCTGAATGTATAGTAGCTAAAATGGTCCGTGAAAGCAGACAAGAAAATTTGAAGACTCTTGGATTTTGGTCTAAACTTTTACTCTCTACAACATTCTCTTAATTAATATAAACAGTTTAGACAACCTTTATCCATCTGGCTTGTTAAGTTGTAACAAGGAATCCTTTTAAACTACACAAGTACAGCAAAACCTCTAATAACAATATTCATAAATTGTGTAGCACTACAAAGAAAGGTCAATTACTGACTAGTCTAAGACAAGTGAGAAGGGCTATTCTCTAGAGACTTAGAAAGCAATATGTCACAGTACAGGCTTATCTATTTTAATTCTAAAGGACGTGCTGAGTTAACTCGGTTTATTTTTGCTCAAGCAGGTGTTAAATATGAAGATAAACGTATTACAAAAGAAGAATGGGTCGAACTAAAACCCCTCACACAATATGGGTATGTCCCTATTCTTGAGGAAGATGGACAGTCAATTAGTGGTAGTATTGTCATTGCTCGATACTTGGCAGAAAAGCCAGAGTTTGGTCTAGCTGGAAGTAATGCTATTGAGAATGCACAAATTGCATCTTTGGCAGATTTTCTGGGTGACTTACAAATGCAAGCTGCCAAGACACATTATGCGCCTGACGAGACAAGTAAAGCAGAACTTATAAAAAAGCTTGCAGAAGAGGCTGTCCCTAAATATATTGGTAAATTAGAAACATTTAGTGAAAGGACTCGTGAAGGCTATTTGTGGGGCAATAAGTTGACGTGGGTTGACTTTTATGCCTATCTCTTGATCTCGTGGATAAATATGATCACACCGTTCCTTGATAAGTACCCTAATGTTAAGAAGTTGACCGAAACAGTTGAAAATCTTCCAAACATTGCAAAATGGATTAAGGAACGTCCAGTTACTCAATTTTAGATTCCAATAAACTAATTTTTTGTAACAGTAATGCATTATTGTTTTCCCTTTCTTTGTTGTGTGAATCAATTAAATGTGTGGGCGTTACAGTTTATTAACCATAATACATGTAATTGGGTTATGGCCAACTACAAGCTCTACTATTTCCTAAATAAAGGCAGAGCAGAGGCTATCAGGTTGCTCTTTGCCTATAAAGATATCCAATATGAAGATGTTCGTATTCCTAAAGATAAATGGCCTGAATATCAAACTGATATGCCATTTGGTGTCATGCCTGTTCTTGAGGAAGATGGTAAAAAACTAGGAGGTAGTATTATCATTCTTCGATATCTTGCTGAGAAACCAGAATTCAATGTAGCTGGTAGTAATGCTTGGGAGAATGCATGGCTTGCTAATATTGGAGATTTTATTGAAGATTTTAATGCAGAACTGTTGAAAGTACATTTAGAGAGTGACGAAAATAAAAAGAAAGAATATCACGATAAATTAGTTGCCGAAAGTATTCCAAAGTATCTTGGTAAGATGAACGAAATGTCTAAAGACACCGGCTATCTTTGTTGTGGTAAACTCACTTGGCCAGATTTACTGTTGTTTAGTACATTGAGTATAATGGTTGAACATAAAGCAGACTTCCTCGACAACTTTCATGGTCTTGCTAAACTCTTACATAACATTGAAAGTGATCCCAATATTGCTAAATGGATAGCTAAAAGACCCAAGACTGCATTTTAGATTCTCCATTTTATAGTTAGTGATAACTTGTGAATATAATTCACTTCACTAATTTTTCTACTTTGAGACAAAATTTAAACTGATATTGTAGTGTTTTTTAGTACAGTGTTATCTTCATAAAATACTTTATACTTTAATACAAGAGATAGCAGTTATTAAAACTACACACATCCTATTGTATTAATTCCTATTTATTACATAACAGTGGTTACAGACCACAGACAGATTTTTAGACAATTAAAAATAGGCCACATCTACTATTGCCATTTATGGAATATGATAAAAGTACAAACACACAGCTACACTCAGCATTTTCTCCAACGCCTACTCTATTGGCATTTATGGAATATAAGATTTACATAAAGTAGAGCCACTCGGCTACACACAGCATTTTAGCTAACATTGTTTATTAGTGATTTAGCTCTTTCAATTTTTCAACTACTGTAATGGCCAGCTACAAGTTGTATTACTTTCCAGGCAGAGGCCGAGCAGAACCTATCAGGTTGCTCTTTGCCTATAAAGGTATCCAATATGAAGATGTTCGGCTTATTGGTGATAAATGGACTGAAACCAAACCTCAGATGCCATTTGGTGTCATGCCTGTTCTTGAGGAAGATGGTAAAAAACTAGGAGGTAGTATTATCATTCTTCAATATCTTGCTGAGAAACCAGAATTCAATGTAGCTGGTAGTAATGCTTGGGAGAATGCATGGCTTGCTAATATTGGAGATTTTATTAAGGATTTTTTTACAGAAGTGGCTAAAGTAGTTTTTGAAAAAGATGAAGAGAAAAAGAAAGAGTTTGAAAAGAAGTTTACTGAAGAGATAATTCCGAGATACTTGGGCAAACTGAATGAGATGTCTAAAGACAGTGGATATCTTTGTTGTGGTAAACTCACCTGGCCAGATCTCTTTCTCTTTGATTTGCTTGAAAATTTGGTAAAGCATAGACCTGAAACTCTCACCAATTTCCCTGGGCTGGCAAAGTTGAAGAATAACGTGGAGAGCAACGCTAACATTGCTAAATGGCTTGCAGAAAGACCTCAGACCACTTTTTAAACATAACTGACCAGACTATGTTTATTTTGGTATATAATTATTGTAGTTGTTTTAGTATTTCTCTAACAATGATATTTGTTATTGATAACATGTAGAAACATACCTCTAACATTATTATGGTTTCTTTCATATAAATAACATTCATTTTTACACACAGCTGTTCAACCATTAACAATGTCCAAATATAATTAAGTTGCGTTATATTCTAATCATAGCTAAAAGAGAACCTATCAGGTTACTGTTTGGAGTATATATATATTTGAGTCCCAAACTGAATATGCATTTGGCTGGTTTTGAAGTAGTGATAAAATGTTAGTAGGTAGCATTGTTGGCCTTCAATATCTTAATTGTAAATTAGAGTTTAACGTAGCTGGTAGTAATACTTGGAAGAAAATATAGGTCTCTAATATTACAGAGCTTATCACTTATCAGTGATTTAAATGCAGAGATATCTAAAGTATATTTTGAAAATTATGAAGAAAAAGGAGCTGGAAAACTTCATTAAAAAGATTGCTCCAAATATCTAGGCAACTTCATATGAGACTGGATATCTTATAATTACTATTAGTAAATTCCTTATAATTAAATTCATAATTTGATAACAGCTATAGCTTTTACAATAGTTTACTTACACCTTCTAGTATCATATCATTCTCATGACTTCCTCATATAAAATTACATTAGTTCTAAAAATGGAGTACACCTTCTATTGCCATTTATGGAATATGAGATTTACATAAAGTAGAGCCACTCAGCTACACACAGCATTTTAGCCAACATTGCCTATTACTGATCCAGCTCTTTCAATTTTTCAAGCACTGTAATGGCCAGCTACAAGTTGTATTACTTTCCAATCAAAGCCCGAGGAGAACCTATTAGGTTGCTCTTTGCCTATAAAGGTATCCAATATGAAGATATTCGAGTCCCTTTTGAGGAATGGTCTGAAGCAAAATCAAATACCCCATTTGGAACTATGCCTGTTCTTGAGGAAGATGGTAAAAAATTAGGAGGTAGTAATGTTATTCTTCAGTACTTAGCTCAGAAAGCAGAATTCAATGTAGCTGGTAGCAATGCTTGGGAGAATGCATGGCTTGCTAATATTGGAGATTTTATAAAAGATTTTCATTCAGAAATGATTAAGCTTCATCTTGAAAAAAATGAAGAGAAAAAGAAGGAGCTACAAAAGAAGTTTGCTGAAGAAATTGTTCCGAAATATTTGGGCAAGCTCAACGAGATGTCTAAAGACACCGGATATCTTTGTTGCGGTAAACTCACTTGGCCGGATCTCTTTTTGTTTAATCTTCTTGAAGGCATGGTTCAACATAAGCCTGAAATTCTTACTAACTTCCCTGGTCTTGCAAAGTTGAAGACTAACGTGGAGAGTGAGCCCAACATTGCTAAATGGCTTGCAGAAAGGCCCAAGACCGATGTATAAATTATGATTATATGACTAAAAACTTAAAGATTTTTATATTTTTGAGTAATTGTGACCTTTAGAATTTATTAATTTTGTTTTTGGACAACAATTATAATAATTAGTTTTATTATTATTATGCAAGAAAGAAAAATGTCTTGAAATTCTCCCCGGAGGCCTAAAATAACAACTTCGCCTTGAGTTTGCTGTGAACTATGCCTAGCTACAAGCTGTACTATTTCCCAGGTAAATGGGCTGCAGAACCTATCAGGTTGCTCTTTGCCTATAAAAGCATCCAATATGAAGATATTCGTATACCTGAAGATAAATGGCCTGAAACTAAATCCGACATGCCATTTGGTGTCATGCCCGTTCTTGAGGAAGATGGTAAAAAACTAGGAGGTAGTGTTATCATTCTTCGATATCTTGCTGAGAAGCCAGAATTCAATGTAGCTGGTAGTAATGCTTGGGAGAATGCATGGCTTGCTAATATTGGAGATTTTATTAGTGATCTTGGCACAGAAATGGTAAAAGTGATATATGAGAGTGACGAGAAGAGAAAGGAAGAACTTGAGAAAAGGTTTGGAGAGGAGGTTATTCCCAAATACTTGGGCAAGATAAACGAGATGACTAAGGAGAATGGTTATCTTTGTTGTGGTAAACTGACTTGGGTTGACCTCTTATTCTACCAACGAATGGAATTCTTGATTGAAAAGAAACCAGAGATTCTCAAGGATTTTCCTGGCCTAGCTAAAGCTAAAGCTAATGTGGAAGGTGATGCTAACATTGCCAAGTGGCTAGCAGAAAGGCCTCAGACTTCATGGTAATGTGAAGGCTTCTGAATTGAACAGTCATTGATAAACTTGTTTAGAAATATATTAATACTCATTTAGTCTTAACTGATTTTTCCCTGTTTTTGTTAATTACCATTAAATAATTTGCAAGAAAAAAAATAATTTGAAATTCTCCCAGGAGGTCTAAAAATTCAGAGATAGTTTACTTTACTCAAGCTCGTGGTACCTACAGAGATCATCTACCAACTATGCCCACTTACAAGTTATACTATTTCCCAGGTAAAGGGGTTGCTGAACCTATCAGGTTGCTCTTTGCCTATAAAGGTATCCAATATGAAGATATTCGGATCCCTGGTGATAAATGGGCTGAAACCAAACCTGATATGCCATTTGGTGTCATGCCAGTTCTTGAGGAAGATGGTAAAAAACTAGGAGGTAGTATTATCATTCTTCGATATCTTGCTGAGAAACCAGAATTCAATGTAGCTGGTAGTAATGCTTGGGAGAATGCATGGCTTGCTAATATTGGAGATTTTGTTAAGGATCTTAACACAGAAAGGGCAAAAGCGAAATATGAGAAAGATGAGAAAAGAAAGGAAGAACTTGAGAAAAAGTTTGGAGAGGAGGTTATTCCCAAATACTTGGGCAAGATAAACGAGATGACTAAGGAGAATGGTTATCTTTGTTGTGGTAAACTAACTTGGCCAGACCTCTTATTCTATCAACAATTGGAATTCTTGATTGAAATGAAACCAGAGATTCTCAAGGATTTTCCTGGCCTAGCTAAGGCTAAAGCTAATGTGGAAGGTGATGCTAATATTGCCAAGTGGCTAGCAGAAAGGCCTCAGACTTCGTGGTAATGTGAAGGCTTCTGAATTGAACACTCAATTGATAAACTTGTTTAGAAATATACTCATTTAGTTTTAATTGATTTTTTCCTATTTTGGTAAATTTTCCATATTGTAGTTTGAACAATTTTGAAGAATTTAAAGACACATTGTTACTGCACTATCTACATTACAATCTGAGAAACCATTAATGTGCCCCACACAAAAATAATGTTATTTTAAGTTTTTGCCCATTGACATTCTTTGTTAGCTTTCCATTCAGAGTTACCATCATCATAAACTTCCTACAAAACCAGTTTATCAAGTTATGTAAACTAGTAAAACCAGTAATGTACCTTCTTCCAAATAGCAGCTGATGCTTTGACAGCATCAATAGCATATGAAACTGCTTCTAAAGCTTCTCTTCGATGTTGTGATGATACAGCAACAATAATGCTTGCCTCACTTACTGGAACTATGCTAAACCAGAAATAGCTCATTTCAAAAAGCATTTCTCCCTCTTACCCTACTCTATGAACAATGGCCATTTTATAAATAGACCATTGTTGGCGAACTCTATCACAAATATCACTAAGTTGTTTCCTAGCCATTGAATGGTAGGCCTCATATTCTAACTGTAACACTATTTTACCTAAAAAAATAACAAGGAAAATTATATGTATATTATTATAATCAACTACTCTATTTAACATGGAGATATCTGATTCTAAAAGTAAGTCATTATAACTATAATAACTCCTTATTAAAGTTAGATACGTAAAGATATATCAAGTCCAATAGTAATACCTTCAAAGTGATCTCTTGTGGTCCCTATATAAAATATTATGTAAGACCACAGACTTGATTTACTAACCGATAAACAATGAGATAGCTCCAACACTTGAATGAGTTACATAATTAATAATAGATTTTTCATTGATAGGGTTTGATGTTATATCCACTAGATCACAAATATCACTAAATATTTATATCATATCATTTATAATAACACTGATCTGCTGACTTGGCACTCATCCTCCTGATATAGGTGGGATAACAGCTACCTCATCACCTGAAGACAGATATAACTGCTCCTCAGATTGAATGTAACGTTGATTGACTGCTAAGATAACGCTATTCTTGATAACAAGTAAACTGTATTACATATTAAAGGTACATATACTGTTCAATTATTATGACAAACCTTGGATATTGATCAAGTATTGTCTCCAGTAATTGACGTCCTGTGATATTTGCCGGTATTGATAAAGTAGTTTGTGTTGTTCCAGTTAATTCTCGACTCTTAGCAAAAAACAACAACTGAACCTACAGACAGACATACAATAGAATATAAGGTATTATAGAAAGACATACTTGTATCATAGCACACGTGTTGCATATAGTAATATTCATAGATTATTTCCCCACCCAACACATCGTTCTAGAATAAGGGGTGTGGCATAATTGTTTCAAAGTACTTTTCTCTACCTGGACTTAACTTGTTTCCATGGCAACTGGAGGTCCTTTAAAGTCTTTTTTCTGTCATATATGTCAAGTAAAATTTGTATCAAAGGTTTGTTATAATAGAGTAATTTTGAGCTATTACTCGATTTGTTTAGGATGCACAATGTATACAATGTCAAGGTGAATTTGTTGAAGAGTTGAGTGAACCTCCAATTCAGTAAGTAATTATGTATGCTAATTAAAGAGACATCCCCTTACAATAGACCACCACCGCCAGTTTCAACTGTTTCTACTGCTCCACCTAATGCTTCTCCTAGAGTATGTGACCTCTTGTTTCCATAGCATATTTAATTAATGTTATTAATGACAGGGTAGAACTCGAGATGCAGAGGAAGGACAAGAAAGACGTCAGAGACAAGGAGATCAATTAGGAGAGTAAGTTTAAGACCACACCCATCTAATTATTCATAGATTGTTATCACATAATCATTGTTTTATTATAGAATGTTAGGACAATATTTACTACAGCTAATCGCTGCTAGAGGTAAGTATAGTAAGTTAAGATTGTACTTATTCTTAACATTTCAGAACAATTAGAAGACAGCGAAAATTATACTCTACCTGTCATACCCCCACCCCCTCAATTTCTGTGTGTTAATTACATATCAATTTAATTGTTATTGTGTGTATATTGTTAGTGAGTTAATGTTCCGGGGTGGTCACCGTAGCAACAGACCTCAACAACCGTCAAGAGATTACTCTGCTCCTGGAGCCCTTGATTCTGTCATTACAAGGGTAAGAGGAGAGAGAGAGAATGAATAACATCTAATCTTTCTCTAGTTGCTAGAGCAACTTGGTGACTCTGGGGGGCCTCCTCCAGCTGAACAAGACAAAATAGATGGATTACCATCATTTAGAATACAACAGGAACATGTTGACAAAGGTGAGGTCATTATGACATCATTATAAAATATAACATGTCAATAGAACTGGAGTGCTCTATATGTAAAGAATTGTTCAAATTAGAAGAAGATTGTCGTACAATGCCTTGTCTCCATTTCTTCCATAATGACTGTATTATAGCATGGTTAAAGATAGTAAGTCACATGACATTATACGTGAGTAACTAGCATACATCTCTCGTCCACAGAGAGGTACATGTCCTACATGTCGGTATGATTTAAACAAAGGTAAAGTGGTATCTGATGAACAGCCCACATGAGTAGTCATGTGACATTCACATGATAAATAGTATGGCAATTAAAATTTACTTAAAATGGAATACTTTTTGTATTGCATTATCTATTAATCCAAGCCACACCCCTTTTAACTCTAAGTTAATTGAGTGTGTTTTAGTTAAAACATATTATACAAAACTACATATCATTAAAACAAACAAACAAACAACAACAACAACATTGTAACAATACATAATAAGAGGTGTGTCTTATGAAAACAAGTGACTATAATGAAAATATATAGTTATTGAAACAAAAACCCAGTCCAGTATTCTTGCATCATTCTATATAATGCTCAATGGTTCCAGTGGTTTATCGATCCATGAATGCGATCTTTTATCATAGGAGAACGACGATCTTCTGAAAAATCGGAGTGATCACTTTCAAATAAGTCACTGTGAATTGAATGAGGACGATTTTTTAGTGAAGTCCGTCGTGATGGAGGCCGAGGTAAAACAGGACTAGATTGTGTTATGCTATCGTGTGCTCTTTGTTCTTTTAAATCTCTGATATCTTCTTTTAAACTAATGAAACATTAATGGATAGATAGAACAGACAAATGGATGAATGCCTTACTTTGCAATAGTTTGAACATGTAATTCGTTTTGTTCCTATAATAATTAGTAAATATAAACACAATCTATTTGCAGTATTACTTACCATAAGATATTCAACAGATTCCTTTAAATGTCCAATACATTCAAGGTATACCTACAATAAAATAGAACAGGTTCATAAAATACACAATGGGCACATAAACTGTAAAATGGATACATAGAAAATAATGGACACATAAACTGTAAAATGGATACATAGAAAAATGGACACATAAACTGTAAAATGGATACATAGAAAAATAATGGACACATAAACTGTACAATGGATACATAGACTGTACAATGGACATGCAGCTTCAACTTACCTGTTTCTCTTTGTCATGAATGGTGTCTTTAGAAGGCACTGTAGCAACAGCTGTGGCTGCACCCTTTTTGTCGAGAAAACTTTGTCCTCTTTCTGGAACTTTTTTGTTCTTGCTAAGTTTAGGATCAACACAATCAACGCTCTGTGCTTTGGACGAGTAGAAAGTAGTTGAACGATTTGGTTTGTTTCTTGATGATATTTGAGGACTATGATTACGTACTACTGCTATGGAATGTCTAGTTGCAGAACTGTCAGTAGTGTTAGTAAGAGTTGGTGTGGAAGAAAACAGAAGACTTGATGCTTGGTCTAATGCTTGCTGTATCATCAATCGCTGAACAGAGCTATGGAGGTCAAGTCAGTAACTAATAAATTACGTCAGTGATTTACTTTGGACTTAAATCCGGTAGTGGGTCTGGATCTTTGTCATACTCTTCATCTTCTTCGTCTTTAGCTTCATCTCCAGAGAGAACCACTTCTGATCCAAAGTGTTCTAAAAATAGTAACACGAAATAGATGGGAAGATTATACATAAAGTACTTACCACATTTTAGACCTTTTATCTTACAATTTTCAACTGCTTTATTTAATGTTTCTTCCCACCTATATGGACACATATAATCCATTCATCCATCTATCTATCCATTCATCCATCTATCCATCCATCCATCCATCCATCCATCCATTCATCCATCTATCCATCCATTCATCCATCCATTCATCCATCTATCCATCCATTCATCATCTATCCATCCATTCATCCATCTATCCATCCATTCATCCATCTATCCATCCATTCATCCATCTATCCATCCATTCATTATTTATCCATCCATTCGTTCATTACTCTTTAGCTAGCTTCTTAGTCTGGAACTCAATACGAAACATTTCAGGACGATCTCCTTGTTCTAGTAACAACAACTGCACACCAGATCTTACTGATGCATTTAGTCGAACAAGAAGATCAAATAGTGGTATGACAGGAGGCTACAAAAACAATTATACAATAGTCAATAATCTCAGTGTGTGCACGTGTGTGCAGTTATATAATAGTCAGTAATCTCAGTGTGCGTGCACATGTGTGCAGTTATACAATAGTCAGTAATGTCAGTGTGTGTGTGTACTTACTTTAAGATCATGTAGAGTAGCAAGATGATATTTCTGGTCTCGTTCAGTGAGAAAGATGATGAGGTCCGTTACCAACACAAGATGGACAGCTAAATAAAGGGGCGGAGACTAACTCAACTATTCCAATTATTGCACATCACTTACCAAGTTGTTTTCCTTGACTCTGCCAGTTAGCATCACCAGTTTTAACAAGTCGCCGATTCTGAGCTCGCAAATCCAAATGTTTAAGACCTTTCATTTTGGCCCAGCTCTTATTAGAATTGCGAGGTATTTGTATCTCCAATCGACTTTGTATACTCTCTAGTTCTTTATGGTTGTTGTAATCCTCGACTCCTTGATCTATAGCTTTGACTAAACTTTGTAGAGCCACACTGGTTTTTTTGAGACGATCTAAATGATCAAGTTTGAGAGTTTCTGTCTCTTTTAATAGTTTCTTCATCATCTCAACATACTTTGCTACTCTCTGAGTTAGTAAGAGATAGAAGTCGGGTAGCTTGCGTCTTTCGCAATATTTATATTGATAAAGAGCATTCATTAAACGAAGAAACTTGTGTCGTTTTCTTTCTAAATCTCGATACAACTCAATAGCTTCAGACTGACGACAGATAAAATCAGTGTATGCTACTCTCATTTTCTCACCTCCTTCGCCAGTAAACTGATTTAATAAAATATCACTGATGTCATCAATCATTAACGAAGACTTTCGTTGTCGACTGTGAAGTTTGTTTGAGAAATCTTTACTCACTTCTAACAACTCATTTAAACTTGGAAACAATTGGTCAAGAATATCTTCCGTCATACCTAGCTCAGAACTAAGTTTGTCTCGAAATACAACTTTAAGTATCACAATAGAACGATAAATATGTCTCTCGGTGCGTATCCAATCAAAAATGGCTCCTTGTCGGCCTCGCTCATGTTTGTTGATGGAACGTCGTAATCTTCGGTCGATAGTACGATACCACGAAGTGTCAGGTTCATTTTCTATTGACAACAAAGGATGTTCGTCAATACTAATTGAGAGAGATGTGTCATCTAGTTCAAGTTGACTTGTAGTCTCAGTTGGTGAGAAGTGTGGAGGAGGAGGAGGTGACAACCGAGGTAAAAGATCATTTTCGGGAATAGAGGATGCCCCATCTTTTAATTGGGTATGAATTAATGATCTTAATTCTTTATTTTCTGGTTCTGAGAGGTTCATATCGCCATGGATAGTTTGAGAACGAGCTTTGTTTCGCTTCTCTGGTGATGGAGCTGGTTGGGAAATAAGCGTTTGGAGTGGTGGGTTTGCCTTGTTTTTCTCCTTGACAACCTTGTCGTCATGGTTACTGATGTTTGCAGTGTCCAAAGATGATGTACTATTTTCTCTTGTTTTACGTTTTTCCTTCTTTGAATCTCTACGAAATAACTTGGAAATACCTTTACGAGGTGGTTCTTTGACTTCGGCTGAAGGCTCTAAGATCCCAAGGTAGGATTGGATATCTTTATGTTGTTCACGTCTAACAACAGCAGGTCCTTGACAAGTTGGTAGTGCTTCAGTCTCAAATCTCACATTCATTCTAACAGTACGCTCTTCCTCAAGTTTACCTGGTACAGTTTTCTGATCATCACTATGTAATAGATTGTCAACACTTCTGGCTTTCTTCTCAAGAGGAGAGTTCGGACTCACTTTTAATGATGATCGTGGTGGTGATGGAACTCTATTGTCAATTTGTTGAGGAGATGTTGAAAGTGGACTTTTACTAATAAAGAGTGGAGACTGTGGAAAAGGTGAGGTCTCACGAAAAGAAATAGACCGAGGGGAGGTCCTACCACCATCAGGTGATTGAACAAAATCAAGGCTGGAACTACTAGCAACTATGGTGGGTACTTCAGTATGACCCAACACAACTGCAGTATCAGAAGCAGATGAGCTATTACGACTGACTTTAGTGTGTAATCTAGGACTATGTGTATTGAAACTAGCAGACAAACCTGATGGTTCTGATGGCAATGATACTGGACGTGAAATTAATTCAGCCAGTGACTTTAATCTATTAGATTCTGTTTCTTTGACAGAAAACACTGGAGACTCTAACTCTGACCTGTCCATTTCAGTGAGGGTCTTTAACATACTAATAGTCTGCTTAACATCACTTCCTGTACTTGATGGAAACCTGACTTTTTGTCCAGAAGTTATTAAGGGACTTGATCGCTGTAAACAAGGTTCACTTTCTGATCGACCCACTTCAAGAGGACTTGTATTATCAATAGGGGTAATAGAAGTTTCACCCCCGTCCTGAGAGACTGAAAAACTGTTATTTAAACTGTCTAGTTTGACATCAATATCTGATAAAGTAACATCGTCTTCAGTTGGTTTTGGAAGTAACTTGACCTCTAACTCCTCCTCTGTTTTTTCTCCTATTTCAGTCTCCCCCGATGTTTGGTGAGTAGGTGTATCAAAAGTACTGAGGTTTTCACTAACAGTTGATGACTTCTTAAATGGTTTTTCTTTACTTTCTGCCTCATCTTCACTGCTGGCATTATAATCATCAACATTTGTGATAACATTAAGTGAATAACGTCTACCACGTCCTTCCCTAGTCTCACTACCGTCAACGATATCATCACCTGATGTCATATCTTCACTAGGAGAGTTCAGAGTATCAACACTTCCTTTGTCAGGATCTTTGGATAAAGGAACTAAATAAGATCTCTCAATTGATGAACCTGATGGACTTAAAAGAGATGAAGGGGATTTACTCTTAAGATCATTTTCGCTAGCTGTCACATAATGGTTATCATCTTCATCTTCGTCGTCAATACTACTCGATGATGTAGCTTGTTTACTGCTTGTACTAATAAAACTACTACCGTGTGATCGAGACTCAGTCTCATGAGAATGGGACTCAGTCTCTGCAACTTCTAGAGATTCTTCTAGTTCTAAATCATGGAATACAACTCCTGACATGCTTTGACTTTTTCGATGAGATCGTTTGGTAGTGGGTGTGGTCACCGGGGTAGTGGGAGTGGTTGGTACTCTTGAATAAGAGGGGTCAATATAGTCGTCATCAATGCAACGATCCCCTTGTTCAGATATACTGTGGCTTTTTGGTTTAGCAACCACAATCTTATCAGAATGGGGAGAAGCTTCATTCTTTAAAGAAATTGCAGGGGCTGATTTTGACAAAAGAGGATAATTAAAGGGGAGGTCCTGTACCTCATCTTCTTCTTCATCCTCACCTGACGAAGTGACTAAATTAGGGAGCTCACTGAAAGAATCCTTGGTGGCTTGTTGGGTGGAGTCATCATTTGTGGGTGTGGCTTTTATAGGTGAATCAGGAAGCATACATATTCTTTCGTGATCAGGATCTTCAATACATACAGCTGGTATGACCGGGAAGAGAACAGAAGGTGAGGTGGATGATACCTCACTGCCTGTTGATAATGTTAAGAGAGCTTGGTGTGGTGTAGTGGACTCATTAAGGTGGGTGTGGTCTTCTGGTTTAGTAGTGGACAGAGCAAAGTCTGGCAAAAAACTGTTCTCTGTTGTTCCTGGGCTTGTTAATGTTGAATAGATCAGATCTATATAAAGATATTAAGCAGATAACAAGAAGGTGTGGTTAAAGTACATACCCGATATTGCACCTTCATCAAGAATAGGACAAGAGATGCTCCACCTACCTAGCCACACCCCCTAAAGGGTAGAAACAAAGTTGACATAATAAGAATTCAAATACTAAGCCCCTCCTATCTAATAATTTAACTATTAAAACAATGACTAAGTAGTAGAACCAGTAAAATGTACTTTGTAATGACATAATGTACCTTGGTGTGATGATGTGATGATATTTGATGATTTTTTCTATCATCTACTGTACTTCCTCCAGCTGTAAATAAAGAAGGTCAATATAATGAAGAGTACAGGAAATTAACATTTTAAACACAACAATGAATATAATTATTATATAATGACATCACAACTCATGACATTAATGTTTACAGAGTTTGTATAGTGTTTCAAAGGATGTTATAGTTAAACTAAATACATTAACAGTTACACATAAACCACACCCACTAACCACGCCCACACCATACCTGTTAGTCTATCAAGTTCATTCATCCCAGTTCCAACAGATCTTGTTCTACTATCACCAACAACACGAGACCACGACTTGCGACCACTTTCATGTAACAATAGAACATCCAATATACTAGAAGAAAAGGGGCTGTCCTCTTTGGTCACACCCACTAATGATCGACCCTCCATGACTGCAATGGAACTTCGACGAGGGAAACTGAACCCTGGAAAACTAAGCTGATGAGGTGTCCGTAGGATAGACGGGTTGTTCCCCTCTGAATTCCTTTGTTTTTGAATCCATTCCAAATCTATATCTTTCATTATCTGTAGCTGTGACAGGAAGAACACATCCATCGATTCCATTGGTAAGTTGTCCTCTTGTAGTAGAGGTTCATTCAACCTATAGAAATTAAATAAATAAATGGACAACTAATTAAAGGGACATACCCATTAATAACATCAATCACTTCTTGGATGCCATTTTCCTGCGCTAAGTCTAATGGAACTTTCCCTTCTGCGTTAGTTAATGATAAAGCCTGTCGTCCTCCAGGTAGAGCAACAAGTGTAGTAAATAAATGCGACAGACGATTTCTGGCAGCAAAATGAAGCAGGGTTTCATTATCTATAAAGAAAACTATTTCAATACCAGTTTACTTGAGACATTCCACCTTAAAATTCATATAAACTGTAAGACACACCTGTCTGTGTGAACATATACATATATTACACAATACACTATGTTTACATGTACCTCTATTACACAATACACTATGTTTATATGTAATCTTAATGTATTAGATAATATATTGTAATCCTTTACATGTACATCAAAGGAGTTCAAAGATAGACTCAATGTACCACTTGATAACAATACTTACCATTTTTTTTCTCTGATATTAAGCTCCACCCATCTGGTAAATCCACGTCTGATAATGCATTTGCTAATTGGAGATCAAATTCTTTAAGTCCAGATACATCAAGTGATGCTAGCGGTGGTAGCACAGAATAAAAGGCCTATGAAGAGCAGATATTTATGTGAGGAAACAAGCTCCACCCACCTGAGTACCGTCTGTAACACTTTGTACCAAGAGTTCCGCTAAATAATGACTCATATCTGTGTAAATGATTTGGTCTTTAACTAGGAGTTGTGGATGGTAGGTGTGGTCAAATGTCTCTTGGTCACTTGGTAGTCGGTACAGAGAAACATCAACTACTTCAGCAGGGCTATGAGCTAGAAATGAACAAATGATTTGTAAAATGGACGTTACATGAAACATTGGATTGATATGATGATGATGATACTCAATGTAAACTGATATTGTAGTAATTTTATTAGAGCAGTATCTCCCACCTGGTAAAGTTACGGATACAGTATAATCATCATCTCTCTGACAAATCAACTTATGACTATCGACTGAGCCTTGTAACAATAGTAAAATAGTATCAGTTGATAATGGTTGTGGAAAAGTTACAGTGAATTTTTCACCACCCTAAGGAGAGAGAGAGGGGAAGAGAGAAAGGGGGAGGGGAGGAAGGAGAGAGAGAGGGAGAGAGAGGAGTAATAATAGTTAATTTACAAACCTTGAATTCTCCAGATACATGTAAATTAAATGTACTTTACATATAATCACAAGTATTATGACGTAATATAACATAATTAATTTAACTCTCTTTTAATATCATCATATAAATTATAAAGTGAACATACATTCAACATGTACTGGGGTCATCATATGTACAATCTAAATGTATAATTATCAATTAGTACTTATTAGCACTTGTAGGAAACAGCAACACTTTAGTATTAAGTATAACAGTTGAGAAATATTCAAGACACTTAAACATAACAGTAAATTCATGTCTATCATTATAGTGGTGAGTACATACTGACATATAATGTATTACAGTGCTATGCTCACATCTACTATACTATATTGATACATATCCTGAGAGATCCTGAGATATACTGACATATACCTGTACTATATTGGCACATATCCTGAGAGATCCTGAAATATGCTGACATATACTGAACTATATCAATACATATTTTGACATCCATACTTAGTCAAAATATTAAGAAGTATATTTGAGTATGTGTAATTAATTAGTATTCACG
Organism: Xestospongia muta; assembly: GCA_963693285.1. Classification (NCBI taxonomy): domain Eukaryota; kingdom Metazoa; phylum Porifera; class Demospongiae; order Haplosclerida; family Petrosiidae; genus Xestospongia; species Xestospongia muta. The sequence goes on from OY848928.1 coordinate 225,924, forward strand.
ATCTCAAATAAATTTAATAACCAAATTTTATAAAAATAACTATTAATATTATTATAATAACTAGATCCCACACACAAACCTTAGTTGAGCACTCGTGAGGCGAGATTATTACCTCTTCTGTTGTGATGATGGGCTCTAATTAGAAGAGGATAGTTATGAATATTGTCAGTTTGTTGACATAATAATAAACACAAGACAATGAAAGTGTTCGTTTAAAATTTAGAATAGAAAGCTATGAACAACCATCACCTTACAAGGAGAAAGTTTAGATATAACAAATGTCAAATGAAATTGTTCTAGTATAAATGAGGCATCCGGTATTAGTTTTATTTCTAGATATCATTATTACATATACACAGATCATATTACTTAAATATGTACTTCAACTTCCTACATCATTGATTTATCAACCAGCCATGCATTGATTAAATTACTATGCCATCATTACCTTGGTTTTGTTTTTCTGATGTATTCATAACTTCTAGAGTTGTTTCTTGATACTTCTCTTAACACTTGAATCACTTCACTCTCAATCTTGTCTCATAACTGAAGACAACTTTATCTTGTACAGAGACACGCGAATTCGAGTATATCAGATTTATTGATGACGTTACAATACACGACTGCTGATTTCTAAACACACAAACAAACAAGGTCAATGTGTCTTCTCTAGCAACAAGGAATCCTTTGAAAAGATATCTATGTCTTCTTTACTTCAAACGCTCTCTCTCTCTAGTTTCCACGCCTGGTTGCAAATTGCAGGATATTTTTCGTATACTATCTAAGTAGCTGCCACGCCCCCTCTAATAACCCTATTGTCCATTACATCGTAGGCGTACATCATGACATAATATTGGCAATAGAGGCCCTGTTCTTAACACTGTATAGGTATTGTTGTTGTTCTTCAAATACCTTAATAGGTAATACTATTGATGCAGGCATTGAGGAAAACAGCTGGATTAGTTCATGTTTCCCAAATTACATCATTGTTACCTCAGTCATCTGATCCTCCCATTAAATCAATGAGTTATTTTTTTTCCAACGGACTTAGACTGGTGGTCCCATATTTAGATAAAATTAGGACATATGTACTAGGATCTTGGGTTGGTCGACAACTATTAGATGTACGTTGATAACATATCACTTTAAAGATTGTACCACTCTTTAGATATTAACTAACGAATATCTAAATTTTCTACCTAATAATTACATCATTGAAGCATTCGAGAACAAAAGAGTATGGGTTTCTGGCTGTAATGTCCCACCCACTCATATCTTGAGACAAGGAGAGAATATTGAGTACCTGTTTCATCGACATGAACCAGCGGTACACTATTACAAGTTGTGTGTGAACATACACATGTGCACACTGCATGCACTCACTATTAACATGTAACATTTATATATGTACGTGTACCAGGTTTTAGCCGATCCTGTACAAATTTTACATATCAATGAAGATTTTGTAGTAGTTAATAAACCTGCCTCAATTCCTGTACATCCAGTTGGTCGTTTTAAGGTTTGTTAATATTTCAATTATTGTTTATTGACTAAAATCAACAGAAGAATACAATTCTTGGAATCCTCAAAGAGGAACAACCTCAATTGTTACAAGAAGGAAACAAATTAAATGTTGTACACAGGTATTTGTAATACAAGGATATAATGGATGTACCAGTTAGAAAAACAGGTTGGACCGGTTAGTATCAGGTGTACTTATCTTTGCAAGAAATAGTCCTGCTACTACTAGAATTGGCAAATTATTAGTCAATGAACTTATAAGTAAAGAATATATTGCACAAGTCAAGGTATAATACCTCTGCCCACTTCATATTATGTAATAAAAATGTTTTATTTGGTTTATAATTGTTATTATTATTATTCCATATAGGGGGGATTTCCTTGGGGGATGATACAAACAAAACAACCTGTTTATAAATCACAAGTCACACCAATTAAATATGAAATCAACTATAACCGAGGTGATTACAGGGTCATACCCTTGTTTATTTATCCAACAATTCAGGCAAACATGCTGTCACAGTTTTTGAGAGGCAGCTCACATCAAATAATGGAATGCATTCTATTGTTCTCTGTCGTCCAATAACAGGACGTACTCATCAAATAAGAGTACATTTAAAATGGCTAGGTAATAAAAATCATGTGATTGTCATGTGACCTATATATATATTCTAATAGGACATCCAATAGTCAATGACATCACTTATGGAGGAAGTCTAAGAGACCGGTATTGACCACACCCCTTTTTATTATCCATTATATTATCAATTAGAGTTCTAACTCCACCCACATTAATTAATAAGGACTACACTCAGTACGATTGGTGCAGAGAATGCCAGCGAGGCAGATTTAACATACCAGAAGAATCATATTACATAAATCTACATGCACTACGCTACACTTCAAATGACCCAAACTGGGCGTGGTCATTCGAAGCCCCACCCCCAAATTGGGCACAAGTCTAGACAAAACATTGTAAAAATTGAAGCATTGATATATATTGTATGTATGTTGAAATGACAGGGACTAACTCTGGGCTGATCGTACTTGATAATCTATCTCATCAGCGGTATTACTAGTTCTTGTAATGTCTTTATAATGATATTCAGGAGAAGATTGACCAAGAATAGCTTCTTCAGTATACAGGACTGACTCTATTAGCGAACCAGGGATTTCAAACATTGCATCTAACAATAACTTCTCCTATTAAACAATATGAGTATTATGATATTAGTCGCTATATACCATAATAGCTCTAAGTCCTCGAGCTCCTGTCCTTTTTGAAATAGCTTGTTTAGCAATGGTAAGTAAAGCTTGTTTTGTAAAATGTAACTTGACCTGTGAGAGAGGGAGAGGGGGAGAGAGAGAGAGAGAGAGAGAGAGAGAGAGAGAGAGAGAGAGGGGGGGGGAGGGAGGAAGAAGGGAGGGGAGACTAACACACACAGATATATACATATAACTTACTCCATCCATGTTAAAGAGAGCAGTATATTGGGATACAAGAGCATTTTGAGGTTGTGTTAAGATATTCACTAACATCTCTTCACTTAGTGAGGACAAACTCACTACTATTGGGAGTCGACCAATGAACTCTGGTATCATACCATAACTGATCAAATCAGATGACTCAACTTGTTGTAAGAAATAATCTCTTTGTTCATCTTCTTCTCTCCCTTTGGTCTTTGAAGTGGGTGTGGTCAATGAGGGCAGTTCGGGTACAGAGCTTCCAAATCCAATAACCTAAACATCATTAATTATAAGACCACACCCACATTACATACCTTATCATTAACTCTACGAGCAATGATTTTATCTAAACCATTAAAAGCTCCTGAGCCAATAAACAAAATATTACTAGTATCAACAGGAATCATATCACCACGCATTTTACGAGAATTCTTCTCCGGTACCATAACAGTAGATCCCTCCAATATTTTAAGGAGACCCTGTTGTACTCCTTCACCACCGACGTCTCTCATATGATGAAATGTTGGCACACAGGCAATCTTGTCTACTTCATCTAAAAATACAATTCCTATTGCCACTAATGTAAGTTCATTATATAATACCGAATTATACCTTTTTGGGCTTTGTTGACATTAAAGTTTGCTTCCTAGAAAATATAGAAAGAAATATGTTTATAAGAAGTAACGCTATCAAATATGCAGTAATTATGTTCAATCAAATATGCAGTAATTATGTTTCATACATAGAGGAGTTTAGCTATGACAGTTTCTATGTCATCTCCCACGTAACCTGCTTGTGTTAAACTAGTACAATCACATATTGCAAATGGGACATCAAGACAGTCAGCTAAAGTCTGAGCTAGTAATGTTTTACCTAAATGGATGGATAGGAAATGGATAAATAGATAGTTAAATGGATGTATAAAGGAAAAATGGACAGATTAGGTGAGTGATGGATAAAGGGAACTAAATGGATGAATAAAAGTTAATGGATGCATAAGTAAAACTAAATGGATTGATGGAGATAATAATGGACAAACTAACCACACCCAGTCGGTCCTAATAACAATATGTTACTCTTATCAAGTCGGACATCAAGTGAGGGGGAAGTCCCACCATCATTAGTACTATTGTAAGTATGAAATTCCACCCCTTGGGATATAAGTGCTTTCTCATAAGCTAAAATTTAATTTTACATAATCTATTTAATCACTTATTTAATTACCTTTAATTGCAGAGTCTTCAGTGTTTTGACTCTCTGCTGAGTAACTATTCCCATGAGTATGATCAATGTTATTAAGACGTTTGTAATGATTATAAACGGCTACTGACAACACTTTCTTAGCATGATCTTGTCCAATGACATGATTGTTCAAGTACTCGTAAATCTAAAATGTGTATCCATTTATCAGCTATTTATCCATTTAAAATATTGTATGTATCTATTCTTATTTATCCATCAATTCTATATATCCATACTTTTTTGGGTGATGGAACATTTTTAAAATCAATTTTATCGTGATAGGATTTGTCTCGACCACGCCCTCCATTAACAGCCAGGAAGAAATGGCGACAATTTTCACATTCCATAAACTTGGTTTGCGCTATGAAACAATAGACAGATATAGCATGTGTCAATGATGTAATAATTACATAATACTGAAGGTGCTCTTTTAAAAGGATTGCCACATTTCGGACACACTAAATCTCCACCTTTCCCATTTAACCCTCGGCCTCCTGAATTCCATTGGTCATATGATGTCATGTGTCGTACATGTGACACAGTCAATGAGGTGGTCCGAGAGGTCCTTAGCAAACCCACACTGTTACAAATATGACCTCGAAATGATGAACTACATACTGTAAAGGAGGAAAACGTACGAGCAATCTTGATATGTTAAATTATGATAGACTAGTACCTCGTCTTGTACGGACAACTGAAGAGATCACTAAACATTGAACGTTCATCTTAAAATTGAGACATTGGAGACAACAAAATTCTAAGTTCCTCAAATTTGTTTAGTCTGTGAAATTAAATATTACTTTCATTTCGTATAATTAGATATAAATACCGGATTTACAAAACAAACAAACAATAAGGACAAGACTATCATAAAAGATGAAAGTTAATATAGTCATGTGACAAAAAGCAAAGAGACTGGATTATGGTGTCATTTTCCTTTCCGTTGCTTCTCTCTCATTATTTCTGCATCACTACATAACACAACAATGATAATAACATATCTCATATAAAAAGAAATCAGTTTTAAACATACCGATGTTTTCTTGCCTCAAGACTTAACCCTTTGTTTCCTCCTTTCTCTGCAGCTCCTTTACCTTTAGCCAATTCTTGTTGTTTTTTAGCGTTCTTTTGTCTTGCTAACTCACGTTGGTTGCCACCTAATTCAGTACATATGTATATACAATACAACAATGTAATATATGTTAGATCTATTATCTTAATATAATATAATATATCTACTTTATTTATACCCAAACAATCAACATTTGAACAAAATACAATGAAATGATTGTAATCAATCTTATATCCTTACGTGTCATTGTGAGAGAGCCCACAACTTCTTCTAATGATTTTCTAATTTCTAAAAAGCCGTTTGTAAAACTCAACTTTTTTCTTTGTTGTTATGTTGCACAATAGTTTCAGAACGAGATGGTTTGAGTTTCAGTCTGTGGACCACGCCCACACCGATATTTATTTTTAACCCGTTAGTAATAGGTTAAAATTAATTGGCTTTTTCATAATTATTAATTTCTGCTATTTACAATATCTATATTAAAACTGTTCCTTATTAATGTGACAAATACTTTCTTCCCTTGGCTCTCCGTCTTGCTAACACTTTTCTTCCTCCTTTAGTCTTCAATCGAGACAAGAAACCATGACGTCTTTTCCGAACTAAGTTACTGGGCTGATATTCCATACCATAACGAACATAACGAACAGGGTTTAAGAGGGAGAATGATGACATCCATGGAAACCAGGACCTGCAGTTCAAAACAAAATTAGAGAAAATGAAAACAAGATATTTTATTTTTAATGAATAAAATTACCTTGATAAGTTGCTGTATAAAATTCTATTATAAGAATATACCAAACTCTGCATAGAGTGTCTCAACATTTTGAAATGGGTGTGTCTTTTGGTAGACCACACCCAAATTAGCCCCGCCTTTTTTGCAGCATGACCCAATATCAGAGTCGAGTCTGTTCACTCATTATAGAAGCATCATTTGGTGAATTAACAGAGAAAGTAGCAGGTCATTTAATGAAACATGGATCTCAAAAGTTATCTGATATAACGAAAGCATTAAAAATCAAAAAGGCTGAAGTAAATAATTCAAAAATAATAATATAAATTATATATTTTAAAATTTAGGCTGTCAAATCTCTGTGTGTTCTAATCCAGCATCAGTTAGTATCATATAGCCCTCATAAGTCTGGGTGTATGGTTTATCATGTCGATGTACCAGCTGTCTTAGGACGTCTACGTTATCCAATGTATATACTCACTGCTAAAGATTTAGTTGGTGATATTGGTGAATTGATAGTTGAGGATATAATTCTTCATGGTCAATCATCTATGAGTCAAGTATGTATTAATTAATTCATAATTATCTGGGTCATCCTCATTTGTATAAAGTGTTTGTCACGTGTTGTTAAAGGACTGAATAAAGATGTTGATAAAAAGCTATTAGAAGACGCTAAAGAACAGTTTATTTCTCTGGTTGAGTACCGTATATTGCAGCGAGTTAAATCTCCAACTGAGGAGTTAGGAATGACAGCAGTGTGTCACTATGTCCCAAGTTCTGAACGATATTTAGTCCCTCATATAACTAGTTAGTTTAAATAGATAGAGTAACTGTAATATCTCTCTATATAGTGGCACATATTGTAGGACAAAAGAGATCAAGAGATGAAGAGGAAGATACTGAACAACCAGTTACAAAGAGAAAGAAAAGGTATCTATACTCACTACATATTAACACTGTGTGTTCATTCTAACTATCTTGTAGTGAGGATACAAGTAAGATAGACAATGTAAGTACTGGTTTACTAATACTGCAATAATATGGACTCTATCTGTAGTCAGAGGATGCTAATATACTCTGGTTTATTAACACTGAACAATATCAACGACATTATCGCAGTCAAGTAAAGATTGGCTTACAATAATGAGTTCTCTACTTGTGAATTTAGATCATCATAGATGCTGTTACAGAAAGACTGGACCCAGTAAGTAACTCAAATATAAACAAACCATCTCTCTCTCTCTCTCTCTCGAAAGATGGCTGCCACTTTGATGAGAATTATTATTAACCTGTCTGACAAAGGCACTCATATTGAAGAGCCTTTATATTCAGCTACTAGTTCTGAAATCTTTCTCCCTCAGATAAGGGACTCACTTCCTCCTAATATATCACTACAGGATGATGAAGTAGAACAATATATATCAGTATTAATTGATGAAAAGGTACACAATATATAATATATTATAAATACTCACATATAAAATGTTTAGTTTTTGCAAAAACTTGGTGATGCTGGAGGTGGTTCTTATTGCATAAGTAATGTTTTTGTCTTTTGATTTGTCAATAATATTTTTTTTATTTTACATTCTATTTTAAAGACTACAAGAAGATTTCAGAGTTACTGTGTCAAGCTACACTGGAGTCTATTGTACGAGAGAGATTTGGTTCAAAACATCTTCGTCTGTTTCGTCTCCTCCTTCTCAAAAAACATTTAGAACAGAAACAAATATCAGACATGGCATTGATACCAAACAAAGAAACTAAAGAAATGCTTTATTCACTTTTAGCTGAACAATTTGTATCACTTCAAGTAATTGAGAAAATAAAATGGAACATCCTCCTTTTTATTAACTAAATAGGAAATCCCACGTTCCACTGACTATGCACCTTCTAGAACATTCTATTTGTTTACTGTTCATTTACAACAAGTGGCTCGTCTCGTTTTACAGCGATGTTACAAGGTACCAATTAATTTATGTGGGCGGACTTTAATGGATGTGATTCAGACTCTAGGTAACTTGATGATTAGAAGAAAACATGAGATCTCTGAGAATAAGTAAGGGTAGAACCCTTTATTAATTTCAATTATTATTACTTTAGGCGGTTACTTGATAAGTATGCTCTTTGGGAAAGACAACAAGAACTACAAACAGAACTAGCAGAAGAAATAGAAGAAGCTTTGACACCTTCTGAGAGAGAAAAGGCGGAAAAAATTAAATTAACAATAACCAAGTGAGTCTAATGTCAATAATGTAATGACGTCATTGTTACTATATTTAGATTATATATATATATTGTAATGATGTCATTGTTACTATATTTAGATTAGAACAAGGCGAGTTACAACTGGACTCTAGTATTGGTTGTCTTGAAGATTACCTTGGATTTCTAACTCATAAAAAATAAGATCATATAGAACTAATTATAATGAAATTAATTACAGGGGTCATCCTTTGCTATTAGATTGAACTAGTCTAGTTACATCTTCACTAAAAGTGTTCAGAGAAGGAATGTAAGTTTTTTGAATGACGTGATCTGCAGTTGTATCCTTATCTCCTTCTAAATTAATAATTAATTATTATACATTTATAAAGGGGCATACCTGAGTAACCACTTCTAGATTTGAAGTCTTTTCTTTCTAATAGTTCAACTGGTTTAGGAATAATCCGACCTGATCGTTTTGAAACACGAACTTTTTCTCCCTCTTCTGTGTACTGGTATCTAATTCGGCATGGTTTTCTATTATGACACATCACATGACTATCACATGATATAGCTCCACCTACTCATCTTCAGGGTCAACAAGAGCTACGTTAGATATATGTAATGGAGCTTCACTAGCAATCCTTGCTCCAGGAAAATCTCCAGTTTTGGGTAGAACCCTAGTATGCTATGCAATAATAAATTATAATTGGTTATATTAGAGGGTGTGCTCTTACTGTATTCAGACCACCCACATAGACTCGGTTGAATTTCCTGGCAATAGCTACTATTCTACCTTGCCTTCCTTTATCTTTTCCAGATAGAACTTGGACCTAGTGGGTGGGGCAAGGAGTGGATCTTAATATTAAGTTATAAACTAACATACCAAATCTCCCCTGACAATTTTCCATTGTGGTATAGGTTCTGGCAGGTTCCTTTTGTGACCTTTTAATGCTCTCAAACGACTAGCTGCTTGAGTCCATGGCCTCCAAGACATTTCTTGAGTTATGAACGCACGTGTTTGAGTATACGGAAATGTTTTTCCTTTTCCTCTATTGCATTTCAATATAAATTTCAGAATGTTTCCGTTCATGTCCGTTACGCCAAAGTAGGTGCAGTTTTTATGTAAATGGCTGAAAGCAAGCCAAGAAAAGGTATTAACGTGTTTGCAAATGATGGAAGTTTTCTGGAGAAGTTCAAGAAAATGCAACAAGAAAAAGAAACTAAAATTAACCCGTCTAGCCAACAATCTGAGCTTTCTAGTACAAAAGTGGGACAAGAAACCACCACACTCACTGAAAGGACCACAGAAGAGCCACGCCCACCTGGTACTAAGAAGACAAAAGGTGCCACAGAACTGGTATTATATTACTCTCTTCACTAATCTCTGAGTAGTCTCTACTGTAGAGGGGAGAACCCTATCATTAACAGGTAATGAAACCACACCCACCCCTACTAAAGAACCTCCGAAACGTAAACGAAAAAGTCGATGGGGAGAACCTCTCTCTCATGATGCATTATTAATGAAATCAGCTATTGAGTCTTTTGAACAACCTTTATCATCATCATCTCAACAACTAAAACCAGAACAATTCCGGCAAATGTTAGAGCAACAAGAGGTGAAAGAAGATGTGTCATCTGTTGTTTGAGTCTCTCTCTCTCTCTCTCTCTCTCTCTCTCTCTCTCTCTCTCTCTCTCTCTCTCTCTCTCTCTCTCTCTCTCTCTCTCTCTCTCTCTCTCTCTCTCTCTCTCTCTCTCTCTCTCTCTCTCTCTCTCTCTCTCTCTCTCTCTCTCTCTCTCTCTCTCTCTCTCTCTCTCTCTCTCTCTCTCTAGCTCAATAAATTAACAACAGAATTACATAAAGTAACTCAGTCACGAAAAAGAGGCATTTCTCAAGGAGCCATTGAACAAATGTCAATGGAACTTTGTGAAAAAGAACACATTTTGAGATCACAAGAGATGCAAAAGACAGCTGGTAGTATAATGTGTGACTTTTGGTAGTTTATAACTAATTATTAACAGATCAAGCAAACAGTTTAACTGAAGCAGCTGAAGGCAAACATTTTATTGGAGATTTTCTACCTCCTGTTGAACTAGCAAAATTTATAGAGAAAACTAAAGCAGTACAGGGTATTAGTGAACCTGGTTCTGGTATGTTGTATCCATTGGAATACACTATCTGTCCATTTGTCATCCTTTATGCATCCATCAGACTATACTGATCACAAACTAACTGATAGTAATATTGGATATAAAATGTTACAAAAAGCTGGATGGTCTGAAGGAGAAGGACTTGGGTCAAAAGAGGATGGAATTAAAGCCCCTATTAATGTGTGAGATAATTAATCTCATTATACATTGATATTACTCTTTGTACTAGGGGTACAGTGTCAATGGATCAAGGCGGCCTTGGTATTTCTCGTCCTGGAGAAGTTAAAAAAGATGATGATGAATTTGAAATATATCGTAAAAGAATGATGCTTGCTTATAGATTTCGTCCCAATCCACTAGTATGTTTTAATACAATGTTGTTTTATTTTATCTCGTTTATTTATAGAATAACCCACGAAGACCGTATTACTAGAAATTGTTTTCATTTTTGTGTTATTAAAAAATGTAAAAATTCAGTTTTAATGGGTGTGGCTTAATCCAGAGGGTGAAGATGAAAATTACTCTATATCTAATACTTGTATTAATAGTTGGAGTTGGACTGGCACAAATAACAATATGTGGACATGAATACTTTGATATCCAGACTTTACAAAGGTATGGATGTATACCAAGTGTTATGGACACATAACTTATTATATTGTATTTATTAGACAAGACAATTGGTATGGTAGTATCAATCCACAGACATGTTTAGGAGGGGTCTTTGGTCATAATAAAGCTTGTACAGTACATTTTGCTGTTTGTCAACCTTTACCTGCTAGTGTATGTGGTGATGGAAGTAATACTGGTATCTGTCAAAGTGTTGTTAACTCAACAGGTGGTATTAATAACTATGATATTGGTAAAATAGATTTTGTAGTTCATGAACTAAGTAAGTTATTGTTAATTTTAGTTTAATGACTTGTTGTTTATTATTTTTTCTTCAGGTGGAACAAATGGTTTTCAATTGAAATATCAAAATGGTTTTTCATTTGGTAATTGTAATTCATCACAAACTTTATTGTTCTTTCAATGTGATCAAACTGCACAATGGAATATTAAAAATCCTAACATTACAGGATATATTACTACTGATCTACCCGATGGTTGTCTAGTAAGATAACCGTCTAGTTTATTGTAGTGTATCATTAATTTTCTTTTCTTTTAGTTTTTAGCAACCATTAAATATAGCGGAGCATGTATTACTCAGAAACCTATTGATCCTAATCTTTGTCAATTGGATCCATTTGACCTTCAAACTTTGACTGAGTATGTTACAATAGTTGGACAGACAGTTCTATATCTCTATGTTATATTGTTTAGTAAACCTGGATGGGTAGCAACAGTACCAAAGGATAAATGTATTGCTGATACATCAGAGCCATACTGTGTTCTCATGTTCTCCTTTTGCAAGCATCTTCCTACTGGACAGTGTTTTAATTCTGTCTTCTGTCAATCTGGAGTACCCCCAGTTAATTTTGGAACCTATAATGCACATTTAGAAATCTCTAAAAGTCAGTTATTCCATCATATAATAATGTACTCAGTATCTATCATATATCTCTCTATTAGATGATGATGGTCTTGGGTTTACTATTACTAACTATAATGGAACAAATACAACTCAATGTCCTAATGGTTATTTCTCTACTCTTATTTTTATATGTGACTCTAAGGCTCGTTGGGATGAAATACATGATAATAATATCACAAAATTTATTACAGCTGAACCATCTATTAAAGATTGTGAGGTTAGTATCATATAATAAGAGAGAGTTAATAACATATCAATTTATTATATATAGTATATAGTTCGATTTAACTACAGTGGAGCCTGTCCTGAGATAATACCTTGGCCTACTACTACACCTAACAATGGACCTACTAGTTCACCTAACATATTACGTACTAGTTCACCTAACAACGGACCTACTAGTTCACCTAACAATGGACCTACTAGTTCATCTAACATATTACGTACTAGTTCACCTAACAACGGACCTACTAGTTCACCTAACACATTACCTACTAGTTCACCTAACAACGGACCTACTAGTTCACCTAACACATTACCTACTAGTTCACCTAACAACGGACCTACTAGTTCATCTAACATATTACCTACTAGTTCACCTAACAACGGACCTACTAGTTCATCTAACATATTACCTACTAGTTCACCTAACAACGGACCTACTAGTTCACCTAACAATGGACCTACTAGTTCACCTAACAATGGACCTACTAGTTCACCTAATAAACATGTTATAGGTAACAAAGAAATAGGAATTATAATTGGAGTTGGGTTTATATTAATGTGAGTTATATAGTCACTGTATAATTTAACATGTGTAGGTATGTAATCTATTATTGTAATTACTTCTGTCTCTAGTTTAGTGGGTGTGGTTCTCCTCTATTTTGGCATTGGGATAACAGTCCAAGCAATACGAGGGAAAAAGGGGGTGGAGCTTGTACCTAATTATGAGATTTGGAATAAATGCTGTTGTCGAAAAGAGCAAACAATTAGTTATAAAATGTTACAAAAGATTGAAGAATGATCCATGATTGTAGACAATACTCACCTACACAATCAATAAACTACTTCAGCATAAATCATTGTTAATCATTGTTTTATAATCCAGCTGTACCCCATTGTTCTCAAACAACATATGAATTATGAATAATAATTATTAAACTAATAATACATGGTAATAATAAAATTATTATTATTAATTACAATAATAATAATTTTTATTATTACAATGCATTATTAATGAGATCAGCTATTGAGTCTTTTGAACAACCTTTATCATCATCTCAATAACTAAAACCAGAACAATTCCGGCAAATGTTAGAGCAACAAGAGGTGAAAGAAGATGTGTCATCTGTTGTTTCACTCACTCTCTCTCTCTCTCTCTCTCTAGCTCAATAAATTAACAACAGAATTACATAAAGTAACTCAGTCACGAAAAAGAGGCATTTCTCAAGGAGCCATTGAACAAATGTCAATGGAACTTTGTGAAAAAGAACACATTTTAAGATCACAAGAGATGCAAAAGACAGCTGGTAGTATAATGTATGACTTTTGGTAATTTATAACTAATTATTAACAGATCAAGCAAATACTTTAACTGAAGCAGCTGAAGGCAAACATTTTATTGGAGATTTTCTACCTCCTGTTGAACTAGCAAAATTTATAGAGAAAACTAAAGCAGTACAGGGTATTAGTGAACCTGGTTCTGGTATGTTGTATCCATTGGAATACACTATCTGTCCATTTGTCATCCTTTATGCATCCATCAGACTATACTGATCACAAACTAACTGATAGTAATATTGGATATAAAATGTTACAAAAAGCTGGATGGTCTGAAGGAGAAGGACTTGGGTCAAAAGAGGATGGAATTAAAGCCCCTATTAATGTGTAAGATAATTAATCTCATTATACATTGATATTACTCTTTGTACTAGGGGTACAGTGTCAATGGATCAAGGTGGCCTTGGTATTTCTCGTCCTGGAGAAGTTAAAAAAGATGATGATGAATTTGAAATATATCGTAAAAGAATGATGCTTGCTTATAGATTTCGTCCCAATCCACTAGTATGTTTTAATACAATGTTGTTTTATTTTATGTCGTTTATTTATAGAATAATCCACGAAGACCGTATTACTAGAAATTGTTTTCATTTTTGTGTTATTAAAAAATGTAAAAATTCAGTTTTAATGGGTGTGGCTTAATCCAGAGGGTGAAGATGAAAATTACTCTATATCTAATACTTGTATTAATAGTTGGAGTTGGACTGGCACAAATAACAATATGTGGACATGAATACTTTGATATCCAGACTTTACAAAAGTATGGATGTATAGCAAGTGTTATGGACACATAACTTATTATATTGTATTTATTAGACAAGACAATTGGTATGGTAGTATCAATCCACAGACATGTTTAGGAGGGGTCTTTGGTCATAATAAAGCTTGTACAGTACATTTTGCTGTTTGTCAACCTTTACCTGCTAGTGTATGTGGTGATGGAAGTAATACTGGTATCTGTCAAAGTGTTGTTAACTCAACAGGTGGTATTAATAATTATGATATTGGTAAAATAGATTTTGTAGTTCATGAACTAAGTAAGTTATTGTTAATTTTAGTTTAATGACTTGTTGTTTATTATTTTTTCTTCAGGTGGAACAAATGGTTTTCAATTGAAATATCAAAATGGTTCTTCATTTGGTAATTGTAGTTCAACAAGAACTTTGTTGTTCTTTAATTGTGATCAAACTGCACAATGGGATATTAAAAATCCTAACATTACAGGATATATTACTACTGATCTATCCGATGGTTGTCTAGTAAGATACCACTATCTAGTTTATTGTAATATATTTTCATTTTCTTTTCTTTTAGTATATAACAACGATCAAATATAGTGGAGCATGTATTCCTCAGAAACCTATTGATCCTAATCTTTGTCATTTGGATACATTTGACCTTCAAACTTTGAATGAGTATGTTACAATAATTGGACAGACAATTCTATATCTCTATGTTATATTGTTTAGTAAACCTGGATGGGTAGCAACAGTACCAAAGGATAAATGTGTCGCTGATACATCAGAGCCATACTGTGATCTCATGTTCTCCTTTTGCAAGCATCTTCCTACTGGACAATGTTTTAATTCTGTCTTCTGTCAATCTGGAGCAACCCCAGTTAATTTTGGAACATATAATGCACATTTAGAAATCTCTAAAAGTCAGTTATTCCATCATATAATAATGTACTCAGTATCTATCATATATCTCTCTATTAGATGATGATGGTCTTGGGTTTACTATTACTAACTATAATGGAACAAATACAACTCAATGTCCTAATGGTTATTTCTCTACTCTTGTTTTTATATGTGACTCTAAGGCTCATTGGAATGAATTAGATGATTATAATATCACAAAGTTTATTAGAGCTGAACCATCATTTAAAGATTGTGAGGTTAGTATCATATAATAAGAGAGAGTTAATAATATATCAATTTATTATATATAGTATATAGTTCGATTTAACTACAGTGGAGCCTGTCCTGAGGTAACATCTGGACCTACTAGTTCACCTAATAAACATGTTATAGGTATCAAAGATATAGGAATTATAATTGGAGTTGGGTTTATATTAATGTGAGTTATATAGCTACTGTATAATTTAACATGTGTAGGTATGTAATCTATTATTGTAATTACTTCTGTCTCTAGTTTAGTGGGTGTGGTTTTCCTCTATTTTGGCATTGGGATAACAGTCCAAGCAATACAAGGGAAAAAGGGGGTGGAGCTTGTACCTAATTATGAGATTTGGAAGAAATGCTGTTCTCAAAAAGAGCAGACAATTAGTTATAAAATGTTACAAAAGATTGAAGAATGATCCATGATTGTAGACAATACTCACCTACACAATCAATAAACTACTTCAACATAAATCATTGTTAATCATTGTTTTTGTAATCCAGCTGTTCCCCATTGTTCTCAAACAACAATTGAATTATGAATATTGACTGATAATAATTATTAATTATTTATTATTAACGTTTGTGGGTGTGGCTTAATCACAAGACTTGCAACGCCTTTTCTCTTTTATGAGCACGATGCTTTGGAAAACTGGAGTTGCTCTATATCTGATACTTGTATTAATAATTGGAGTTGGATTGGCACAAATAACAATATGTGGACATGAATACTTTGATCTCCAGACTTTACAAAGGTATGGATGTATACCAAGTGTTATGGACACATAACTTATTATATTGTATTTATTAGACAAGACAATTGGTATGGTAAAGTTAATCCAGAAAATTGTGTAGGAGGACTTTTTAGTCATAATGAAACTTGTACAGTACATTTTGCTGTTTGTCAACCTTTACCTGCTAATGTATGTGGTGATGGAAGTAGTACTGGTATCTGTCAAAGTGTTGTTAACTCAACAGGTGGTATTAACTATGATATTGGTAAAATAGATTTTGTAGTTCGTGAACAAAGTAAGTTATTGTTAATTTTAGTTTAATGAGTTGCTATTCATTATTTTTTTCAGGTGGAACAGATGGTTTTCAATTGAGATATCAAAATGGTTCTTCATTTGGTAATTGTAATTCATCAGAAACATTGTTGTTCTTTCAATGTGATAAAACTGCACAATGGGATATTAAAAATCCTAACATTACAGGATATATTAGTACTGATCTACCCGATGGTTGTCTAGTAAGATACCACTATCTAGTTTATTGTAATATATTTTTTATTTTCTTATCTTCTAGTTTTTAGCAACCATCAAATATAGTGGAGCATGTATTATTCAGAAACCTATTGATCCTAATCTTTGTCAATTGGATACATTTGACCTTCAAACTTTGACTGAGTATGTTACAATAATTGGACAGACAGTTCTATATCTCTATGTTATATTGTTTAGTAAACCTGGATGGGTAGCAACAGTACCAAAGGATAAATGTGTCGCTGGTACATCAGAGCCATACTGTGATCTCATGTTTTCCTTTTGCAAGCATCTTCCTACTGGACAATGTTATGACTCTGTCTTCTGTCAATCTGGAGCAAACCCAGTTAATTTTGGAACATATAATGCACATTTAAAAATTTCTAAAAGTCAGTTATTCCATCATATAATAATGTACTCAGTATCTATCATATATCTCTCTATTAGATGATGATGATCTTGGGTTTACTATTACTAATTATAATGGAACAAATACAACTCAATGTCCTAATGGTTATTTCTCTACTTTTGTTTTTATATGTGACTCTAAGGCTCATTGGGATGAATTACATGATTATAATATCACAAAGTTTATTAGAGCTGAACCATCATTTAAAGATTGTGAGGTTAGTATCATATAATAAGAGAGAGTTAATAATATATCAATTTATTATAGTATATAGTTCGATTTAACTACAGTGGAGCCTGTCCTGAGATAACATCTGGACCTATCACCACACAGACATCAAACACTGTTGGCATTGTTCTGATATCACTGTGAGTTAGTTAACAGGTCAATCAGGTTATGTTGTGTGTTCTAGTGTTGTAGGTGTGGCTCTCCTCTATTTAATTATTGGGATAACAGTCCAAGCAATACGAGGGAAAAGAGGGATGGAGCTTGTACCTAATTATGAGTTTTGGAGGAATTTTTTTCTCTTAGTAATGGTCAGTTGTAGTAGTACATATTATCAACATTATCACAAACTGTGTTACTAGAAGTTATGATATTAAAAGATTATTCATTGAATTGTGTATTGAGTAATAACTATGAGTAGTCATGTGATCAAATTAGCTTATTTTGTCCTTAATTTCTAGGAGGGTTGTCGATTTACTCTGAATGTTGTCACTTGTTTCCAATTACAACGAAGTGGAGTTCTTGGTCGTCAATCTAAAATAGACTATGAAAGCCTTTAAATTAATAGGAGAGGCCATTTAATGAAAGGAATTTTTGTTAGCTTTTTATATAAATTGAACCAACCTTTAGTATATGCTGTTTTGATAAATGCATTATTAGTTATCTAAACATTATGTATAAAGAATAAAACACTTTAAATTTGTTTAATTTTGTGTGAAATAGTTTGTATTTTTTGCTGTATCAAAAAAGTAGTAACTGAACAGTGAGAAATTCATGATTTGCAAAAAAATGAGCCCCACCCACTTTTGTGTCATCACGTGACTACTACTAGCTGCAAGATGGCTGATGAACCACCTCCAATGGATTTCGAAGAAACGCCACCTCCTGAAGACGACATTGAGCAGGAGAAAAACGAGAATCCTTTTGGAGCTCCTTCTGAAGTTGAAGAGAAAGAGACTGCAAATGAACCACCCTCTAAACAAGAAGGTATTGATAGTTTAATTGTGCAAAAGTGGGCGTGACCAGTTTTAATTGTAGTTCCATTTTTCTATTTTATTTTATTTAAATACTTAACTAATACCTACACAATTTAGTTAATTGATATTTTAATTACATGAATTACACCCACTTTTATTACTTAGACGATTTGTTTGGTGAAGAAGACACACCTCTTCCAGTCATCACGGAACGACTTCATACAGATAGTGAGCCTCCCACTCTAGAACCTGTTGTCATGGAAACAGAACCAAAAGAACCAGCTAAACCATTTGCCACAGAAACAACAAAACCAGTCGAAACACCAAGTGGAGGTGGTGATCTCTTTGATGACGAAGAGGAACCAAAGCCTAAACCAGCAAAACAGGTTTTTAAAACTAGTTTGTGAATGTGTGTATGTGTCTCCTAGGAGATTGTTCCACCTCAAGAAGAAGAAGATGATGATGAAGAAGAAGAGGAGGATCAATATGAGATGACAATCGTAGTTGGAGAGCCAGAGAAAGTTGGTAAGTGTTTCTAGACTAATATGGAGACCACGTCTGTTGTATGTACTTTCAGGAGATGGTATGGGAGCTTATATGACATATCTTATAACCACTAAAACAACTTTACCAAACTTTAAGAGTCCAGAGTTCTATGTTAGAAGACGTTTTAGTGATTTCTTAGGTCTTTATTTTCGTTTGGCTGAAAAATATATGTGTTTAGGGCGAATTGTACCACCTGCTCCAGAAAAAAGTGTTACAGGTCAGACTATTTTATCAAATCCTCTCAATTTATTTCATATATGTAGGTATGACTAAAGTCAAATTTTCTAAGAGTGAAGAAGGTGGAACAATGTTTATTGAGAGAAGGCGTGCAAACTTAGAGAGGTAAGCCAGTTTGTACTTAATACCATTAAATTAGTTTGTTATCTTAAAGGTTTTTAAATCGGTTAGCGAGTCATCCAGTTCTTCGTAAGGATGATGAATTCCGTAACTTTTTAGAAAATCCTACTGAAGTAGGTTCTAATGTTTTTTGACTTACATAAGTGGATATGGTCTATTTTAGCTTCCAAAAGCCAAAGAAACAGCTGCTATGAGTGGAGCTGGATTTATGAGACTTGTAAAAAATGTGGGTGATTCTATCAATAAAATGGCTGGCAAGAGAAGTGATACGGACAATGTAAGATATGTATCCATTTATAAATTAGATATGTCCATTTTTGACACAATCCATCCATTACAATGTTACTATGTATCCATTTATATATCATCTGTCCATTTGATATAACATATCACACAGTGGTTTGAAGAACGTCAGCAAGAGTATGAGGCATTAGATAATCATTTGAAGAAGTTACACAGTGCTATTGAAAGCATGATCAGTGCTAGAAAAGGTAGAATACAATATTAATGGGTGTGGCTATAACTCCGATATTTTAGAATTATGTGCCTGTACTGGAGCATTTGTCAAGAGTCTTGGAATACTGGGTAAGTTATTACAAGTAACTATTCGTCCATTGTTATGTATCCATAACTGGCTATGCATCCATTACTTGAAACTATGCATCCATTACTTGCAACTATGCATCCATTATTTACAGCTATGCATCCATTATTGTATTACTTTTCTAGCCAATGTAGAGGAGAACAACTCAGTATCACGAGCTTTAACAAGACTCTCAGAAGTCCAAGAGAAAGTAGAGTCTTTGCACATGGAACAGGTATGTCACATTATTAGTATATGTGGTTATCATATGATTGTCATGTGACTTTTAGAGTAACAAAGATTTGTATGTATTTGGTGAGACTATCCGAGACTACGTTGCTCTTATGGGATCTATTAGGGTAAACAAAAT
Organism: Xestospongia muta; assembly: GCA_963693285.1. Taxonomy (NCBI): domain Eukaryota; kingdom Metazoa; phylum Porifera; class Demospongiae; order Haplosclerida; family Petrosiidae; genus Xestospongia; species Xestospongia muta. Next base: position 246,036 of record OY848928.1, read on the forward strand.
TTGTTTTTTAAACTGGTTAAAATTGTTTGATTGCTATTACAGGATGCATTTAACCAACGTGTCAAGGTTTATAATATTTGGACAAGTGCTCAGCGAACACTGCAGTCAAAACGAGACTCTGAGGCCAAAATGCAGACTACTGGTAAGACAGAAAAACTGCCTCTAATTCAACAGGAAATTAAAGATGTAAGTGTTTGTTAATGATGTCATAATTACGTCATATGATGTCGTTAATGTAGTGGGAGGTAAAAGAAAAAGATGGACAGAAATCTTTTGAGAAATGTTCCAAAGTGTTAAAGAAAGAAGTAGAACGTTTTGAGGTAAATTTGCAGACTATTCTTATTCTTTATCAATCTCTGTCCACTCATATTTATAGGATATCCGTTCAAAAGAATTTAAAGAAAAGTTTATTGAACATTTGGAAGCTCTGATGCACATGCAAGAAGAGGTAAGCTCCACCCACTTTATCAATTGTTTCGATCATATAATTCTTTTAGTTGATTCGTTTGTGGGAGGGTTATCTTCCTGATGCACAAGCTATTGAAGCTGAAGCATAATTAATAAAAATAATTTGCTACATTCTGCTATTGTGATTGTAATGTTAATAAATTGTTAGTTGATTTTTGATTTAGTTTTGTGCTAAATTTCATGAGACACATTTCACATTCTATATTAATAGTTGTTTTAATTACATTTTAAAGTTAATGATGTTGCTAATTGTGTTTGAAATAAAATTAATATGTGTCTTAAAAAGAAGACCTGGTGTTGTGTCCAGCTGTAAATTCTAGAGGTGTGGTCACCTGATATCCAAAGCAGCTAGTCACAGGAACCATGGATATTATAGACTAGTAAACTAGATATTATAATTGACATTGCAGTAAGTATGATAAAATTTATGCTAATAATATTTTATGAAATTTTCTTTGTTAGTTTTTTGTAATACCAACTCCATATTTTCGTATGTACCATATATATAAAAAACTTCATGTTCTCTTTGACAGACTAAGGACCAGTTTAATGAATTCTATAAAATATGTAATTTGGTTCATATTAGTTTTGTCCATTACTGTTCAGTTGATTGTATATCTCTATTGGCTGTATCACCTTAGTACACTCATCTATGCAGAGATTCTGCAATTTTTTATCAAGCATATGCAGCATAATGTTGCTAAGAGTATATTTATATCATTATGATATTGACAATAACAATTCTTACTGTATTCCTTATGTGTATTTATATATACTTGTAGAAAAGGAATATGAAGAATTGTCTGAAGAATTACATTTGTAAGCAAGTGTTTCCTAGATTTGTTAATCCTGTAGGAAGACTTGAGTCCATCACAACTCTCAGTAATCCAAACTGAGTACAGTATAATTTGTATTATGTTTATAATGTTTATCATTCATTAAAAATGTTAATGAAAGACCACGCCCATTGCGAATATTAAGTGCTTGTTCCTCGGGCTACAAAGGGGCAGTCCTTGATATCTAAAATGGCTGCTAACAAAGAAGTTGATATCCTATTTGATGTTAGAAATGCCTTCTTCCTCGGTGATTATCAACACTGTATAACTGAAGCTCAGAAAATAAAAGTATGTAAGATATTGTTAAGAGTACACAGCAATGTTTTCTGCTCTTTCTCTCAGCCACCTACAACTGCTATTGCTGTAGAAAGAGATGTTTTAATGTATAGAGCTTACTTGGCACAAGTTAGCTGTTACAAAACTCTTTAATATCATTTGTCATCTTTTTTTGTTTATTCAGCGTAAATATACTGTAGTACTTAATGAAGTGACCAAAGCTTCACCTGTTGAAGTGAGAGCTGTTAAAATATTAGCAGAGTACCTTCATAGTTCTGATGATAGGTGAGTTAAGTATGAGTTAACTTTAATCATTTTTTCATTGAACACTATATCTCTTGATATCATATTAGAGTTAAAGTGTTGTCGGAAATTGAACGTATCCTCAATAGCGGTGTAGATGCCAGTAACGATACTTTTATTTTGATAGCAGCCTCTGTTTATTTATTAGAAGAGGTTAGTAAATGGACAGATAGAATAACAATGTATGGATATACTTTTACAAATGGATGCATAGTTTGAACTATGGATGTTATATTTTATAGAATTTTGATTCTGCTCTTCGTTGCCTTAATCAATCAGATTCATTAGAAGGGTAAGATGACCTTTGACCCTATTATATTCAACATATAATTACATACATAGAGCTGCTATGAGAGTGCAAATACTTTTAGCAATGAACAGATTAGATTTAGCAAAGTAAGATATGCGTCCATTTGTTGTAGTATGCATCCATTCTTTATCATTTGTCCATTTAGGAAAGAACTCAAATTGATGCAAGAAAAGGACGATGATGCAACTTTATCTCAATTAGCTCTTGCATGGTTTAATTTAGCTGTGGGTGGAGACAAGTACCAAGATGCTTATTACATATTTCAAGAGATGGCTGATAAGACCACACCCACTCCACTCCTCCTTAATGGACAGGTAAATAATTAGTCATGTGATGGTAGCGTATTACCCACTTACAAAACAGGCAGTCAGTTATATACACCAGGGAAAGTATGAAGATGCTGAGAGCTTACTGCAAGATGCTTTATCTAAGGTAAGTGGTATCCATTCATCCATCCATCAAATAATTCATTTATCCATTCTTCTATTTTAAAGGATAGCAACAATCCAGAGACACTTGTAAATCTTGTTGTTGTATCACAACATTTAGGCAAACCACCTGAAGTGAGTAAACCCCTTTAATTTACAATTAATTAAATGTAAACTTTGTAGGTTACAATGCGATATCTCTCACAATTAAAGGAGTCTCATGCAAACCACTCATTTGTTAAACAATATATAACAAAGGTAGAATATAAACCAATATTGATAAGGTTATTATTATAATAATTAGGAAGAAGAGTTTGATAGACTAGCTGGACAATATGGTGGAACAAAATAACCTGTTTTTGTTAAAATTCAGCAAATAAAAAAATTGCTTGATTTTGATAAAAATCACACACTAATATATAGCTAGTATTAAGTCTCATTCTCAAACTAACATCCTCATTCTCATTCCATGACAATATTGTATCCCTTCATTACATATTGTTCAGGATACATCAATGTTGTATATATAGTGAAGTTATTTTGAACTGGCCAAGTTGTCAACACACTCAATAAACCATCGAAAGTGCTTGCCTTTTCTTGACCCAATGCCTGAATATACTGGTTGCCATAGTAACGACGATTATCATAAGATTTTACAGGCTTCCAATGATCCTAATATAAAGGAATTATATTAAAATAATATTAAAATAACTAACATAATTAGTCTCAAGGAGGTACCAACTATTAGGAACATCTGATGATACTTTTAATGGCCACAAATCTCGAAGTGAATTTCTATCTCGTGAGAGGACAGCTCCTTGATTAGGAGATGATCCAGCTATGATATAATAAACAGGTGCAATTATAGGAGTATGTGATAAAGCATCTAATGCATCTTCATAACTTGTCTCCTTGACAAAGACCTATGAAGGCAAAATAATAACAGTTAATGGAAGAATCCTCTGTTACTTCTCTAAGGAGATGTGATGGACAAGAAACATGTTTAAGAAAACCATCCATTGCATTTACTAGTATATAACCACCAAGATCTCGTTCATTGATACTCACAGAAAACCCATGAGGACTTATTCCCGTCAAGATACCCTTTATGAGGATGTATCCTATTTCAATTGTATTAATTAAAAAATTATAATGACATACCACATAACCAGGTGAAGTGATCCCTTTAAACAAAAGCCGGTTGCCACGGTAATAATCAACCTGAAAGCAATATCGAATTGAGGGACAAAAAGAGAAAATTCCACAATACCTGAATTGTTGTATTTCTCAAATTATTAGGAAAATTCCAGTCTAAATTACGACCATGATATATTTTACCAGCTTTGTCTTGAGCAACAATAGAGGTACAACCCATAGTAAATAAACCCATACCACTTAGTGTAATATTGTCAGTTGTATGTGGATGACCTCCACCCAACTATATTGAAAGACAATTACATCACATACAAGAATTCTTACACTTACTCTACGTAGTTCATATGCTACATTGAGTCCAACTACTATTCCTAAATCTATACCAGCTGTAGAAGCAATGCCTCTCATTTCTTGACCTAGTTCTCCAAAATAACCATCTAAGTCAGTCATTACAAACTCAGCAATTTTTTGTACTTCCTTATTTGGTAGCTAATAACAGAATGCAGCATTTATAATACATCCATTTCACTCTTTATACATCCATTTACTCTTTATACATCCATTTAAACTCTTTATACATCCATTTAAACTCTTTATACATCCATTTAAACTCTTTATAACGTCCATTTCACTCTTTATACATCAATTCGTTCCACTTACCATTTGTTTGAAGTAATCTATTATCAATGGTATAACAGGTTTATAATAAGTAATAATTTCTGTCCACCTCTCTTGAGGAGGTAAATCTAAGTTAAATTTAAAAGTCTTCATTGATAACTCTTTAAACTGAACTGAGAACACAGGACAAAAGAGAAGAAAACCAACTAGAAGACACCTTACAGCATCCATTACTCCAAGATAACACTATTCATTAATTATACAATCAATTATATTCATTACAGACCACACTCACACATAGGAGAGTAACTAAAAAAATCACAATATAATTTTATTGAAGTTAACAGTTCTTCACTGCAGCCTTCTCTCCATAAATGAACCAGACCTGGATCAGGAGAAGAAAACACCTTGATTTTCTTCAAGGACAAAATTGTATCAAGGAGATCAATTTTTTGATGACTTTGAGTTGTGTTTAAAATGAACTTTTGACTGCACCCATTGGCAAACTATGAACATGTAATCTTTCAAATGATTTCATTAAGTCTTTAGTATGATGTTGTAAATATGTGTGTTCATTTAGTGTTTTGTACAGCTCATCTTGAAGAGTTTGTCGATGGAAATGATAAATGTGATCTGGGTCAGTGAGAGGATAATAGAAAAGAAAATGAGAAGAATATTGATGTTTATATATTCCAATTTGTAACTCATCAATATCAAATTGATTTTGTGCTTGATAAAAGAGTTTATTGAACTATTAAAAGAATGATAGAATAATAACATTAACCTGTTTTTTTTCAAAATTCAGCAATAAATGCTTGACACTGATAAAAAATCACACACTAATATATAGCTAGTATTAAGTCTCATTCTCAAATTAACATCCTCATTCTCATTCCATGACAATATTGTATCCCTTTATTACATATTGTTCAGGATACATCAATGTTGTATATGTAGTGAAGTTATTTTGAACTGGCCAAGTTGTCAACACACTCAATAAACCATCGAAAGTGCTTGCCTTTTCTTGGCCCAATGCCTGAATATACTGGTTACCATAGTAACGACGATTATCATAACGATATGCAGGCTTCCAATGATCCTAATATAAGGAATTATATTAAAATAATATTAAAATAACTAACATAATTAGTCTCAAGGAGGTACCAACTATTAGGAACATCTGGTGATACTTTTAACAACCATGAATCTCGAAGTGAGTTTCTATCTCGTGAGAGGACAGCCCCTTGATTAGGAGATGATCCAGCTATGATATAATAAACAGGTGCAATTATAGGAGTATGTGATAAAGCATCTAATGCATCTTCATAACTTGTCTCCTTGACAAAGACCTATGAAGCCAAAATAATAACAGTTAATGGAAGAATCCTCTGTTACTTCTCTAAGGAGATGTGATGGACAAGAAACATGTTTAAGAAAACCATCCATTGCATTTACTAGTATATAACCACCAAGATCTCGTTCATTGATACTCACAGAAAACCCATGAGGACTTATTCCCGTCAAGATACCCTTTAAGAGGATGTATCCTATTTTAATTGTATTAATTTAAAAATTATAATGCATACCACATAACCAGGTGAAGTGATCCCTTTAAACAAAAGCTGGTTGCCACGGTAATAATCAATCTGAAAGCAATATCAAATTGAAGGACAAAAAGAGAAAATTCCACAATACCTGAATTGTTGTATTTCTCAAATTATTAGGCCAATTCCAGTCTAAATTACGACCATGATATATTTTACCAGCTTTGTCTTGAGCAACAATAGAGGTACAACCCATAGTAAATAAACCCATACCACCTACTGTACTACCGTTAGTTATATGTGGGTTACCTCCACCTAACTATATTGAAAGACAATTACATCATATACAAGAATTATTACACTTACTCTGCGTAGTTCATATGCTACATTGAGTCCAACTACTATTCCTAAATCTATACCAGCTGTAGAAGCAATGCCTCTCATTTCTTGACCTAGTTCTCCAAAATAACCATCTAAGTCAGTCATTACAAACTCAGCAATTTTTTGTACTTCCTTATTTGGTACCTAATAACAGAAAGTAGCATTTATAATAGATCCATTTCACTCTTTATACATCCATTTTACTCTTTATACATCCATTTCACTCTTTATACATCCATTTAAACTCTTTATACATCCATTTACTCTTTATACATCCATTTAAACTCTTTATACGTCCATTTAACTCTTTATACATCCATTTCACTCTTTATACATCTATTTCACTCTTTATACATCAATTCGTTCCACTTACCATTTGTTTGAAGTAATCTATTATCAATGGTATAACAGGTTTATAATAAGTAATAATTTCTGTCCACCTCTCTTGAGGAGGTAAATCTAAGTTAAATTTAAAAGTCTTCATTGATAACTCTTTAAACTGAACTGAGAACACAGGACAAAAGAGAAGAAAACCAACTAGAAGATATCTTACAGCATCCATTACTCCAAGATAATACTATTCATTAATTATACAATCAATTATATTCATTATTGACCACACTCACACATAGGAGAGTAACTAAAAAAATCACAATATAATTTTATTGAAGTTAACAGTTCTTCACTGCAGCCTTCTCTCCATAAATGAACCAGACCTGGATCAGGAGAAGAAAACACCTTAATTTTCTTCAATGACAAAATTGTATCAAGGAGATCAATTTTTTGATGACTTTGAGTTGTGTTTAAAATGTTTGAGAGATCGCTGGAAAAAATACATGCAATATTGGATAATGGAGGTAACCACACCCCTTCATCAGGATTAATTTGGAGTTTAGTAGCATATGGATAAAGTAGTCTTGACCTCTGGTAGCTTGTTGGATTAAAAGGCGAAAATGGAGATGGAAAATAAACCTGTTGTCCTTCTAATGTATTACTAAAACAATGATTTAGAAATTGCGGAGAAAAGTCCATATGGGTTGTACCAATAAACAGGAGTTCATATGATGAATACTCCAGTACTGCTTGACATAACAGTTCACTCCAAGTAACATCATTCTCTGTAGTTCGGAGACGGAGATCAGAGTGTGGATATTTTTTTTGGTAGAGTTCAATGAGAGTAGCAGCTGCAAAAACACTTCTTTTTGTCACAGTAACTTGTGAATTACTGAACAGAACTACAAGTAAACTTACTTGATAATTGACTTTACGAGAAAGAAAGGTAGTTTCAAATGAGACCATAAATCGTTGAAAAGACTGAGAGAGTGGACTCACAGCAACTATAAAATTAACTCTTGATGTCATATAGGTATGTTTGAGTATCGAAAAGACACTTTGAGGTAAAAGTGAGTAACGTTTTTCTATCACATGTAGTCCTTTCTCTGTCTCTCTTGACTCAATGAACATTGCACCAATATCAATGTCAACAAAGGAATGCGATGAACTAGTCACATGATCAATCACATGACGTGATTGATAGGATAAAAATGGAAAATGCTCTGAGTAACTATAAACCCATGAGCCATCAGTTAATGATAAATTCATTATTTTACGAAACTTTGAGCTTTTGACTGCACCCATTGGCAAACTATGAACACCATGTAATCTTTCAAATGATTTCATTAAGTCTTTAGTATGGTGTTGTAAATTTGTGTGTTCATTTAGTGTTTTGTACAGCTCATCTTGAAGAGTTTGTCGATGGAAATGATAAATGTGATCTGGGTCAGTGAGAGGATAATAGAAAAGAAAATGAGAAGAAGAATATTGATGTTTATATATTCCAATTTGTAACTCATCAATATCAAATTGATTTTGTGCTTGATAAAAGAGTTTATTGAACTATAAAAAGAATGATAGAATAAACGAATTAATTTAATTCTTACTTGAACAGGTTCTGTACATGTAATGTTACTGATCTGATGAATACATCGACTCAACTGCAAAGCTTCACTGATTTGAGCAGGCTCATTCTTGCATTGATGGATCCTCTTGCATACTCCATTCAATACAGCTCTATTCAAAACCATACCCATCTCCGAACAATATACTTCTGTGGGTTCATCCCATTGCATGAAGAGTTCTGTGTGTCCCAACATGAGAGGTTTAGAAGTGCTTAAAGATCTTAGAATATTTTCTAGCCTGGATGTCTTAATGTATGTAGAACCACTGACAATAGCATACCAGAAGAAATCACCTTGTTCTCTTTCACAGATGTGCTTGACAAGAGCAAGCATAGAGCATTCCTGAGTCTCCAATTTGATGACAGATTTAGGTAGGCCATTTTGATCTCCTTGTGATTTATAGTAAAAGTGTAAGTGTTCAGTATCTCTAGCCCATGTATCTTTGATTGCTTGAACAATGTCTAGAGAAGATCCTAATAGTACATTGTATGATATTAATCGTTTTCTTGTAGAGCCACCAAGAGGAGCACTGGTAGGTGGTAGTGAGACTGAGTGATCTGAAGTAGTTGTCGTCTCTGTATTCTGTTGATAAGGGCTATTTCCATGAAATAACAGCAATAATAGGCATGAGAAAAGAAGACCAGATAGAATTCCAGAGCAAAACGAAATATAACCAGCTCCTCGCATGTCTGCACTATTAAGGGTTGGTTCTAAAATGATCTGAGGATCAATTTTGGCTTCCCAAAATTGGTCCTAGGACCACTTTTGCCATGGCAGTTCCACGTGGGTAACAACGTTCCACGTGGGTATTTAATTTACGGAGGTAAACGGAAACGCTTTGAAATTTGTATAGAAATGTAATACAGGTTATTACAGTCTACTCCGTATATTATCACCAGGAAATGACTGCTCTCACTTTTTCTTCTCTTGGTCTAGACAACTGGCTGACACAACAGATAGAGAATGTAGGACTTAAAGAGCCTACACCAGTCCAACAAAACTGTATACCACCAATTCTACAAGGTACAATTATAGAACAAAGGAATAGCCTTTTATTTAAATGTTCATAGGTAAAGATTGTATTGGATGTGCCAAGACTGGAAGTGGAAAAACAGCAGCCTTTGCCTTGCCTATATTGCAGAGACTAGCTGAAGATCCATTTGGTATTTATGCTCTAGTACTTACTCCTACAAGGTTTGTGTTTGTGTGTATATATGTTTATGTGTGTTTGTGTTTGTGTAGCTGTTTATATTATTACAATCTTCTCATTTATCAGAGAATTAGCATATCAAATTGCGGATCAGTTTAGTGTATTTGGTAAACATATTGGTCTGAAAGTTCTAGTGGTAGTGGGTGGAGTTGGTAAATTGCATCATTATGACATCATCATCATAATATATAACATATATAGATATGATGAAACAAGCATTAACCTTATCACAGAAACCTCATGTTGTCATAGCGACACCTGGTAGATTGGCTGATCATCTACGTAGCACAGATACTATTTCATTGGACAGAGTTCATTTTTTGGTAAATTCAAAGTATTCCTCGTGAGTTTAATTATTATTATGTAGGTCCTTGATGAAGCTGATAGATTATTAGAACCTTCATTTGAAGAAGATTTAGATGTTATATTTGATTCATTACCTACTTCGAGGCAAACCCTGTTATTTAGTGCTACATTAACTGATAGTCTTACAAAATTAAGACAAATGGCTACTAATGAACCATTCTTCTGGGAAGCACCAACAGAGTAATAACTCAATGATGTCATAATGATGTAATATATATTGCATTTAGAGTTGTTACCGTGGAAACATTAGACCAACGTTATGTCCTAATGCCCTCTCAAGTAAGTAATCTTATTTATTCTATATTATATATCAATATCAGGTCAAAGATTGTTATTTGATGACATTATTGGATATACTTCATGATACAGAGAAAAAGACATTAATATTATTCACTAATACATGCAGGTATTATTACAACCCCTTGCCCCTTTAATTAGTCATTATTATTATTATTATTGTTATTATTATTATTATTATTATTATTATTATTATTATTATTATTATAGAAATTGTCAAGTGTATGGTTTATTGCTGAAACATATGGACTTTCCATGTGTAACACTTCACTCATTGATGTCACAAGTATATACAATGTAATAGTGGTCTTTATTTCTACAGTTATCTTATAGGGACAGCGACTAGCATCTCTAGCATTGTTTAAATCAGGTCAAGTGAAAATAATGATTGCTACTGATGTTGCCAGCAGGTACTATATATTATATGTAACTTAATTATAGGGGTGTGGTTTTATTAGGGGGCTTGATATACCTAAAGTGGGTGTGGTTATCAATCTAAATGTACCTGCCTCTTCTAAAGATTATATTCATCGTGTTGGACGTACAGCTAGAGCTGGTAATGTAACTTCATTATATCAATATCCATTACATGTATATGTACATGCAGGACGAGGAGGTGTGGCTATTACATTGATGACTCAGTATGATGTCATGAGAATAAAGAACATTGAAGCAGACATTAGTAAGATAAGATGGGCATTGTTTAATATTTCAAATGGTTGCTATAGAAACTGAATTAATAGAATATTCTGTAAAAGAAAGTGATGCACTGAAACATTTGACGACTGTCTCAATAGCTAAAAGAGAAATGGAATTGGTAGATGAGTGATGTCATCATGATGTCATTTGTTATGTCTTGTTTTAGAGATTAAGTGAAACAGATTTTGGTGAAAAAAGACGTATTAATTATCAAAAGAGAAAGCTCCTTCATCAGGTAAATTAATTAAGTTGTCTATAGAAATAGATGTTATTAATTTGTTATAAAATGACAGGATATTCGGGAAAAGGTAACACAGAAAAGAACTTCAAAAGCCAAAAAATAAAATAAAAAATAATATAATTATTCATAATTTGAAATTAATGGGCGTGGTTCATCTTGTGACAACTGACAAGAATAGCAACCAATGTCTTATGGTAGTCCCTCTCCTCGACCTCTTGAAGACAGTGCTATGTCAGACTCGACAAGAGGAGGCGCTGTCCACAATGAGGGAAGTGATCTCCATTATATTCGCCGTTTTTTCTACGGTATAGGCCACGTATTCAATGATTTGTGTGCTAGTATGTGGTTCACGTATTTCCTATTGTTCTATCATCTCGTTTTGAGGATCAGTAACGCCTATGCTGGTCTCCTTGTCCTCATTGGTCAGATAGCTGATGCTCTGACTACACCTGTTGCAGGCTATTTGTGTGACAAAACTGAGAATTGGTATGGTGGACGAAAAACCTGGCATCTTGTAGGGACTGTAATGGTCGCTTGTTCGGTGTTCTTTTTCTGGCATGAGTGTATAGACTGCAGTAATCAACCTGTTGGTTATCAGATTTTATATTTTTCTTGTTTTATTATTGTGTTTCAAATGGGTTGGGCTATTGTACAAGTCTCTCATTTGGCTCTCATACCTGAACTGACCAGTAATGAGAGCATTAGGGTGGAGCTAAATTCCATCAGGTAAGACGTTTTTGAGATGGAGCTATTTATATTATTTCTTTTATTAGGTATGCATTCACCATTTTGTCAAATTCTGGTGTTTTTATTGCAATGTTGATATTACTAGCAGTTATTAACAGATCACCAAACAGGAATTCTACCAAAATTAATCCCAACGACCAATGGATATTTTCAGTAATTTAACTATCTGTCCATTTTGTTTTTCATTCATCCATTAGAGTGTAGCATTAGGTATCATAGTAATTGGTCTCATCTTCTCTGCTACATTTCATATCGGCACAAGAGAGCCCCGATCACATCGAGGAGGAGGAAGTAGTCTGGGAGGTGCTAAAAAAATTCCTTGGTATCATTGGTTTTTGAATCCTCAGTTTTATTTTGTAAGTCTAATTACAACACCCAAGAAGTGTGTCCATTTTTAACTAAAGTTCATCCATTTTGATGTAGAGTGTGTCCATTATGATCTAAAGTTTATCCATTTTGCTGTAGAGTGTGTCCATTTTGATCTAAAGTTTATCCATTTATAGAATGCTGTTATATACATGTCAACCAGACTGATTGTCAATCTAACACAAGTTTACAGTCCATTGTATGTACTGGAATCATTGAATCTGTATAGAGTGAGTCTAACTCTTGTGTGTCCATTCAACTACTTTCTATATATCCATTGAGCTAACTATGTATCTATTGAACTATTGTCTATGCATCCATTGAGCTAAATATGCATCCATTGTCTATATCTTCATTTAGTTGAGTGCAGCTATTGTACCATTGGTTATTTTCTTCAGTGGATTTATAGCAACCATATTTCTAAGATTAATAAATAAATTATTAGGACGATATGTAAGTTAATAATAACATTACCTTATAACTATAACAGTCATATCTTCTATTTCTAGCTTGTTTATTTCATTGGTTTGATTTTTATTTGGGGAGCATTGTAAGTCATTTAAGTATGTGTTGTTTACATAATAACAACTTGATTAGATTTTGGTTTCGGTTTTGGCCCGAGTATGGACCAGATAATGTCCATTCCCATAACAATGACACTAGCTATGGACATCTTCCAGACATGAAAATTACCGAGAACCTCATATATGGAGCAGCTGTATTAACTGGTGTGGGTGGGACAACACTTTTAGTGACGTCTTTGTCTATGGTATCAGATTTAATTGGTGATAAATGTGTAAGTGAATACCATAAATTCTAATTATTAGGTAGTGAAATTTTCTCTTCAGGAAAGCAGTGCATTTGTGTACGGTGCAATGAGTTTTAGTGATAAACTCTCGAGTGGAATTGCTATACAAATAATACAATTATTGCATCCCTGTAAAGGAATGGGAGACAGGTAAGATACAATGGTTGCCAAGGTAATGATGGTATCCCACCCACTCTTATTAGTGTCTGTTGTTCTGGATGTGCTCCATATTATCGTAACGTTTTGACTTATGTACCAGGTGGAGCATCCATTATAGCATTCTTGGCTTTGGTTGTCGTGGTAATAATGGTGCAAATTAAGAAAAGAAGTGGTATGTTAATTGTTTTTTTGCAGGCAAACCGCTTGTAAGGTAACACTTCTTATTTGTAAACTTTTTTCCATCAATACAGCTGTTATGACTACTTATGATATAGAGGACAGACAACATGCTATTCCTCACAAATACACTATCCAGAAACGTGATTCCAACACCATTTCAGTATCAATAGATGAGAGGGCCCCTCTCATTAATAAAAGAAAATAACGTCACTAATGTATATTTATATCTAATAACTTCATATAGCGTTTGTAATAAATATAATTTATACAATATACAGGTTATTCTCCACGATATGTAAATTTGTTATTAACTGTTTCCCAAACAACAACTTCATAAAGAAGATGGCCCAAAGATCCAAGAGATTTCTTTAATTCATTCCAAATAAATACAGTGACATTCTCTGTTGTGCTGTGTACACAAATTACCTGAATTATAATTAATTGTTGCTATGGTAACATACCTTATTATTTGATTATCTCTGAAGTAGGGTACATCTAAATCAATATTTTTATGATCCAATTTTAATGTGATGGCCAACTAGAAATAATGAGTGGGTGGAGCTTATTTTAACAACTTTACCTCCATTGCTTTTTTGAGATCATACAAATTCATCACCATTCCAGTCCGAGGGTCAATCTAATTAACAAATTAATTACATTATTATATTACAATAACTTGTAGTCTTGGCAGACCACACTTGACTACAACATTTATATTAGAGTACTCCAATGTTGTAGAAAGCCAGGATCAGATCAGATTAGGTTTTGGTAATGTTAGTTGCTTAGCTAAAGTCTAACTACCTTTCAATGAAACTTGGCATACATAGAATATAATATAACTACCAATAAGTGTACTCAAGACTAATGACATATTTTTTCTAGTGTTTTCTATTATTAAAAATTCAGTTACATCTTATGTACATGAACCACTACAGTACATCCATACATGAACCATTACAGTACATCCATACATAAACCATTACAGTACACCCATACATAAACCATTACAGTACATCCATACATAAATCATTACAGTACATCCATACATAAACCATTACAGTACATCCATACACATACCATTACAGTACATCCATACATGTACCATTACAGTACATCCATACATGAACCATTACAGTACATTGATTACACAACCAATAGTTACGTTGTCAACAGTTATAAATTTATCTAGTCACAGTTAAAAACTGATTCCTGTTTTGGTACACATTGACATTTTGGGAATTGACTTAATGGAAATGCATGTTTTGGGAGTTGATATTGTGAACCAAACCTAATTATCTATCAACCACAATCAACCACAATCATTATCATCTTACCTCTCCTTTAACAGTAGCCTCTACTGCATTTATATAGAGAGAAGATGTTACAATATATAATGACCCCACCTACCAGTATAATTATGGCCATGACCATTAGGATTATAACATTTATCATAAAGTGCTTTATTCTCCTCTTCACTGAGATGAGGGCTACACAAAGCACTATAATTGCAAGACGTATAGTGACCACTCTCTCACCTGCATAATCTGTGAGCAGCTGAAATACTCAGTTTACGAGTAAGATACGCAATAGGTGATTTTATTTCACTCATAACTACTTTTATTAAAAAAAAACAATATTATAAAATATTGCTAACTCAGCTATCACACGCTTACTATAATAATTATTAATTAATTAATATTCATGAGCTAAAATTAATGTTTCTTTTTAATTTTTTTCACTTGCTAATACGTACACATCTGCTGCTGGAGTATTGACACTACTCATTGGTATATCAGCCATTGATGTACTAGGGATACCAATTTCACCAAAGTGAGTAAAAAGAAGGTTCCCCTCAAACGTAATCTTCCCACGTGTTTCATTATTAAACTTGCACAAACTAATAAAAGAAATTAATGATAATAATTACAGCAGCTTACTCACTAAGGTAAACAGGTAAGGACAATTTTGACGGGAAAGAACCACAGAGTACAAAAAATGCCAGCACATAACAAGAAAGACCAAGCTATTATAAAAAGACCTCCAGCCAATTGATACCCAAACAATAAACCTGCGTTGTTTACCTATATTATAATTATTATAATAATATAATAGTACATGTTAAGAGTGTGACTTACACTATTAGGTAAAACAGATGTACAGCAGAAACAAAGTCCTTCATATAGTTCTTGTATGAGACATCCTTTGCTGAATATACCAACACATAGAACACCCCAAAATCCGCTAAAAGAATGGATGGATAGATATGTGGATGAATGGACGGATGTTAGGATCTTACCACATTCCATGGACTGGGAAGACTCGAGCTCCATCATGTAAACCAAGGAAATATTCAATGAGACATCCTCCGTGATAAATTGCAATTGTTAAAACTAAAGTTAATGGAGAGATCAGTGCTATTATCATATATTTATTTATTCTATATACCTCCAATAAGAATAGCAAAAGGCGGCTCAATAAAAGCACAGCAACCAGTGACTGCAACGAGACATGCTAACATACTATTAGCAATCTCATTTGTATTATAATTCTCATCTCTTTTATAAACTTGAACAAGACCTGACACAATAGCTTGAGTCAAACCACCTGAAGCAGCTGCCAGAGACATAGTTAAAGCAATCCGCCCGACAACTGCATGGTTAGTTTTGCCAGAAATAGTCTCTGTTGAACCACAATTGAACGCAAACCTGAGAGAGAGAGAGAGAGAGAGTGTGTGTGTGTGTGATTGGAAAGCAGAAATTGTGGTTTACCAAGTAGTCCACAATATCAGTATTCCCAGAGCTGCACTCTCCACGTTTTCTTCACCTCCTCCACTGGGATACATCCATTCCAAAAATCTACAATACACAAGGGCATGTATACACATATAATACACTCTTTAATATACCCTCGTTTCTGGACTGTTTCATCTTTTACTTCCTGAGCAGTTGTATCAGATCTTGATTTCTAAAGGGAATATATCAATGACTTCTCTCCAAACTTTAGAAAACAGTCAACTTGATGGTGTCAATAGTACAAGTACATCACAGTTGTATTATATCATTACAGTTTAGACAATACAGGATGTTAGAATGTATTAGCATACATTAGTGTAGACAATACAACAAAGTGTTAATATTGTATTACTTTTGCTTTAGCAAGAAGAGGACAACAATCTTGCACTCTAGAACGTATCTTCTCTGTAGTTTCAAGTTTATGAAAGAGTGCTAACGCAAAAGCAGCCATTCCTCCTATAATATATTGAAATAAATATCATTTATTTCTCCCTCTCTGTGTGAATAGTATTAACTCACCACACAAATGTACCAGTCCAGAACCAGCAAAATCAATAAAGATATAGTCACCTAGTTGACTTGTACTCTCTTCAGTTATATCAAAATTATGATTGCGATCTAATATATAAGTTCCGTTACAATAGCGATATGGTGAACCAAAGTGTGGTTCACGATCTCCAGCAGCCCAAAAAAATCTTGCCAACAAAGGATGAATAAACCCCTGTAGTAAAAAGTAATGATATTTCTTAAAATATCAATTACTCACTGTCATTAGAAAGGCGTACACAAAGACAGACAATACTCTTAATTGAACAGTTGAACCTACTAATGTACCACCAATGATAGTGGCAGTGTTACTGGCAAAAGTGAACTGAAGAAACAGATGTCGACAATGAAAGTAAAAATGTTAAATTAATAATTATAATGATTATAATAATGTCTTCAATATAAAGTAGTTTGATAATAATTACACATAGATAAAGTAGTAATAAGCTATGTGCTTAAAATTGATATTTATAATAATACCAATCAATGTATTAATGTCAACAATCCCTAATGTTTTATTTTATACAGAAATAACATAATTATTTTCTTAATGACACTAAAGTGTCTATCTTAAGCTATTAAATATTGCTGATGTGATCTGCTAAATTCAAAAACACTTACTCGGAAAAACCAAAAGATATAATCTTGCTGTTCACCAAGTAATCCAATATTAGTGTTACCAGATATAGCATAACCAATGAGCCAAAAAGATATAGTACCAGCAAATGTATCAATGTATTTCTACAAAGTATAAAGAGATTTGATAAGGTAATGGAGCACCTTACTGCTAAAACAACTCTCCTTCTAAAAACAGGTTCACTACGACTAAATGACTCCTCAACATACAAGAAACCAGCTTTCTACAAAGTTGCAAACAAGCAAAAATTATACTAATCTACTTAGAATTAGTTAATTATTTATTATAATTCATTTAGGAAGGAAGATCCTTACCATAAAGAACATCAAAATAGCACAAATAACTACCCACACTGCACTAGCATCATCGTATCGATCAGAATACGTAGCACCCTATCATGATCAATATATAAAGATATTACATAACTCTTTCATACATCACAAAGAGAATTCTCCAAAGATAAGCAACCTAGATTAATATTCGGGTTACTACCATTAACTTCAGAACAGACCCCATCGCGTAGTGCCGACATTGTAGAAACTTACAACAGGAAATGTTAGAAACTATGTTTATCACCCACTCCCACTTTGTAAAAGTTACCGCTTTAAAAATTATAATATTCATAATGAACAAAGCAATATTAATGGTGTCCTAGAGCTAATAGTTTACGAGGATGGGTTTTTTTAAGGTCAGGGTTCATTAAAGCATGCTGTACACGTTGTTGATGGTAATATTCAGCTTCTTCGGTCATTGCAAGCTCATGAAGTAATTCTTCTTTCTCTTTTTCCTTCAATATTTCCTGGAATGTCATTTGATCAATCAGGTCTTGTTGGTACTTCAAGTTTTTTTGGCGTATAGTTTCAGAATGCTCTGATTCAAGTTGATGATGAAGAGCAATACTGTCGGCCATTTCTTGAGCTTCTCTTTCTATCTCCTTCTTTTTTTCAGCAATATCTTCCACTAAATGACACAAAATTAAAATTTGCATGTTTTTAACTGAAGACATACATTTTTGCTTTATCTGCTCTTGTCTTGTTTCTATTACTTCTTGCATTAGTTTTCGTCTGGCTTCTTTCTCCTTCCTCCATTGAGCAATTCTTTGTGCCCACTGACGTTCTACTTCAGCAGACACCATTTCATCAACTTCTCTCTCTTTTTCCTCTTCTTCTTTCTTCTGTTCTGCAAGGTATTCACGATAACGTTTCATCTCTTCACGAAGTTCTTGCTAAAGTTATAAAGAAAAATATAAATAAGTTAGAACACACAGACAAAGATGGCAAACCAAACCATGAGTGTCCCAAATAATGATAATAATAGCGACATACCTTTCTTTGGTTGTGTTCACTAGTTTCATCTTGACTCTGTTGCAACATTTCTTCTAATAGTTTCATATCCATGGCTAATTCTTCTTGTTTCTCTCGAGCTTTTCTTTTCATTTTAAGTCGAAGTGAGAGGTTAAGTTCAGCTTTTGTCTGTTCTTGTGAACGCTTCTTTTCTTCCTTCATACGTTGATCCTCTAAAGCTCGAAGTGCAGCTTCTTCTCGCTAAAAGAGAAGTATATTAAGTGGTCTTGTCAATGTATGATGTACCAAATGGTCAGCCTCTTGCTGTTTGAGTTTCTTAAGCTCTTCACGATGTTTTTCAATTGATGCTGATTGCAGAGTCAATACCTACATGACAAAGGAGATTGCATTAATTCACTATTACTGTTGTTAAATCTATTACCTTAAGCATTTCTCGATTTTTTTCTATCTGTAAGGCAGCTTCCATTTCTTCTCTTTTTCTTTTAGCTTCTTGGTCTTCTTTCCACAATTTGGCATACATACTTTCCTCTACAGGAAAAGAGTTAGCCCCTATCAATATTATAATAATTACCTTGTTTTTCTCTCTCCTTTCTTTCTGCCTTTAAACGAAGTTGTTCGCTTCTTTCTATGCAAACTTCATCTTGGTGTTTTTTGGTAAGTAAACTTCTCATCTCCTCACATTGGTCACGCCATCTCTGCTCCAGTTTCTCTTCAACAAATTCTTTCCTTTCTGTTTCTCTCTTATCGCGGAGTTCCTTAGCTCTCTCTCTCATTCTTGCTTGTCGTTCAAGAGTTGTCTCTTGTTTAACAGCTATCTCAGACATATAACTTTGTTCTTCATGTTGCAACAAATTTCTTAATCTAAAACAAATCCAGATCAGTTACAATACTCTAACATTATTTTCTTATACTTGTCTCTTCTCTCTTCTAAACTGTACTTCTGTCGCTGCAAAAGTTCTTCCATTTTTCTTTTAATGGTATTTCCATAAATCTTTTTATCTGTGGCTTTCTCCCATGCTGTCTAACAGAGTGGGAGACTAGTTCATGTGCAAGTGGTGACAAAGTTACCTTAAGATCAAACTGTTTGTTGTAATTGACAATTGCTGTTGCTTCTTCACGTAGCTCCTCCTGTTTCCGTCGTTCTAGAATGAGATGTTCTCGTGGTTTTTGAGGTGTCAGTTTAGCTCTCTGTTCAGATAAAAAACAAATAAAATAGATAAATTCAATTTATCTTACGATGGCTACTGAGTGAGGCGTAGGTCCTGTTATCTCTCTGTTCTGTCGTCTTCCTGTAATAGTTAGATCCATCTCTACTTCAGATCAAGTTTAGTAGTTGGATACTTGTTGTCATGACAACCGTGTATCACGTGAGTCTGGTGGACAGTCGAGCACTTGCCTTCATTTTACAGTGCAGGAAACTATTAGCGTTTTTACAGTAGAGGAAAGAACTGAGGATGGCAGAACAGGCTGGGGTTGAGGAAGTGGACGACGTACCTAGTCAGGAGGAGCTTGTTATGGCTAGTGAGTTTTTCTTGTATTTTTGTTTAGACAAACTAAATGCATTAAATATAAACAATAATTTTTTCTTATGTAGACTCTCCTGAAGAACCGGAGAAACTCAAAGATGAAGAGGAGTCTTTGTCTCTTTGGAAAAGATTCAAAAACTTATTCCCTTGTTTACGACATGGTATTGACTATAGAAACAATACACTAATGACTTGTTCACTACATTAACATAATGATATGTACTAACATTAACTTACATAATGATCTGTACTAACATAATTTAACACAATGATCTGTGCTAATATTGCTGACATTAAGTGCAAGCAGTCATTGATTGAAATAAGTAGCTAAAACTAGTTGTTGTATACTAGGAATTGAAAATGAATGGGATTGATATAATCAACTGTTAATTGACATAACTCATCTCTCTATTATAGTTGAGGATTTACGTCGAGTTCGTGCTAACAATCGTGAAGCTAACAAACCTTATAAATATGCTGTAAGCAGTTAATTCAGATACTATTATTATATAATTCTTATATTTCAGAATAACACTATCAAAACATCAAAGTATAATATCATCACATTTTTACCAATAAATTTACTGGAGCAGTTTTTAAGAGTTGCCAACTTTTATTTTCTCGTACTGGTCATTCTTCAAGTAAGCCACACCCACATTAATTCTGTATTATAGCTCTGTTTAGGCTATTCCTGGTATATCGTCAGTTCCAATATATTCAACACTTGTCCCACTTGTGGGCGTACTCAGTCTAACAGCTATTAAAGATGCTTATGATGATATTGTAAGTTTCAATGTATCCATGTTATTGTTGTGTTGATATTGGATTGCCATAGAAACGACATATTAGTGATCATCGTATTAACAATCGACCTGCTAGTATTGTGAAAAGTGATGCTGAGTAAGCTGTTGATTTGTTTGTTCATGACTCTCTCTCTCTCTTTCTCTCCCTCTCCCTCTCCCTCTCCCTCTCCCTCTCCCTCTCCCTCTCTCTCTCTCTCTCTCTCTCTCTCTCTCTCCTCTCTCTCTCTCTCTCTCTCTCTCTCTCTCTCTCTCCTCTCTCTCTCTCTCTCTCTCTCTCTCTCTCTCTCTCTCTCTCTCTCTCTCTCTCTCTCTCTCTCTCTCTCTCTCTCTCTCTCTCTCTCTCTCTCTCTCTCTCTCTCTCTCTCTCTCTCTCTCTCTCTCTCTCTCTCTCTCTCTCTCTCTCTCTCCTTCCAGCAATGTAACTGTTAAGTGGCAAGATGTAAGAGTTGGTGATGTGTTAAGATTGGAAAACAATGACCTTTATCACTGTATGTTACTACAATATAATTATTAGCTATATATATATATATATATAATGTATCTAGGCTGATCTTTTACTACTCTCAAGTAGTGAACTAACAGTTTGGTATATATTGAAACAGCTGAACTAGATGGGTAAATAAATTGATATTATCTTTTTTCCTATATTATGAATTATGTACAGAGAAACCAACTTAAAAGTAAGACAGGCACTACCAGAGACAGCAGAAATGGGAGACATGGAGCAGCTATTGGGTGAATTCACTGGTAAGTTCAAGTAATAGCAGCCTTACAAGATTGTTTTGATATAACTGACTTCAAACCTTATTGGTTAACAATGTCAACATAGGCTATTGAACTAAAATAGTGTTATTTTAAGTTATTGACTCTAAATTACTCTATAGGTTATGTAGAATGTGATCCTCCCAATAATAAACTACACAAATTTGTGGGCAACTTATTTTGGAATGATCATGTCTATTCTTTGAACAATGAAAAGATACTGCTCAGAGTAAGTTTAGATCAATGTATAGTTGACTGGTTGTATATGTCCATTTTAGGGTTGTCGGCTAAGAAATACTGAATGGATGTATGGGTTGGTTATCTATGCTGGACATGACACAAAACTTGTTAAAAATAGCGGTAATTATAATACGTTATAAATGAATTACTTAGAGAGTTATTAATATTTATTATATTATATTATTAGGCAGTACAAAGTTCAAACGAACTCAATTGATTTGATGATGAATCGTATGGTCCTTTTTGTAAGAATAATGTCTTCCTAAACAATACATTTCCTTTTATTTCTCAGATTCTTGGGTTTTTGGGTGCCTGTGTAACTGTGACTCTCATTGGATCAGCTATATGGGAATCTTTGTATGGGACAGTAAGCCACACCCATATCATGTGATCTTTATCACACAACTTTAGTCGTTCCAAATCTATGTTCCCTTTGATACTCGATTTGATAATCCAGCTGAGATAGCCTTTGTTCAAATCATTTCTAACATCATAGTTTTTAACACTTTTGTTCCAATCTCCCTCTATGTCACGTAAGTGAATACCTGCTCTTGTACTTTAAACCACACCCCTTTTGTTTTCATAGGGTGGAGGCTATTAGACTAGGTCTCTCTTTTCTTATTAACTGGGACATTAAGATGTATTATGAACCAACTGATATACCAGCTATTGCAAGGTAACTTGATACAATATTGTATCATTTGTTAACACTATTTATTATATCTAGGACTACCGACTCTGAATGAAGAATTAGGACAGATTGAGTATGTTTTCTCAGATAAAGTAAGCCCCTGCTATTACTAGATATTATTAGTTATTGTCAATTATATTATACAGACTGGTACTTTGACACAGAACGTTATGACATTTCTTAAGTGCACAATTAATGGAGTTAAATATGGTGATGTTACAACTGGAGATGAAGTAAGTTAATAAATGCTCTCTCTCTCTTTTTTTTACTCTTCTCTTTTAGCCTATAGATTTACAATCATGGAATTCATATGCTGATGATGACTTTGTTTTCTATGACACCACACTAATTGATAAATGCAGGCAAGGTGATCCTGTAAGTGTACAAGTAACAGCAATGAGTAATTCAATGCCTACCCCTCTCATCAAGGATGTGGACGAGTTTTTCAAGTTAATTTCTCTCTGTCACACTGTTTTACCTGCTCAAGAAGATGGTATGAGATCATGTGACATCATGTGACATCATATGATATTATGTAGGCAAACTGGTCTATAATGCACAGTCACCTGATGAAGCTGCACTAGTGTCAGCTGCTAAAAACTTTGGTTATGCCTTCAGTGTGAGTTAAGCCCCTTTAATATTTGAATATTATAGCTAATTATAATTAATTATAATAGGCAAGAACTCCATTTACTGTTTCAGTGGATTTACTAAACAGGGAACGTCTTGGATTGCCTAGTTCAGTAAGTGAGCTGTCACTGACTCCGCCTATTTTAATAACTTGTTAGGTTAATTATGAAATCTTACATATTCTTGATTTCAATAATGAACGTAAACGCATGTCTGTGATAGTACGAGATCCGTTCACTGATAAGATCACGTTGTATTGTAAAGGAGCAGATACTATATTGTTTGAAAGACTTCACTCTGATTGTGATGCTCTCAAAGAAAAAACTCAGCAGCAACTCTATGTAAGATATTGTATTAGTTAATGAGATAATGCTGTTTGTTTCTTAGGATTATGCTACTGAAGGATTACGGACTCTAGTCTTGGCAAAGAGAGATATTGATGAAGATGAATATGAAGAGTGGTCAATAGAACTTCAAAGTGCAAGGTACAACTTATAGTGTGTAATTTAAGTTTATTCTCTCTCTCTCTCTCTCTCTCTCTCTCTCTCTCTCTCTCTCTCTCTCTAGTATTTCTACAGTAAATCGTGAACAAGAAATGGACAGGGTCAGTTTATAGTTATCAACTAGTTATTAACTGCTTATTATAGCCCCTTTATTATCAACTAGTTATTAACTAATTATTATCCCCTTTTATTATCAATTAGTTATAATTATTATTATTATTATTATAACCCCTTTATTATCAACTAATTACTGCACAGGTTTACAACAAGATTGAACAGAACCTCATACTACTAGGAGCAACAGCTATTGAAGATAAACTACAAGATGGTGTACCAGAAACTATAGCTAACCTTGCTAAAGTAAGACCACAATGATTACATTTATATGTGATATATTATATCTTTAGGCTAATATCAAGATATGGGTATTGACAGGAGATAAACTAGGTATTATTATTATAATATATTATATCATAATTCTCCTTTATTATATTACTGATAAATAAACTTGTCCTCTTGTTTAGAAACTGCTATCAACATTGGTTACTCCTGTAAACTTTTAACAGAAGATATGAAAGTCTTTACTATTGATTCTGAAGAGAAAGAGGTTGTTCAAGAACAATTACAAAATGCTAAAGATGAAATTGATCGAATCAATGAACTTGTTGAACGTGGAGAAAATCCTCAAAGTAACAATCCAACGTCCGGACCTTCTGGACCACCATTTGGTATTGTAATGACTGGACTAAGCCTGGTGAGTAAACTACAATAATACTTGACCACGCCCACAATATTCTATTAATTTCCAGTTACATGCTCTTAAGAATGATATGAAATTCCTTCTACTTGAGACAGCTACGTTATGTAAAGCTGTGATATGTTGTCGAGTGACTCCTCTTCAGAAGGTAACATAGAACATTAATATTTTATTGGATGTATTTTTTTAGAAAAAAGTGGTTGATTTAGTGAAAGCCAACAAAAAGGCAGTCACATTAGCCATTGGGGATGGAGCCAATGATGTAGGCATGATCAAAGGTGTGTTTGTGTGTGTCTTTGTGTCATGGACTCTTCTTTCTATTCGTTTTAGCTGCTCATATTGGTGTGGGTATTAGTGGATTAGAAGGACAACAAGCAGTTTTATCTAGTGACTACTCATTTGGACAGTTTAGGTATGTTAATTATATTATAATTTAATGATGTCTCCTCCATTTTCTAGGTATTTAGAACGTCTCCTATTAGTACATGGTCGTTGGTCTTATCATCGTATGACATTGTTCTTGAAATATTTTTTTTATAAGAATTTTGCCTTTGCATTTAGTCAGTTCATATTTGCCTTCTTCTGTGGATTTACTGCTCAGGTATGTTCCAATTTTGTTTCCTGACTATCTCTCTTCTTGTGTCTGTAGACACTTTATGATCCTACATTTATTAGCGTTTATAATGTTATCTACACATCACTACCAATAGGTATTATTGGTATCTTAGATCAGGTTAGTTTATCTTAGTATTATTTATATTTATAAACATTCTCTCTCTCTCTCTCTCTCTCTCTCTCTCTCTCTCTCTCTCTCTCTCTCTCTCTCTCTCTCTCTCTCTCTCTCTCTCTCTCTCTCTCTCTCTCTCTCTCTCTCTCTCTCTCTCTCTCTCAAGGACTGTACTGAAAAGGCTTGTCTTAATAATCCCAGACTTTATATAGCTGGTCAAAAAGGAAAACGATTTAATGGATTAATTTTCTTGCTCAGTTTGATTCGAGGAATAATTGTTGCCTTTATTCTCTTTTTTGTTTTATTTGGTGTGACATATCTTAATGTCTATGAAGAAGGTTATGAATGGGACTATCAGTCATTTGGTTATGCTGCGTCTGGTGCTCTTGTTCTTATCGTCAACTTACAGGTACATGTAAACCAACATTGTCTCTTTAACACATCTCTCTCTCTCTCTCTCTCTCTCTCTCTCTCTCTCTCAGGTTGCATTAGATACTAATTATTGGAATCCACTAGTACATATTTTGATATGGGGTAGTATCCTCTCATGGTTTGTAGTGCCTCCATTTCTCAGCAATTTTCTTCCACTCTATCTTGTTGGTCAATCCTACTATTATGGTGTAGCTAATGAAGTCTTAGCTAGTTCTCATTTTTGGTTCTATTTTATTATCGCAGCTATTTTGGGGGTTTTCCCCGTTGCAGCTTTGCGAGTGTTACTAGTTCAAATTAAACCAACTCTTTTGGATGATGTCCGTCTTATGGAATCAACTCACAGCCAGAAAGAATTGAAAGATAAAGTACTGAGAAAACTCTCCCTTTCTGTTGAGTCTAAAGCCGAAGAGCCAACTTCGCATACAAAGCCCTTGATAAAACAGCCATCTCTACGAAGTGGCTACGCATTTGCACATGAAAAAGGGTTTGCTGAGTTAATTGTTACCGGGCGTTACATTGGTGCAAATGAGGCTGAAGTAGCAGAAGAGAGGGTAAGACGTTATACTCTGAAGCGTTCTGGTCGACCTTCACCTGCACCTGATATTCCACCCATTGAAGAAGTGGAAGAACCAAAAGAGACATCAACTCAAGTTGAACAGACAGAAGCGTGAGTGATCCCTATTGTTAAAGTCTTAATTACCTCCCTTTGTCTTTAGTGTACATGTTGATATTGAAGTGGAGGTCATGCTCAAGTCCTTTAGTGACAAGACTTCTCTTGAGGCGTAAGCTTTTAAACTTAATATTTTAAAGACGACTGTTTAGGTAAAATGTTGTTGTATTGGACAGTCTGCATTCAACAACAGTGCCATAATAGATATTGTAATGTTAACTGGTGTCCATACTATCATATTTCTCTCTTATAGAAATGAAACTAAAGAGTCAACAGTGTGACTAAAATTTTAATCAATAACTTTATTTTCAACCATTTCTGTTTTAGCTAGACAATGTTTTAATTATATTAGGAGTGTTGCAAAATTATTATTTTTAATTGGGTAGATATGATTACTATATATGAGATTATAATAGGGTGGGTGGAGTCATATTATGACGAATTATGTATTTTCTCATCAATGATATCAATAGAGGACTTCAACTTTTCCCATTGATCAAGTGAAAGAGCGATACCTATTTCAAAATAGCAGACCTCTCTTTAAGCTTCCTACATTACCTTTTTTACCAGGCTTCATTTCTCCTGTGTTATCTTCATAATATTCTCTAATGTCAACTATAATCTTCCCTCGAAATGACCTGACGCCCACGAATCGTTTGGTAGATAACTAAATAGAATTAAGAAATTGACGAGTTGTATGATAAATAAACAAACAGGTATCATTTCTTCATCAGTGTCAGTTTGTTTAACACTGGCAGCTGCTTGTTTAAGTTTAGCTTTCTTAGTTTTATCCTAAATAAATATTAAATGGTGTAAATTACTAAAAGTAAACATGGTGGATTCTAGTACTATTACATCATTATGATATCATTAGAATAATGGACGTACTCCCGTATCATCAGGATCGTCAGAGTCATCTATAAATTCTTGAGATTTAGCCTTTCTCTTAGACATTTTAAAGTAGACCTGAACTCTAGTCCTTTGGAGGGTTGTCTAACCACACCCACAAATTAAGCTATTCATTGATAGAATAATTATAATTTTGTCCCCTACGATTTTTGAGCATAGTTTATAGTAGGGGCGAAGAAGACACACGAGCACATAGTCTCCAGTATTGTTCAGTTAAATTCTTTGAACGCCATTCCTTTTAAACAGCAACAGTAAGCTGCTCCACTCTGCTTATTGCTGCTGTGTAGAAAAAAGAAAGGGAGAGAGCCATCATCATGAACGGAGATATGGAAGATCCATTGCCAAATGGTAGCGTCATGGAGAGAACAGATGGTGAAAGAGTGAACAGTGTCGACAATCTCCACGTATCACCTTCTCATTCCAGTACTAAACATATCTCACCTCATATTGGGAATATTAGCAAAGGAGATCGTAAGTACAATAGATAGATATTTTGTAGTAAGTATATTGGTAGTATTTTTGATGAATAGGTATTGAGGACTATAGAGATATCAATAGATGCAAATAGTGATTGTGTTCATTTCTTGTGTGTTGATGGAAGAGATTAATAGCAGGGTTTGTGTTATCTTGTGTCACATTGTAAAACTAACGTTTGTTCATTTTGTTTGTTTTGCCTTTCCTAGTAGCTTTGTTTCCCTTGCATGCATCCATTCTTGTTCTTATACATCCATTTTTGTTATTATACATCCATTTTTGTTAGTTGTATCACACATCCTTGATTGTCTGTTTACACTTCATGTGATAAATAAAGTAACAAATAACAACATTTGATAACACATGTCACTCTCTCACTCTCTCTCTCTCTCTCTCTCGCTCGCTTTTTAGACATTGATCTCATTTCTAGAAGTGCTGCTCACTCAATGGACGAACAACGCAAAGAGCACATAGCTTACGAATATCTCTGTCATTTAGAAGAAGCTAAGAAGTAAGCCCTAAACAGGCAGGCAGACAGATAGACCAATAGTAAATAATGTTGTTATGGCTTCCTATTCTAAGCTTGCTACTAAAGATGAAAGGAGTGTCTTCTTGTTGTCACACTAGACACACAGATACTTGATAAACGTGTGTATCATTCCGTGTTCTTTAAAACAACTAGAATCAAATTAGTAGTCAAAAGGAGGGGTCTTACTCATGGTCCCTATGTTTGTATGGAAGTGTTGAATTCTTTGATAGGAAGTACATTTTAATGAATAAAATTTAACTCAATTATTGCCTTTGAAGTGATTAGTAAATATAAATATTGAGAGTTTGTTTATCCCTTTGCAAATTACTACAAGTTATGAATCTAATTATAAAACACATGAATATAATATAATCTTATTTACAAAACAATTTGTCATAAATATTATTAGATGGATAGAAGCTTGTATTGAAGAAGAGTTACCTCTTACGACAGAGCTGGAGGAAGCATTACGTACTGGAGTTATCCTCTGTAAACTGGGACACTGGTATGCTCCTGAAAAGTTGCCAATGAAAAAAATTTATGACCTCAATGGGACTAGATTTAAAGTTAGTGAAGTTTGCTTTTTGTTATTTTTGTTAAGAATGTTACCAATGTTTGTTTATAGGCCAAAGGACTGCATTTTAAACATACTGACAACTTTAACTTTTGGTTACTTTCTCTCAGACACATTGGATTACCTGAAGTAATTGTCATGTGATCATCACATGACTGTCATATGATATATTATGTATAGATTTTCTATCCTGAAACAACTGATCTTTATGACAGAAAGAATATGCCAAGAGTGATATATTGTATTCACGCCTTGAGGTAATACTCTATATTAAATGCTTACTAATATCCTGTTATTGTGAGTATTAGGATATAACTTCCCTATTCTAAATAAATTAATATTTACAACTGCTAATATTGCAACTGTATATTAGATCAACACTTACTATAGTGAGTAAAACACATTGGTTGCTATGGTAACTAGAGTACTCTAACTGACTATTTCTACATGTTTGTTTATTTTTTTCTTACGTTTCATTTTCAAGTTTATATCTTCATAAACTTGGGAAAGCTCCCGAAATTGAAGATCTTGTGGGTACTGTTACTTTCACTGGTAAGGTCATGTGACTATCACCTGTAATCACCTGACTATTTCTTTGTATCATGTGATCTTTAGAGGAGGAAATTAGTGCTATGAAGTCCGAGTTGGAAAAATATGGTATACAGATGCCATCTTTTGGGAAAATTGGTGGTATTTTGGCTAATGAGGTAGGTCATGTGAGTATCACATGATGTCATGTGATTATTATATTTATGTTTTCACAGATGTCTGTTGATGAAGCTGCAGGTTAGATATCATAACAATAAATATACTTATACATGTATAGTAACATGTACATGTCACTATACATGTACATGTACTACATGTACATGTGTAGTAACATGTACATGTAGATATAATTTCAAAGGTTATATAATAGCGTGTTATGATATTTTGTTTAGTACATGCTGCAGTATTGGCCATTAATGAAGCTATTGATCAAGGTGATGCACAAGTCACACTGTCCAAGCTACAGAATCCAGCTGCACTACTAACCAACATCCAAGAACATTCTGATAGATACCAGTCTAACTTGGAAACTGCTAAAAAACAGAAGAAGTCGGCAAGTGAAAATGGTGATGTATCAGAGGCTGATGCCTATGATTACATGCTGACTAAGTCTGAGATCCAGGATTGCATATTTGAAGTGAACACTCAGGTAGAGAAAGAAATTGAAGAAGCAAAATGTAAGTTTAATTCTTGTACCGTTAGAGACTGGTTCCTATGTTAGTCCGACTCCCATACCAATATTTTAGTCCTGTTTCATAGTATTTCATATTCATATTCCTATACCATTATTACAGTCTCATTCCCATACCACTATCATTTAAGTCTCATTCTTATTCCTCTAGTAAAGGAATCTGTCTCCACTATAAATGCAGCTGTAGATTCAGGTAGTCTAACTACTTTACTTAATGCTCTTCAATTGGAAGAAGCTCATCTCAAAGAGGTTTTACCACAAAACTTGAGATGGTACCTTGATATTCTCTCTAAGACCAAAGCAGGAAATGGAGAGGTTTGCGTTGTCATGTGATTGTCATGTGAAATTATATTATAATTAGCATACTGAAGACAGTGAACTTACTCATGAAGAAATACAAGACATTGTTTTAATGGCCAATCAAATTGCAGAACACACTAGACTAGGTAACATACATAATGACCTTTTAAAGTGACCTTTGACCTCTTTCTTCAGTCGAGGCAGCTGTTATTAATGTTAATCAGTGTGTGGCCAGGGGAGATTCTGATAAAGTGTTAGAAAGTCTTCAAAATGAATACTTATCTCACTCCTCTATTATACCTACTAATATACCATACTATGTACAGGGTCTACAGGAAAGATTGAGAAAGAAAAGAGAAGAAGTGAGTAATCCATTACTCTATCTATCAATCCATCTATATATCTGTCTATTGATCCATTGTGTATCTATCTGTCCATCAATCCATCCAGACTGGTAATCCATCGTGTTTATTAACTGAAGATGAGATACAAGATGAAATACATTGTTGTAATGAGAGAGCAGAAAAAGATAGACAAGGTATCAAATATATCTATTTGTATTACTCCTCTCTCTCTCTCTCTCTCTCTCTCTCTCTCTCTCTCTCTCTCTCTCTCTCTCTCTCTCTCTCTCTCTCTCTCTCTCTCTCTCTCTCTCTCTCTCTCTCTCTCTCTCTCTCTCTCTCTCTCTCTCTCTCTCTCTCTCTCTCTCTCTCTCTCTCTCTCTCTCTCTCTCTCTCTCTCTCTGTGTGTGTGTGTGTAGTTGCTATTGCCTTTCAAACCATTGATGAAGCTGTTCTTTGTGATAATATTGATGATACACTCATTGCATTGCAAAGTGAAAATGCTGACATTTCATCTCTTGATTCTTCCTGTGCCCAGAGGTACCACTCACAGCTGCAAAATGCCCGGGAAACAAAAGGAGAGGTACATGTGTAGGTCATGTGACATGTCATGTGAATGCCATGTGATATAGGCCTTGACAAAAGAAGAGATTATTCAAGTTATTGAAGAAGTTAATGAAGAAGTCAGACGAGAACAATTATGTGAGCAATACTAATAAAGTAATAATGACATTGTTTCAATATCATTACTTTTAGTGGCTGAAGGTGTGGCATCTATAAACTCCACCCTCTCATCAGATGATATCACAACGTTACAAGAGTCATTAGTTAATGAATTTGTTGGCTTAGAAGAAGTGGATTTTACAAATGCCCCACATTATTTGACTCTCCTTCGTGCTTCTAGAGCATTGAAAGAAGAGGTTTGTAGTAATATCCTACTTAATATTTTAGGGACTGACCCTTAATATGTAGCGATCTGGAGATTCTTCAGCAGCTCTTAACAAAGATGAAATTCAGCAAATTATTCGACGTGCTAACCAACAGACTCAAGAAGCCGTTCAAAGTGAGTGGGTGTGGCTCCTTAATGTATACCATTTTATAACACTTATTTAGTGGCTCGTGTGGTATGTACTATCAATGACAATCTTGCAACCTGTGATGTAGCAACCACGTTGGAATCCTTGAAAGCACCCGAGCTTGCCCTTCGTTCTATTACTGATGAATGTGCTGATACTTATCATGAAAAATTGGCTGCTGCTAGAAATGATAAACCACCTGGTAAGAGTTAGGAAAGTCCTTTGTGTTGTGATTGTTCTATTTTTAGATGAGTCTGGATGGGCGGAGCATCGTACTCGTGATGGCTACAAGTATTACTATAATAAAAATACTGAGGAGTATTCATGGACTAGACCTAGTACGTGGTCAGGAGTTTCTCAAGATTTGTCCCGTGAAGAGATACAGGTGAGTAATACCTCATATTAGTAGGTATGGTCTATATTATCATCTCAATAGGCTATTATCACTAAAGTGACAGCTGATTATGATCGCTGGGCTCTGCTAAAGAGTAATGAACCACTAATAGTTAATCTCCAAGCTCATTGGAGAGCAATACTGGTGCGACGCAAATTTATAGAACGTTTAGACTATTTGAAATCACATGAGACAGAAGTGATAAAATTACAAGCACAATGGAAAGGGTATACTCAACGAAAAGCTTACCAAGAAAGACTAGCTCTTCTAAAGGGCAATGTTCATGTTGTTGTTTTGGTAAGTGGGTGGAGTTTAGGATGTTGTTATTGACCTTTGACCTCTGCAGTTACAATCTTGGGTGAGAATGTATCGACAGAGAAAAGCTTATCAAAAACGTCTTGAGTTTTTCCGTAATAATGTAGATGCTGTTATTAAGATACAGGCATTTTTGCGTGCTAAGAAAACCAAGAAAGATTATAAACAGCTAGGTGAGAAATAACAAACAAGTCCCTCGTAATATTGTTCTTAAATTATTAATTAGTGGAGGTGACTCAGCCACCTGCTTCAGCTGTGAGGAAATTCCTCTCATTACTGGAGCAAAGTGATTTAGATTTCACAGAGGAGATTGAATGCCAGCGTCTCAAAGCTCAAGTCGTTCAACAAATACGTTCAAATCAACAGCTGGAACAAGATTTAAATGTTCTTGACATCAAGATAGGTCTACTGGTTAGAAACAGGATCTCATTACAGGTAAAACTAGAATATTAGTCACACACTCACGTACATAATTTATTGCTTTAGGATGTAGTCTCACAAGCTGATCAAATAAAAAGACGAAGAAGAAGGGGCGGAGCTTCAGCTCAAGATGGAACTGAGGATGAAGAAGGAGGCGGAGCTGGTCGCTTATCTAAGGCTAGCCAAGAAAAGATTGAAGTTAGTGTAACACAAGTGGGTGTCAGGTTTCTATTTATTTTTTAGGCTTATCAACATTTATTTTATTTGTTACAAACAAATCCACATTATTTTGCCAAGTTAATTTTTGAAATGTCACCAAACCGGACTAACCAGTTTATGGAAAATGTCATTTTGACAGTCTTGAATTATGCTCAAAACAATCGAGAACAATACCTATTAATCCGTCTCTTTGAAACAGCTCTTCTAGAGGAGATTGAGTAAGTATACAGCTGGTAATATTGTCAGTATATCTCTGTTGTCTAGTTCAAAGGTATTTGCTCTGAAGGACATTATTACCGGTAATCCTACAGTTATTAAAATGGTTATACATTATACCAGAAGTGATAGTGAGGGTGGACAGACAGTTTTACGTGACATTCTAAGTCCCCTGGTCAATGAGATATTAACACAAAGTGAACTGATTCTCAATATAAGTCCAGTTGATGTATACAAAGCTTGGATTAACCAAATGGAAAGTGAAACAGGAGAAAAATCGTACGTTTCTACATAAAATCATTAAGTATTTATTTCTATTATAGTAAACTTCCATATGAAGTATCTAATGATCAAGCTCTTGAGCACGAGGAAGTCAGAAGAAGGATTGGTCAGACGATACAAATTCTTATAGACACAACAGAAAGATTTCAAGAAACTCTCTTCTCTTCAGTCAACAGAATACCGTAAGCCAATTGTCATGTAAGTGTCACATGACCGTCACATGATTTTTAGATATGCCATGAGGTTCATTGCCATGCGTCTTCGTCAAGCACTCCATGACAAATTCCCAGATGCACAGGAAGATGATGTTTTGAAAGTTGTAGGGAACCTTGTTTATTATCGTTATATGAATCCAGCGGTCGTGGCCCCTGATGCATTTGATATTATTGATATGGGGGTTGAGAAGAGAATATTGGAGTCTGATCAGCGACGTAATCTAGGTGCTGTTGCTAAAGTTTTACAACATGCAGCTGCTGGGAAAGTGGTATGGATAAACAATTGTGTTATTTGGTCTAGTTTTTTATTTTATTTATAGTTTGAAGGAGAGAATGCTGCTTTGTCATCAATGAATGGATATATTTTGAAAGCATTTGACAGATTTAAGCAATTCTTTTTGGATGCATCGACAGTGGAGTCACCAAGTCAACGATTTGGTTATGACGAATATACTGACGTGATCATGTTAACCAAACCTGTCATATATATCTCAGTGAAAGAATTGATCAGAACACACACTGTTAGTTGACATCTCAGTATACTAATCAGGATATCTCTGTATACTAATCAGGATATCTCTGTATACTAGCTATAAAAATAATATATTTCCTTTCTATAACAGTTATTGGTTGAACATGAAGAAGCTCTAGCTCCAGAATCAGCAGATCCTCTACGAGAGATTTTAAAAGATCTCGGTTCTATACCATCTGTAGAGGCATTATTAGGTAATGTAAATAATTCAATTAATTATATCACCTTGTTCGTTAAGGTGGAGTACGAGAAGCTGTCCCAGGAGAAGACAAAGAAGATGTAATCAACGAAGCATCCAAACAAGAACTGGCTCTCACGCTAACAAACAAATTTGAAGCTCTCGCTAATGATGACAGCTCTGATATGAAGGCTCTTTTTGTTAGAACAAAGAGAATGGTTGTCGACCTTCTCAGGGTTCAACCTGGAGACAATCTTACACAGATCCTCTACACACCAGCTACACCTGAACAAGAAGAAGAACATCAAAAAATTATTAAGGAAAGAGAGCAGACAGATAAAGAAAAACTAAGCAAAATTGCAAGTATAGCCCAAACAGACTCTGTCTACACAGATATTGAGTGAGTATTTTAACAAAGTCTACAAATTCAAACTAAACCTTACTTCTTTTAGTCTTCCTTTGGAAGGCATGAAGAGAAAGATTATGCGTCAATTGAGAACACTGGAACAAGAAGAAATGGTCTCAAGTAAAAATGACTACCAGGAGATTATCAATGCTATTGCCAAGGTAACATTTTGTTTAACCTTTGTACCTTGTATCTGTTACTGGTTTTAATAGGATATTCGTAATCAACATCGCCATAGGCAACAGCGTAAACAGGAGTTAAAGCGACTACAAGAAACAATGGATAAATTAACTCAAAAATCTCACTTTTATGAGGAACAAATGGAATATTATCATCAATATGTCAAAGCTTGTCTCGACAGTCTGGCCAAAGCTGGAGGGTATGTCACATGACAATCACATGTTGAAGTGCAATGGGTCATGTGATGTTTTGTCTTTCAGGGGTCCTTCTGGTAGTTCATTTAAACGTCAGACCATCAAGTATTCAGCACAACGTTTGCACGAAAAGGGTGTGGTCTTGGAAATTGAGGGTCTACCCAAACACCAGTATGTTACTAATACTATCTATATTCTAATTATGTGACTACTTGCGAAATAATTTCAGATTTAGAAATGCTGTAATTGAAATTACAGCTGTTGATGCTGGTGCATTTGAAGTGACTGGACGTGTCCTTGGAGTAGCAATGGATAAAGTAGAACTTGTTTTTCAGGTATAAAGTACCTGTAAAACTGGTTTTATTTAAATTATCTTTCTGCAATAGGATCTTCTTCAATTACAATATGAGGGTGTGGCTGTTATGAAAATGTTTGGTCGTGCAAAAATTAATGTCAATCTTCTCATTTATCTCATTAACAAGAAGTTCTATGGCAAGGGATAAAGTGGTTAATTAAAACAGAGTTAAGTAACTATTATTAACCACACCTTCTAATTAGTTTCTCCTTTGTGATTATTACAACATTTTGTTATGTAATATTATGTCATGTCCCTTGACACTACCACATTTGCAAAGTCATGTGATTATCACATGATATAATAATATAATTTACATGCATTAATTCTGTTAGTATATTTGCTGTGTGTATAAATTTGAAGTTAATGAATAATTAATTACAATTATAATTGTTTCCTAAAAATCATGGTTTCCACGTGCTCATTAGCTCTCCTCAGAACATTACCACTCACATCTCGAGGGCTACTGGTCAGTACCAATTCATCTATTATTGCTAGTAGAAGTAGCCGCCATCTTAGAATATCCAGATCTTCCCAGAATCTTCTACACCAGAGACAATTACATTGCAATGTAAGTCTAACACGTGTGTGTATATATATAATATATATATATATATACATGTTGTGTTTGTTTTTACATGTTAATGTTTATATTAGTACATGTAATAATAAATGTATTAAGCACTTTATTATATCTAGCCGTGGTGGTTGACTGCTTACAATAGTTCATCAAATGATGATCATGAAGGAGATAAGGAAAGTAACAATACTGATGAGGAGGAAGAGGATGCTAACCTTGGAGCATTAGCTCCGATAACGATACCTGATGTATTACCGGAGATACCTGTATTGGCTGTGAGTCGTAATCCTCTCTTTCCACGATTTGTTAAAATGGTTGAAGTTAGCATATACCAATTATGGAAATAATTGTATATAGATGGTGTCTAGATATCAGATAAAGAGTTAATAGAAATTATACGTTGTAAATGTCGCTTAGCTCAGCCATATGCTGGAGCCTTTCTCAAGAAAGATGATAGGTATTGAAGCCACACTCACTTATCTCATTATTGGTTGTCATAGTAACGAAGCTGATGTGGTGTCTAGTTTGGATGATATTTATAACGTTGGTACATTTGTTCAAATTACAGAGTTACAAGAATTTGATGAACGAATGAGAATGATTATCCAGGGCCATAGACGGTAGGTATATTATATATAATATAATATAATATAATACATTATTATATTATATTGTATTATATTATATTATATTATATAATATTATATATTATATAATTTTGTTATAATTGGTACAAATGTTAATTTCTCTATTCATTAAATCATCTATATATATCTCTCCATCTAATCTAGTATTAAAATTACTGGTGTAGTTAATGGAGAAGAAACAAATGATCACAAAGTTAAAAAAAAGAAAAGAGGTTCTACTCTGTCACGAAAGTTAAGTCGTCTTCAAAAACTTTCTTCTATTAATGGTGATACCAAAGATAATGACGCAGAAGATTTGAAGATATCTTCAAAGATTCTGACTGTGAAAAATGAAAACTTAACTCATGAACCATTTGAAAAGACACAAGAAATAAAGGTAGATACAATTTGTCTGTATGTGTGTTGAATTAAATATTAAGGCGTTGTGTGCTGAAGTCATTAAAACAATTAGAGATATTATTGCTTTGAATCCACTGTACAGGTGAGAGAGAGAGAGAGAAAGAGAGAGAGAGGGAGAGGAGAGGGGATTATAATATTCTGTAGAGAATCTTTGGCACAGCTTATTGAGACTGGAAAGAAAGTAGTTGATAACCCCACCCACTTGGCAGATTTTGGTGCTGCTTTGACAAGTGGAGAATCTCAACAGTTACAAGCTGTACTAGAATGTACCAAGGTCAGTGCACATGATGATCACATGACCTGGTATTACATGATGATAGATTCCAGAACGTCTCATGTTGACATTGGAGTTATTAAAGAAAGAATTAGCTGTTGCTACTTTACAACAGAAACTAGGAAAAGAGGTCAATGGATGGACACAGCATATAACTTTAAGTATTTCTGTTAAAATAGGTTGAAGACAAAGTTAATAAAATGCAGCGACGCTACCTCCTTCAAGAACAATTAAAAATTATTAAACGTGAACTTGGTCTTGAAGTGAGCTTGCTAACTGCATCTTCTCTCATGTTCCTCTGATCTTAGAAAGATGACAAAGAAGCTATCTCAGAGAAGTTTCGTGACAGAATGGAAGGACTCTTACTTCCTGATGCTGTCAAAGACGTAATTGAAGAAGAATTAAACAAGTTATCTTTTCTTGATAATCATTCTTCAGAATTCAGGTAATGTTAGTAATAGAGAAAGATTCCATTACTTTTTTATGCTTACAAACATTCTAAACCTGGAAGATCAGTAATTTCATCTATAATTCTTTGAGATCAATACAATGTAGTTTTACTCTCTCTCTCTCTCTCTCTCTCTCTCTCTCTCTCTCTCTCTCTCTCTCTCTCTCTCTCTCTCTCTCTCTCTCTAGCGTTACACGAAACTATCTAGATTGGTTAACTAGTATACCATGGGGTAAACACAGTGATGAAAACTTTGATTTACAAAGAGCTAAGGACATCCTCGATGAAGATCATTATGGATTAACAGATATAAAAGACAGAATATTAGAATTTATTGCAGTATCACAGCTTAACAAGTCTGTACAAGGAAAAATTTTATGCTTTGTTGGACCTCCAGGTATAACAATAAGATAAAGTAAATTATCAATTGATTTCTTGTTTTCAGGTGTTGGTAAAACTAGCATAGCTTGTTCTATAGCAAGGGCGTTAAATAGAAAGGTGTGTTCTTCATGAGGAGGTGTGGTTAACAAATAACAATATGTACAGTATTTTAGATTTAGTGTTGGTGGGATGACTGATATAGCAGAGATCAAAGGTCATCGTAGAACTTACGTTGGTGCTATGCCTGGAAAAATGATCCAATGTCTTAAGAAGGTCCAGACTGAAAATCCACTAGTCTTAATTGACGAGGTTGATAAATTGGGGCGTGGTTATCAGGTGAGTAGTCCCTCCCATAATATAATATTATGCACAATTATAGGGTGATCCAGCGTCAGCCCTTCTGGAGTTATTAGATCCAGAACAAAATGCTAACTTTTTAGATCATTATCTCGATGTTGCTGTTGATTTGTCACGTGTTCTGTTTATATGCACAGCTAATATCACTGATACAATACCAGGACCACTACAAGATCGTATGGAGATAATTCATGTCAGTATATCACCTACTAAGATCATTAATTTTTGTTCTTGTTAGGTGTCTGGGTATGTTGCTGAAGAGAAGTTAGCTATTGCTGATAAGTATCTTATTCCACAAGCTCGAACATCAACTGGTTTAACAGAGGAGAATGTTATTATTGGACAAGATGCTATCCAGTTTTTGATAAAGTGGTATTGTCGTGAGAGCGGTGTACGTAATCTACAAAAACATATTGAAAAGGTTTGTTTGTTTGTTTGTTTGCTTGTTTGTTGTTTTTCTGTCTGTTTGTTTGTTTGTTTGTTTTTCTGTCTGTTTGTTTGCTTGTTTGTTTGCTTGTTTGTCTGTTTGTTTGTTTGTCTGTTTCTATTAATGTGTCTTGTCTTTATCTAGATATTCAGGAAGGCTGCATTTCGTTTCGTCAGTTCACTCAATCAGAACAATGAGGAGGAGGAAGTTCCTGCTATTAAAGTGTCTGCTGATAATTTGAAGGATTTTGTTAGAAATCCAATATTCATTTCTGATCGTATGTATGAAGCCACACCCCCTGGTGTCGTAATGGGATTAGCTTGGACAGCCATGGGAGGTTCCACTCTGTATGTTGAAACAGCTCTGTCCCACCCTGTAGTCGGCAAAGACAAGGAAACAAGCGGAGGTAGACTACTGAGTACTGGACAGTTAGGAGATGTCATGAAAGAATCCACTGAAATAGCATATACTTTTGCCAAAGTGGGTGTGGTTTTTATCTCATTTTTTAAAGATTTGTTTTCTAGTCTTACTTGTTATCAAAAGATCCTTCAAACATTTTCTTTGATACAGCTCAAATACATCTACATGTCCCAGAGGTATAAAATTGAGTTTAATTAATATTAATTAATGTGTCTAAATTAAAGGGTGCTACACCCAAAGATGGCCCTTCAGCTGGGTGCACCATAGTCTCCGCCCTCCTTTCATTAGCATTGGACAAACCAGTTCGTCAAAACATTGCCATGACAGGGGAAATCTCACTCACTGGCAAGGTCAGATACAATGTTGTGACATTATAATGACGTCATCACTATAGATATTACCAGTTGGAGGTATCAAGGAAAAGACAATAGCGGTAAGATTATCTGAGATGGACCACTTTTAACAAGGACACCCTCTATTATAGGGCATACTAATGCTTTAATGCATTATGTAAATTGTATATGGTTTTTTTAGCAATGCCAATATATATCACTGTTCCTGCTCTCTCCATTAGGCCAAACGTAGCGATATACACTGTATAATATTACCTAAAGCCAATGAACGGGACTATGAAGATTTAGCTGAGTTTATCCGTGAGGGCATTGAGGTGCATTTTGTTTCTCACTATTCAGAAATTTATGACATCATATTTGACCAATCAATTACATCATAAATTATGACATCATATTTGACCAATCAATTACATCATAAATTATGACATCATATTTGACCAATCAATCACATCATAATAATTAATAGTGAAATTTTCATGAAATATATAGTTTAGTTTATCTGTCTGAAAGGGGTTAAAATTATTGTTGATATGTTGAGATTTGTTGTAACTTGTCTCTTACATTACGTACAAACTCTATCGGATAAAACATGTATTAATTACATGTAATCACATGTAACTTGTCTCTTACATTACGTACAAACTCTATCGGATAAAACATGT
Organism: Xestospongia muta; assembly: GCA_963693285.1. NCBI lineage: Eukaryota > Metazoa > Porifera > Demospongiae > Haplosclerida > Petrosiidae > Xestospongia > Xestospongia muta. The sequence continues at coordinate 286,703 of OY848928.1, forward strand.
ATTAACTACATGTAATCACATGTAACTTGTCTCTTACATTACGTACAAACTCTATCAGATAAAACATGTATTAATTACATGTAATCACATGTAAATAAAGTTCTAAGTACCTTCATAATTGATTTGATTGTCATTATCAATTTTACAATTTTCTCGGATTATTTTCTCCACTATATAAAACAAGTCATGTGATAATCACATGATACCAACTTACATTCTTCCTCTTGAAATCCCAACTGGGCTTGCAATAAAAATCGTTTTAGTTGTTGTACAGGTATGAAACCTAAACCTTCTTGATCAAAGACAGAAAAGGCTGTGATTACATCATCGTTGCTAGGCCACTCCCACTCTTTATTAGTATGCTGAGTCACTAGGTCAGAAGTGGAAAAAACCTCGTTAATTATACTTTTAAGTTGAGGTTCATCAACTTCTGTTAGTTGTTGCTCTGAAGAATGGATACATAGTTTATAAAATGGACAGACAATTTGAACAACCTCGTAGCTTATCTTCAATTTCACTTCGTAGTGCATGTAGTCCAATGGACCTATGTTGTGGGCGTGGCTAACATATTACTTTATTCACTATTTCTTACTTTAGAAATAAGGGCAGATTATCTCGTGTAATTGCTGAACCTTGTTTTCGAAACACTTCAAAGGCTTCTTCAAATTCTAGTTTATTAATATAAATATTATTGTGTTAATTATGTAGGGTTTACCTCCTTCACCAAGTCGTGGGATATCTTCTAATAATTGACCTCCTCCTGCACTTTCTGTTAATGGCTGTTGATCCTATGAAGGAATAAACCGACAATTTATAAGAGAAGAACTTACACCAGACATATTGAGTATGGGCGTGGCTTGCACTAAGGTGTGGCACCCGGTGCCCCAGTACTGCCCACGTGGAATAATGTCAGCACCAAAAATTGTCTTTCTTTTCTCTGGAAAAAGAAAATCGGGCAAAGATTACGTGGTATCTCGTTTGCAACAGAAGTAAGTGTTTGAAGAGATAAATTTAGTAGTATTCAATTTAAATAGGCTCTCCTCAGATGTATCTATTATCATCACATTATCTGCACCATTAAAACAGCAATATGCTAAAGTAAGCTATATCACGTGACATTCACGTGAATATATTATAGGAACATGGATTGGATTACGAACGTCTCCTTGATGCCTCCTCTTACAAAGAAGAACATCGTATGAAAATGATTTCTTGGGGTGAAGCAATACGTTCTAAAGACCCTGGATATTTCTGTTCACTGGCATGTGAGGGAATAAACAAACCGGTTTGGTTAGTTTCTGATTGTAGACGTCCAACTGATATTGAATACTTTAAAGCTCGTTATTTGTGTGTGACTGTTCGGGTTTCAGCCTCCATTGAAGTACGGAAGTCTCGGGGCTGGGAATTTGTAGGTGGAGTTGATGATGCCCCTTCAGAATGTGCTCTTGATAGCTACCCATGTGACTGTCATGTGATTAATAATGGAGAGGAAGAAAAATTATTAAAACAATTAGAAAAATTGAGAGAAATAGCAAGAAAAGAAATTTAAAATTATTTTTAGAACATAAATTATCTATTTTATCTAAATTTCCTTTGAAGTTTCCTTGTGGACTATGATATCATCTGTGACTCTGCCTTCTTTGTACCAATTTACTGTGGCAGCTGTAAGGATGGTATCAATAATACCAATTAACTGAAATGCTTTGTTCTGAAATTTTATCTCCTGGTCAAGTAATGATTTAATAGCCAAAAATTGACGCATAACTTCTTTAGACTGAAACACAGTCTTGCCATATATATCTGGACCAGGAATGGAAACATAAGAATGGAAACAAATAGACTAACCTATGACAATCTCACAGACATCAGCAAGAAATGGAGTGTAAGCAGATACCATCAAGTTTCTAACAGACACACAATAACAACAACATTACGTTTTATATTTACTTCCGAAGGAACATTAAAAGTGGCAAAATTTCTTCTTCAGTACGACCAGTAATGGCAGAATGAAGTCGATCCATTCTAGCCAACTCTTGCAGAACACTGTACACAATTTGAGCCTTGGTATATCTTTGAGTTGTACTTAATGCTTTATCTAAAGCTTGTTTGAACTTAAAACGTCTCAAAAAATAATCGTATTCTTCCAATTGTTGTTTCTTAGATTGATTAACTATGTATTCATCTCCTGATGGCTTTTGTTCTAGAGCTCTCATGAAATATCTACAAAACAAGACATTAAAGTTAGTATTAAGTTTTTATTAAAGGGGCTGATATAATAAATTGTTCTACTGACCTATGAGTACCAGGTCGAGGGTGAGATGGACGAAATGGAAACATAGATGTTGGTGCCAAGTTTGTTTTATGAGGTTGATGACGAACAGAAAGTAGTCGAGTTGTCATGCCAACACTCACATGACGATCACATGGCTAGAGAGAGAGAGGAATATTAGTTTCTTAGTATAGAAATTTACCTACCGACATTGCCACAGATAGAATAGGAGCAGGATATGTAAAGCTTTCAATTACACGATAATCCTCTATATTATAGACCTTTAAATGCCTTGTAGAGAAAAGAATATACCATATATAGAGAGAGGGGGAGGGGCCACACTCATACCTGTCCAATCCACCTGATAACAGACGGTGACAACTACCATCAAATGAGAGTGAAGTAATTGTCTTTTGGTGATTGGAGAACCCACAAAATGGCCGCCCACTGCTTAACAAATCCCATACTTTAATGTAATTACCACCAGCTGTCAAACAAGTGCTACCAGTTGGAAAAACCAGTATTGCTTCCACAGGGGCACCATGATCCAGTTTAAAAGATGATTTTTTAGTCCTGAGATCCCATATTCTTACAGAGTGGTCATAAGAACCAGAGAGTACCATTGAAGAGCTAGCAGGATTTACTGCTAAACATCGAACATAATCCTAAAAATAGATGAGCAAGAGTGCTTATATAAGACACACCCTTTACATGAATAGACATCAGTATTGATGTTTTATCAAATATGTTCATATAGTACTGATATATCATACCTCATGTTCACGTAGTTCAGTAGTACTAGTTTCAGTAGCCATATCCCAGTAACGTATTGATGTATCGTCTGATCCGGAAACAATATGAATGCCATCTTTAGTAAATTGTACACACCTCACAGATCTAATAAAAAATGTAGTGTGTGTGTGTGAGAGAGAGATGTATTAACTTACTTAGCATGGCCTTTGAATTGCCTCAAAATAAATCTACTATTTAGATCAAATATCTATTAATGAGAAGAAAAGTAATATTACTCTCATTATAGAAACATCAATCTATTCGTTAATGAGGACTGATTACAGGGTAATTCTCTTATAATTACATACTCTAACAATTCCTTCGTCTCCTCCGGCTACTAGCAGCTGGCCATCAAGACGATAACGAGCACAATATGCTGTTTCTTTAAATCTTGATATCGTCTTTTTTACCATATTCGTACTACAACTGTAAATCTGTACCTAATGATAACATGGATTTAATAATGTGGATTTATTACAGGGGTTTACTCTTGATCCAGCTGTCACTGCATAGTCATGTGGTTCTATTGGACAGAAATCAATATTGGTCACAGCTGCATACTCCTTGAAAATCACTGGAGACTAAGGATCACCTGATTAATTTAATAATTTTGACAAATTCACTTTACTTGAAATTTTTCCCAAAATTTTGTTTCTTTTGTGTGTCTCGGAGTAAGACGAGGAAGTCGTTTCAGCTCTAAAGGTTTGTAAGAAGAACTCATCTTCACAACACGTGGGTAATAGTGTTAAATTAGTGGGTGTGGCTGTAATAATTATTCTTAAACAACACAATAATAAATGAAGAAATACACAAACACATATTAACTCTGAGAAAGAAAACGATTAAAGTCGTTGTATGCACTTTCAAGGTCAAACAACATTTGCCTGACTTGGTCCTCCGAGATCTCGTCGCTAGCTTGCATTGATGAGAGATCATCCAGCCACTTTTTAATTTTCATTTTTCCTTCAAACGCAGGAGGCAATGAGGACATCCTCGACATAGTCTCATAAAGTTCTTTGACATCTGGATACAATTCATCCATGGCTCGTATTTCTAGACGAAGCCGATCCATTATTGTAATAAATAATGAAACAATTTCTGCTATAGCTTTACTAACGTTGCCCCTGTTATCTCGTATGGTAATTGGATGACCTTCTCTGATACGTTCCATAGCAGCAGGACAATGTAACATATACTTTTGAGCAAATGCATCGACATCAACAAAGCTACCTTTGATAAGTTTAAAAGCAGCATTAAATTGATCTAATAATATATTACATGACGCTGTGTATTGATCTGGCGTCACAGCATCCTTTATGTAAGCTTTCTCCAAGGCTTCCATGGTTTGGATTAGGGAGAAGACATTAGCTCTGTTGTCGTATTCTTCTCTTTGACGAGCATTATCGTATAGTTTCACTTCTTCTTGAAGTTTAGGATTAGGAGGAGGTGGTCTCTGAGCACCTCCAGAGACATTGGAAAACACGGGAACAGCCATCCTTAACTTCTTGCTGTGTAATGTAGGCGTGGTTAATTTATTCAATATTACTTTCTAAATTAGTGTAAACCATTCTTCTTCCATGTGGTTACCCCTGTTGCACAACCAGTGAATCCATTTCATCAGATCCACAGGTAAGATAATGCCGTAAATATTACATGATATTCTAAAAGTATTACTGAATTAAATATAGTAGTCATTATATTTAATACAGCGTTTAATATCGGATGATAGTATCTATCCTGTCTCGACTGATAAGGAATCACACAATAGTTCCACGTGCTTGTTCTATATTGTCTCCCTTCACTACAGCGTCATCTACAAAATTTAGAAAAATGGCAGCCTCTGTAGAACCGGCAAAAGAGAAAAGTGATAATCCTATTGAAGTAAGTTTCATGTAACTTTCCAAATATTTCATGCTGCCTTTATTTTATTAATTTAATTAATAGCTGGAACCTCCTCCTGATTACATCCAGTCTCGTAACGCAATGTTCGATCAACTCAAAGCAGAATACGACTCAATGATAGCAGGTACACACCTATTTCTCAACCTCCGCCCACTTTTAATTACCACTCACAGCTAAGGAGCCACACCCCATAAAAGTGACACTCCCAGATGGTAAGATTATTGAGGGACAATCATGGCATACCACTCCGTATGATATTGCCTGTCAAATAAGTAAAGGATTAGCAGACAACACAGTTGTATCTAAAGTTGTTATCAACATTTTCTTTTGTTGGTTTTAAATATTGTTATCAGGTCAATGGTGAAATATACGATCTTGATAGACCATTGGAAGGAGATTGTAACCTTCAGCTGCTAAAATTTGAAGATGAAGAAGGTACTCTCAATGCATATACCATATGTCCTCTACATGTACATATACCATATCGCTAGTACATGTACATATATGTCCTCTATATGTACATATACCATATCGCTAGTACATGTACATATATGTCCTCTACATGTACATATACCATATCGCTAGTACATGTACATATATGTCCTCTACATGTACATATACCATATCGCTAGTACATGTACATATACCATATCGCTAGTACATACATGTACATATATGTCCTCTACATGTACATATACCATATCACTAGTACATGTACATATATGTCCTCTACATGTACATATACCATATCGCTAGTACATGTACATATACCATATCGCTAGTACATACATGTACATATATGTCCTCTATATGTACATATACCATATCGCTAGTACATGTACATATATGTCCTCTACATGTACATATACCATATCGCTAGTACATGTACATATATGTCCTCTACATGTACATATACCATATCGCTAGTACATGTACATATACCATATCGCTAGTACATGTACATATACCATATCGCTAGTACATACATGTACATATATGTCCTCTACATGTACATATACCATATCACTAGTACATGTACATATATGTCCTCTACATGTACATATACCATATTGCAAGTACATGTACATATGCCATATTGCTAGTACATGTACATATACCATATCGCTAGTACATGTACATATATGTCCTCTACATGTACATATACCATATTGTTAATAGATATAAATGTACCATATAACTCTTTAATTTTATTTATTTTATCATTACTCAGTGTGCTAAACATTCCTATGACAATAATTGATTTATAGGACAATTTATAATTTATTATTACTAGCTCAAGCTGTGTTCTGGCACTCCAGTGCTCACATTTTAGGAGAAGCTATGGAGAGACATTATGGTGGCTGTCTATGCTATGGACCTCCTATAGAAAATGGATATTATTACGATATGTATTTAGAAGGAAGGTATGGATAAATATAATAGATTAATGGACGTACAGGTAGATGTATGGACGGACTGGTAGATGTATGGACGGACTGGTAGATGTATGGACGTACAGGTAGATGTATGGACGGACTGGTAGATGTATGGACGGACTAGTAGATGTATGGCGGACTGGTAGATGTATGGACGGACTGGTAGATGTATGGACGTACAGGTAGATGTATGGACGGACTAGTAGATGTATGGACGGACTAGTAGATGTATGGCGGACTGGTAGATGTATGGACGGACTGGTAGATGTATGGACGTACAGGTAGATGTATGGACGGACTAGTAGATGTATGGACATACAGGTAGATGTATGGACAGACTAGTAGATGTATGGATGTACAGGTAGATGTATGGGCGTACAGGTAGATGTATGGACGGACTGGTAGATGTATGGACGTACAGGTAGATGTATGGACGGACTAGTAGATGTATGGACGTACAGGTAGATGTATGGATGGACTGGTAGATGTATGGACGTACAGGTAGATATATGGACGGACTGGTAGATGTATGGACGTACAGGTAGATGTATGGACGGACTGGTAGATGTATGGACGGATGAGTATTAGATAGTTTATGGATATCTTTAACCTATTCATCCATTTTGTCTCTATCTGTCCATTGTAGACAAGTCGTGCCCAATGATTTTAATAAACTAGACACACTTGTTAAAAGTATTGTTAAAGACAAACAACCATTTGAACGGCTAGAAATGAAGAAGGAGGACCTCTTAGAAATGTTCAAGGTAAATAAATGACACTCTCTCTCACTTACTCATATGTTCCATTTTAGTATAATAAATTCAAGTTACGTATTTTGAATGAGAAAGTGACCACACCTACTACCACAGTATATCGTTGTGGTACATTGATAGACCTTTGTCGTGGACCTCATGTTCGTCACACTGGAAAGATCAAAGCTTCAATGATTACCAAAGTAAGTCATGTGACTGTTGTATTGGTACCATACAACTGTCATACAACAGAACTCATCCACTTACTGGGAGGGAAATTGCGAAGCTGAGTCTCTTCAAAGAATTTATGGTATATCCTTCCCAGATAGCAAACAAGTTAGAGTTTTGTACACAACTATTGGTATCTTCTCTCTCTCTCTCTCTCTCTCTCTCTCTCTCTCTCTCTCTCTCTCTCTCTCTCTCTCTCTCTCTCTCTCTCTCTCTCTCTCTCTCTCTCTCTCTCTCTCTCTCTCTCTCTCTCTCTCTCTCTCATAGTTAAAAGAATGGAAGACATTACAAGAAGAAGCTGCAAAGAGAGATCATAGAAAAATTGGTCGAGTTAGTCACTGCCATTAAATTTCACAATGCTATTTTCACTTTTTATTCAGGAGAGAGAACTGTATTTCTTTCACGATCTTAGTCCAGGGAGTTGTTTCTTTCTACCACATGGAGCACATATTTATAACACTCTGATTGAATTCATTAAATCTGAGTACCGTCGTCGTGGATTTCAGGAGGTTATTTCACCTAATATTTACAATAGCAAGCTTTGGGTTACATCAGGACATTGGCAACATTATGCTGTAAGTTATAAATTAAAGGGGCTGTCCCTATCATTTATACATTAATACGTAGGACAATATGTTTAAATTTGACATTGAGAAGGAGACTTTTGCTTTGAAGCCGATGAATTGCCCTGGTCACTGGTAAGTTAACACGCTCATTTGATATCTCTATTAATTTACATAAGTCATGTGAATAATTAGAAACTCTTTTTGAGTACCATAAATAATTTAAATATCGGACAGTTTGAATTTATATTAACAATTTTTTTAATTGTAAGAGAGATAGAAAAGTTTTTAAAAGATGTGGCCTCAATTGTGTATTAAAAGTAAATAGTACCAGTTTTTAACACAAAGATAATAATAATTTAATTTGATTTAACAGACATTATTAGAATTATTCTTTTATTAAACAGTTTAATGTTTGACCATCGTCCTCGATCATGGAGAGAACTACCTCTCAGATATGCTGACTTTGGAGTTTTACATCGTAATGAACTCTCAGGTGCCTTGTCTGGTTTGACTCGTGTACGAAGATTTCAGCAAGACGATGCTCATATTTTCTGTACTTTTGATCAGGTTTAACATAACTCTAGCCACACCTACTAACCACACCCTCTAGATAGCAGATGAAATTAATGGTTGCCTTGACTTCCTTAAATGTGTTTATGATATATTTGGATTCACATATTCTCTTTATCTTTCAACTCGTCCTGCCAAATTTATGGGTGATCCTGCATTGTGGGATAAAGCAGAGAAAGTCTGTATTAAACAATGTTAATAATCTCTCACTCTCTTTCACACACACACACACACACACAGCAATTGGAAGACTCACTCAATGCATTTGGTCAAGCTTGGAAACTCAACCCAGGTGATGGAGCATTTTACGGCCCTAAGGTTTGTAAGTGTGGTTGCGGCAACATTAAGATTGTCTCTAATAGTGATTGATTAATAGCCAACACCTAAGATATTGATCAGATTACCTTGAGGTTGCTGTGTTCAATTAGCATGATTAGACCTTCCTTTGAAATGTTGTGCACTTTTGGAGTCTGCTTGTAAAATGATTCTTAGTAAACAGATTCCTTCCAAGAATGTAAGGATTCTTATTAAATATTACTCAAGTATTGTGTGAATATATGATTACGTCAGCTAAAATGTTATGACTATTTTTTTGGAAGTAAAATACCTGTGGTTATCAGCTCAAGGCTATTGTGGTACTTTAAGGTATATGTGAGTCCATTGTGGTACTCTAAATGTATGTGTGAGCCCGCCTGCTCTCATCCCTTTGTTGCTGTGAAGCTAGTGGAATTAGTAGTACAATTTAGTCTTGTCATATCACATCAAACACTATTGTCACATGCTCTCTTTTCTGGTATTACTTGTAACTAAGCTTCAATTAATTATGACATACTGGTGTATTGTGGGTAGCAGGTGCTTATGGGATGGTAATTCTTATGTATGGTTCTCACCTCTCTCTCCTCCTTTTGGCTAAACGAGATCCTCCTTTACTTTTCATTATGGGAATCTTATTTGGCTTTATAGTTCATTTGTGTATCCAATAATACATTCTCTCTCTCTCTCTCTCTCTCTCTCTCTCTCTCTCTCTCTCTCTCTCTCTCTCTCTCTCTCTCTCTCTCTCTCTCTCTCTCTCTCTCTCTCTCCCCCTCCCTCTCTCTCCCCCTCCCTCTCTCTCTCCCTCCCTCTCTATCCCCCTCCCTCTCCCCCCCTCTCTCTCTTTCTCCCTCCCTCCCTCTCTCTCCCCCTCCCTCTCCCCCCCCCCCTCTCTCTCTCTCTCTCTTTCTCCCTCCCCAGATTGACATTGTTATTAATGATGCACTAAAACGTCCACATCAATGTGCTACTATCCAACTTGACTTCCAATTGCCAGAGAGATTTGACTTGACCTATATAACGTATGACACATACACACAATGTACTGCAATTAATAAATACATATCGGGTCATTATTGGTGCATTGAAGGTATTCAAGTCTCATTGTCTGTCTTCACACAATGTTCAAATATAACATCATGTTCATTTACAAATTACTATAGTTTGTTAATAGTATTGAGTGGATTTGTGTAATCTATAAACCATAACTCCCTCCACAATATACCAGACAAGCCTGTCCTTTGGTCTTGTGGCAAGTCTGTTCTTGTCCCATAGTCTGTGTGGTTTAGATTGTACTATCCTTTCATTGGTTAGTATTGAGATGACGACCCTTTTGAAGAAGCCTTACTTACATTCAGTCACTTTATCATCACATATTAATGGTCCTGTGAGAAACTTAGAATGGAATGTTAATAATTTACTCAAACTACTTTTATTGTGGTGTGGTGACACAAAAGAATCAGTTAATATTACATGTATATAGTGAGAGATCAAAGAGTGCTATCCCATAGTAGTAATGGCATTGTTGAGCTTCCACAAACAAAGCTGCTTTGCTGCCAATTAATTAAACTTCAAGAGAAATTCTTGAGGGTTGTCTAGACAACGCCATGACACTGGCTCTGTTTAATCTGAGTCTGTAGATGTCAGTCTAGAAAATCCTTATAATGTCTTGTTTTAGAATGGATGGATGAGTCGAGATAAATTTTTGAGGGTTGTCTAGACAATACAGTAACATGACCACTTTGTTTAACCTGAGTCTATAGTTAAGTGTCTAGCAATCTATATAACATATTGTTTAAGAATGGATGTATAATGAATGAATGGATAAATAATAGGATGGATGAATGGATGGATAGAGGGATAGGTAGAAGGAATTATAGATAGATCTATTGATAAATGGATGGTTCACTAATTTTATTAAAACTAATGTCACTGTTAATGGCATTATCACACCAATACAATAACACTTAGTGTTATAATACAGGTCTTATTCAACTGTGGTAATGAACCATTCAATCAGAGAACACAGAAACATTAAATACTTCTTAAAGCTAAATGACATGCTCTGTATAGTAATTAAACCATTAGACAAACACAATAGATATTAATGATATTATTACAGTACCTGGTCATCCAGTAAATGATCATTGTGAAGTAGATTGCCTTGTCTTCTTATTTTAGAGGAGAGAGCTGTGATGATCGAAAACGACCTGTAATAATTCATAGAGCTATTCTTGGCTCTGTGGAGCGTATGATTGCTGTCTTGACTGAAAGTTATGGTGGAAAATGGTGCATATACACATACATGCTCTCTCTCTCTCTCTCTCTCTCTCTCTCTCTCTCTCTCTCTCTCTCTCTCTCTCTCTCTCTCTCTCTCTCTCTCTCTCTCTCTCTCTCTCTCTCTCTCTCTCTCTCTCTCTCTCTCTCTCTCTCTCTCTCTCTCTCTCTCTCTCTCTCTCTCTCTCTCTCTCTCTCTCTCTCTCTCTCTCTCTCTCTCTCTCTCTCTCTCCTTTTATATTTTGTTTCCTTTTAAGGCCATTTTGGTTGTCCCCACGTCAAGTAATGATAGTTCCTGTAGCTGCAAGGTTTGAAGAATATGCTCTTCAGGTACAACTTACAATTTATGTATGAAGAGATAGAACAAAGCAGACAATTAGTATTAAGATTTGTATGTTATATTATCATTTAATTGCATAAATACTTCATACACATCATCAGTCAGGATTTAGTAATCCCCCTAGGTAGTATGTAATATATCCAATTATGTTCACTACTCACTAACACACACATGCTGAGATAACAGCCCCTATGTGGATAGTATCTTACTGTATTATCAGTAACAATATAATAAATCTCTTTCATCTAGAAGCCAGTTTTGTAATGATATCATAGCTCACAGCTTCACTTCAAAGATATCATTTATCTTGTAGTATTACTTTGGTCTAGTAAACAGGTTTTGACACGCCTCCTGATTATTGGAGAGGTGGATATTATCTGGTATTGATTCCTTGAGGATTTGAGGTAGAGGGAGGGAGGTCTTACAATATCAGGTTTTACATGGTTATTTTAGTGAGTGTGTTCTCTCTATTGAGGTACAGTCTGTGAATAATGTTTGACCTTTATATAATATCTTTGATGTGTTCTTTTTTTCTGAGAATGTAAGGAGATTGTAATCAGTATTGTAAATTTAGTACAAGATAACATGTGGTGATTTGAAATCTCTCTCTCTCTCTCTCTCTCTCTCTCTCTCTCTCTCTCTCTCTCTCTCTCTCTCTCTCTCTCTCTCTCTCTCTCTCTCTCTCTCTCTCTCTCTCTCTCAGATTAAAACTCAACTACATGACACTGGGTTTATGGTTGATGTAGACCTTTCTCCTGGAGACACAATGAATAAAAAAATTAGAAATGCTCAATTGGATCAATACAACTATATTTTGGGTACATCTTACTGATAATTTAAATCTAATTTTATAGAGATATCTATAGTTGTAGGAGAGAAGGAAGTCAGCAGTAAAACAGTTAATGTACGTACTCGTGATAATATTGTACATGGTGAGGTCACTCTGAGCAGATTACAAGAGAGACTATTGGAATTAAAGGAAAGTCGTGCTGTTGAAGATATTGGAGGATTTTAATAACTTTGACAATGTGTTCAATACTATTGTTTTCATAACGATTAATTAATAATAATAATAGCGATAAATTGTGGGTGTGGCTCATTTCAAAATGGCGTCTGTAGTCTTGTTCCAAGCCAGTTCAAGGTACTAAAATTAACAGATTGCATTACGTTTGCTTTCTGTAGTTTAAAGAAAGCAGCTGGATTAATAAATGGACTTGGTTCTGATAAATTTGTCAAAGTTTTGTCCAGAATAATACAGAAATTACATTTAAAGGTACATATCTCAATAGCCGTATCATGGTATCACGTGATCACCTTTAGATTGAGTCTGTCTTTAATGAAGATGAACTCGAGAAACTTCAAGGAAGTCTAGGACTGGAGTCACAAGATCTAGAGCTTGTCTTAGAAACGGCAGTTTTTATATTTCAACAAGTAATTGGGCTATTGTAATTGACTTTTAACACACCCCTTTTAATAGGCCGTATATCACTCAGTGAAACCACCTGTTCTACAAAAACAGTTACAAGAAATTGGACTAAATGAAGAAAAGGTGACTCCACCCCTCTCTCCACCCATTAATTATCTAAATTATTATAGGCTAGTTTATTTTCTCAAATTTGGTCCAGTCAAGGTAAAATCGTAATAGAAAAATTCCGTTCCCGCCAATTTTATCCAAATCAAGTAATGTTAGAGTCATGTGATAAACATGTGATTACGTGTGATCATTTTGTTAGTTAGAGGAAGTAAAATGGAGGTTAAATCTTCAAATGGCTCGCTCAACCTCTTCTCGCCTAAAACAACCTAATGCTATCTTTGAATTGACTGTGTCTGGGGAAGTAAGTTATCTAAATATAGCTATGACATAATTTATAAAAACAGTATTGTTTTTAAGACAGTTTATTATATTGGAAATTTCAATTTGTTACAGGAACAATCAGATAAAATTAGAATGGATTTCACTCACACAGAATTATATCACTTCTATGAAAAGGTATATTTAGAGCCACAACCTAATGATCACATTCTGATCTAAGCATTTCCTAGCAATTATAGACTAAATATGTACATAGTTCAACCTAATTGTCTAGACAGTCTGACACCAGTTAACACATTATAATTAATACGTAATGTTGTCTTAGCCAACAACATGAGGTTGTCTTAGCAACACCTTGAGAGAAAAATTACATTCTATCAAACCCACAACTTGGCTTGATGGAATGGATCACATTACCACATAACTTGTTTCTATATGCTGTGTGTAAATCCTGTATGCTTATGTAAGGTTGCCTCATTACTGTAGCTTGAATCCATTCAAGAACAACTAGACTCTCTTACCTAATGTGTGAAGCATTGTCTTTAGTCTCTCTCTCATTCTCTCTGTCTCTCTTAATATGCATATATGTGCTATATAAGCAACAACAGTTATTGTTTAGTAGTTTACTGTTGTAATTGATTTTTGTTCTTGAAAATGAAAGATATTAGTGAATTCTTTTAATTATTGTTGGACATGTTTACAATATATTTGATCTAATATGTATTGGTAATAATATTAATTAAGTTAAACTATTAACATAAGACAAAACAATTTGAGTTTGTTAAATAACAATTTGTTATAAATATGAACAACGATGTGTTAAGTTTCACTATGTTTAAGATAATATCCTTGTATTTGAATTGCTATGTAGAAAGTTTTGTAAATATATCACTCATTATGTTTTGTATATAATACATTATAATATCATTTCACACACTAATGTCACCACTACATTCGTGGCAAACTTATAATTTCTAAGACAACTCAATTGAAAGAGACAAGAATATCGAATTTCTAGACCATTAGCCGCCACTGTATTCTCAGGTATCCACAAAGGACATTGTACATATGGCTATAATTATGTACTGCGGTTTTATACTATAATTATGTAGTCCACAACTATCCTTTATTAGGAAGTATATGAAGTAACCTTGTATAATATAGAGATAAACAACCTGTGACTATTATTATTGACAGAATGTCAGTTATGCTTTCATCAATAACATGCATTAATGATAATGTTATCATCTACTGAGAATGTATTCAAGTTATGCTGACAGAGCAACTAGATGAGATCAAATGAAAGTACATGTATTACATGTAGAGAACAGGATTATTATTATATGGTGTGAACCACAACAAAGTATTCAGGCAATTACTCTGGTCCATACAATATGTATCTTATAAGTAATCTTCACATCTCCTTGATGTAAGGCATCAAACAGCTTTTGAGAATGGGAAAAGATTCTGCATGTTTCAGTAATAGTGAAACTGCTGTAGGTTCACGCTTCAATACAGATGTGAGGTGATATAAAGATATTTGAGTAAAGTCTTGAAGAAGAATTGCCTCTCCTAAAATTGCACAGCTTGCCAAAACTAAAGCCGCAGATTCTGAACAGAGAGAGAGGGGGCAGGGTAATCGTTACCGTTCTTAATGTAATAAGGACGCACCTTGTTGTGGAAGCTCAGGTATGGTACCACTGTAAAGAAACCCTAGCAAAATTTTAAAAGGAGTATTTGGCGTATTGTATACATGTAGAATGTGCTGTACATGAGATTGAAGAACTACACGATTGACTATTGAAGACTGTGTCAATGAACTAGGTAGGATACTATCAAGTCTGTTAGTAGGAACAAAATGAGATATCGAAAGTGATGGATTCATAGCAGATAAGACACAAGAGACAGGATAAGGTGAAGGAGGTATAGGATTAGCTATCAATGTCATATGAATGGACGACCCAGCTACAATACTTTGTTCACCTAAAGAAACCTATAATGATATGGATGGATGGTAACAGATAAATGGATAGATGGTAACAGATGAATGGATGGACGGTAACAGATGAATGGATGGATGGTAACAGATGAATGGATGGACGGTAACAGATGAATGGATGGATGGTAACTGATGAATGGATGGACGGTAACAGATGAATGGATGGATGGTAACTGATGAATGGATGGATGGTAACAGATGAATGGATGGATGGTAACAGATGAATGGATGGACGGTAACAGATGAATGGATGGATGGTAACTGATGAATGGATGGATGGATGGTAACTGATGAAAGGATGGATGGTAACAGATGAATGGATGGATGGTAACTGATGAATGGATGGATGGTAACAGATTAAAGGATGGATCAAGTAATATGTGGAGTTAATACTAACCTCATCTAGAACTTCTTGCTGATTGTAAATTAAGCATATCTCATTAATCAGTACACCTTGTGTTAAGGAGATTTTCTCTTTCAAGTCTCTCCCATTTTCATTGTATCGTATCCAAACAAAGAGGGATGACCCAGTTAAAGAAACAATTTGTACTGCGTACAAATCTATTAAGATTACATGAAATTAATGAAACGTGACTATATCCATCTACTTAATTATATTATGTAATGTAAGTCTCTTCTATAACAACAAACTAATAGCATTCACTACTCACCAATTATAACTGAAGTTGAAGAGACTAAATTACAACAACTGTCAAAGTAATCATCTTTGAAAACATCGCACTATACCTTTCATAGTTACAGTAGATAATATCATATTAACATAAACATTTCACTTAACATGTTATGACATAACGACCACACAAGTGTTTGCTATTAAGAATTGAAACAGTTAGCTTTCTCATACTTTTGTTTAATGTGTCAAATGCATTCTAATATATTAAAACAAACAGGTCTATTATATCAATAATACTTCAATGCTCTTTTAGTTATAGCCATTGGCTACATAATTCCAATACCAGTAGTAATTATAGTTTGTTATGTCTCCTACAAGTTATGGATCATATACAATTCCAATTACTTAAGTTCTTTCAAGAGGGGAGTGTTCTCAATACAAATGAAAACATAAGACAATTAAAGTTTTAATGAATACAAGCCTTATTAATTTGATGTATAATGAATATTTATAATATGAAATATTTTAATAAGGTCATACCATTTGTATTGTAAAAAAATGGCTTCAGTTTCTCATAAACAGAAATTATTATTCCTCTACAAACATAAAATAATTCTCCGTCTGGAAACATGATAACTGTATCTGATGTCACATGGTCTGGATTATTCAACTGGGACCACATGCACCTAACAACTAAAAAGACATCATGTGACTAGCATGCATTAATCATGTGATACCGTTAATTGAGGATACTGGAGTTACTTTATTTGCAGGACTATCAATGTCATCATTCTCTTCATGCAATGGTCGATTGCATTTCGGAGGACTAGTGACCACGCCCAACCCTTCCCCCGAGATGCGTCTGAGCTTATCTTTGTATAATTTCCTCGTACTCTCTGTAATAGGACCTACATCCACACCCTTTAAATTGAGAGCACGTCTTAACTCCTTATCGCTTAATGAATCAACTTCTGCCATTAATTTTGATGTTGATTATTAATGACCACGCCCATGCGTAGGTACATGTCAACTTTCGATGCCAGCAAATATCTGTCATCCTTTTATCGTTAAGAAATTATTTTTCTGATAATCTGTCGTCTTCTTTCGGTAAGTGAGAACGTTTATAATGAGCTGAATATAAACACAAGTCCTTATTTAATTTTAGAAAGCCATATCTTTGAACTTAATTATTTACTGCCCCTGTTGTCTCTGACGTAGCTGGTGACGTTCAAAATAAGTAAGTTTACGATAATTATCTTTATCTCTGATATTATAAGATATCAAGACCATATAAAGATATAATAACGCTTTACATAATAAGGACCACACCCCTTAATCTTTTGTACACATACAATATATATTTATTACTTATAAGAGATAACTAAATAATAAATTATTTCTAAAAGAAAATATATAATTGATGAACTGGTTTCTTCAAAACATATTTTTCTAAGTTTATAAATATTAATTATAACTCTTAAGAGCATCACACTATATAAATATCATTTTATGAGATGACATCTCAGTATCTCATATAACTAAAAGTGAGAAGTTGTGAATTCTTTTTGTCTCATCTATGGCTAGCCTACGGAATTTGACATATTTTATAGTTTATTATAGCTAATTAGTAAATGAATGTGAGATATTTGATACTGTCAAGGGCAATCATTGTTGTGATCACACTTGTTATTGAATGGTTTGTGTCATCTATTATCGTTTGTTCTTTCCTGTACTTTGATCCTTAAAATTGATATCATTACAGTACTATCTTTAATCACTGTTCATGCCAATAGTCATGTGACTGATCATGTGATTGATGTCCATAGTCATGTGATCAATGTTTCTTGCTTTTTACAGTGGCCAGTGGAAGTGGTTTCAGCTCAAAAAATCTAGGTTTAAGAATTCAAAAGAAAGTATTGGGAAAGTTTTCTACAAAGTCTGTCGCCAAAAGTTTCATTGATGACGAATTGGGACAAATGTTAGACATTGTTCACGATATTCTTTGTCAAGAAATGGGTAGTACAAAGGCAGAAAAAACTGTTAAAAACATGATTAAAATGACGGTTAAAGTTGGTATTCTTTATAAAAATAGTCAATTCAATGATGCAGAGTTAATAACTGGAGTTCAGCTACGAAAGAAATTACGAAATGCTGCTTTGACAGTTATAAGTTTTTATGAAGTTGACTTCTCATATGACCACGCCTACCTTGCAAAACTAATTGCAGAGATCGGAGAGCTTCTACACAAATTGGTCGATCGTCACTTAACACCCAAAAGTCATCAACGAATCGATAATATTATTGAAATGTTTAGTAACAAGGAGCTTTTGGACAAAGTTTTTGTGTCTGGGGAGCCCTATCATAATAAATTACCTCAAATTTCGAGTGCTTTTGATAAAGTGGTTGATGCTGAATGGTGACACATGTATTGAGTGTATTTTGTTTCCAACGTATTATAATATGTAAACAATTTCTTGTAAAAATACTATAATTTTCTATACAACTTTTCATTCATTTTTGTTTCATAAATTCTTCGAACAAGTAATGTAATTATTTTAATTTTAAGTATTGTAATAAATATTATTAAATGCAACGTCAACACACTTGGATGTGACCACATCTGATCCCACAACCAACCTTAACCAAATTGTTATTTTAATGGATACATTATTATATTTGACTGTTGTACATGTGCTTAGCAATTGTCACACAATTTAAATAAAATATATAAAATTGATGTGTTATGTCAAAAATGTCAGAAATAAACATTCAGAATGTACAGTTGTGAATTCACTAATAATTTAATGTATTAATAAAAATAACAAAAAAAAATTTCTGGTTACGTCTGTAGTTATATACCTGAGAAATGTATGGAAATTTACTGATCCATATTCTAACACAGTTCGTTTACTTGTGCTAGCTTCTGTGCATCATGGATTATTATAATAATTATGATAAAAGAGAAGAGATAAATTGTTTCATTTTTTCTCGAGGAGTCCTTTGTTATCTTGGTGGAGATGATGTACTAGTGTTTCGTGGACAAGCGAAAAGAACCCCTTGATAAACAGTACCATTTAGTTCTAGGGTTACTAGTACTGAAGGACTATTCTCTAAATTCATCCCACCTTGAGCTGAAGTGATATAACACATGAATTGATAGAATTATATAAACAGATAACTTACATGGTCTGATTGAAATGTTAGTGAATGGCATTCTTAATGCTGCTGTAGTGCTGTTTCCAATTGAAGTTGAAGAGTCACTACCGACATCTACAGCAACTCGTTTTGAAGGTGGAGGATGTTCTTCTTCTTGGTCTCTATCTCGACTTGATGTCTCTATTCTTCTTTCTGATATTACAGTGGGATTATTAACAATCTCATTTTTCATATGCATTACATTGGGTGCTTGAAGAGCCGTGTGAACAACAATGGGCATTTGTGGATGGTGATGTCCTCTCAGTGGAGATTCATCATCATGATCATCTGCTTTCTTCTCATTGTTTAACAAAGAACTACTCTGTTCAGCTTTCACTGGTATCATAGTCGCTAATGAGCCAGTTCCTTGAAGAGTTGTAGGGACTACGATAGGTAAGTGAGGATGAGTTGCTGCTGCCATTTGGAGCAATTGAGGTCCTCCTGGGGAGAGTCTTGAGGGATGAACAACATGTGCTGCAGTACCACCTGGAGTGATGATAAACCCTCCAGAATAAGGTGGCATGGATGCCTGTGGTATGGCTACCGTCGGAGAGCTTATCAGCTGCAAACCACTTGGAGTCCCAGTAACAGCATAAGTAGGTTGACTAAGAAGTTGATCTCTGCGTTCACTTTCTCTACAAGTTTGCAAAAAATCAACATTGTCACTGTGTCTTCTATCTCTCTTATTGCTTTCAATTGCCATTTGAAGTTCTTTGGGATCTGAGAGGCATTCAACTTCGCATTCATATGGATAAAGGTATTTTACGTATCTGCAAAGGAAAATGTGACAATATATAAAGGATGGGTGTGCACTTGATGAACAGTTAGCAGGATTCCTGGGCAGGATACATCAAACAGTAAGTTGTAAGCTGTAATACCATATCAGTTAAAGTCGGTGAATACTGAATAAGTATTACTCAAACAAAGCAATATTCATCAGAGCATTAAAATTAACACATGCTATGTAGCCTGTAAAGGATCGATGTTTGTCTCTAAAAACTTCAATATACATGCATTTTATGTAAACATACTGAGATCGCATTGTGAAAGCTGCACTTGTAATAGAGGCTGGTAAATTTAGCTCCTTAGCAATATCCCTCCATGCTTTTTTCTTGATAACCTGTATGTTAGTACATTCTTCAATAGTTATTTCAAGCAAAGAAAACACTTACTTCAACCAGTCCTCCTCTCTCTACAACAAGTTTAAATAGTTTGTACATATCTAATGGTTGTTTGGCCATAATTGGTATCCGTGTGATAGGAGTTCCTGCAACATAAAAAAAATAATTGCTTCTTTCTTTTTCTTTTGATGAACACCTTTCTTTGCCATGTAATCAAAGAGTTTATCAAGAAATTCCTTTCTGTCAGGCTCAGGGGAAAGGTTGTAGAGCTGTTGCAAAAGAAATATATTTCACATACATTATTATTATCGATATTAATGTCGTGCATTGTCGTTGTATAAAAACATATATACCTGTCGAAACTGCTCTTCGTAACTCCATTGCTTTACGGCGTGCTGCTGTTGGTGTTCGTCACCGATCATCACGTCTTGAGGTGAGAGAGAAGGAGTTGGAGAAGAATTGCTGGAACCATTGTGCTCTAAGATGCTATCGTCCTCGCAATTGATATCATGATGAGCATCTTCGCTGAGAATTCTTTCATGGTGAATCTCCATGTCTCTGGTTCTAGTAGGAAAACGAGACAAAACTGCGAAAATATTTCATATTGTCTGTTGATATCGACTAACACAGCAATCAATTTTACAAATTGTGAAATCTAAATTACCTAGTTATATATATGTGTGTGTGTGTGCATATATATATATATATAATATAATTATATATATACATTATATATATATATATATATATATATATATATATATATATATATATATTATATTATATATATATATATATATTATGCTTACTTACTGCGACTAGAAAGAAAATTTGTACGTACTGAGATCACTCGCTATCTAACATGAGAAGCTGATTTAAAACTCCATAACAAATTCCCAGTAAAGAACTTCAGCAACAAAAGATTGCAATGCAATACTTTTAATTGCATCCAATAATGATGCTAGTTTACTTTAAAAAAACAATGGTCGTGCGAGTAGGCGGGTGCGTAAGTACACACTTCCGGATTCCATGTTGCATATGGGCTTAAACATTTTGATTAAAAAGCATCTCGAGAGGGATGGCCCAACATTTATTAATAATAACTATTGGAGTTAATTAACCTGATAATTATTTGCTTTTTTCCTTTTTCAAATATAATATAGCACTGAATAGCAAACGCTACTAACATACGCTAAAAACATAGAATGCAGTCAACTATAATGGACTTCATGTAGTGTCTTTGGCCTAATGCTTACATACTATAAATAATAATTTGAGAATAAAACTGATTTCTAATGTAAAATATTATCAATTTAGATTAAATATTAAAAAAATACAGGCAAATGAAAGAATATATATATATATATATATATATATATATATATAAATATAGCAATTGGAATTAATGATATATGAAAACAAAGAAAAAATAAAAGGAGAAATACATAATTAATCAAATGGATAGAAAAAAAGAAAAGTTATAGCTGTTAAATAAAGTGAAAGAGTAATTATATGTTCACTGAACCTTGTGCTGTCTATAGGGTCTGGGTTGACAGTCAGTCTTACTGGTATTTCCCGAAAGGGTTGTGCAGCACTATAATTCAGTATATTGGTTCACTTCAATTAAAGTTGATTATATGTTATCTGACAAAATGGGACATGTTTGTTATCCAACATATAAACCATACTAATCTACATTAATGAATTAACATGTACCGCTAGTAATGTCTTAATTTAACTATGGACACAATTCATACTATAGTTTTTATTATCATCATAATTATAATAATAATTATATTAATAGTCTCCTTCCAAGCTCCAACTTACCAGATGTCTGAGAACGAGACTGTTATAAAAATAATTATGATTTCTTATAAATATTTTATATTAATTACAACAGCTTTACTGTTTGTATTTGTGACTGACTGACTCCATTAATAACTGTAATCGTGTTTAAAATGCTGTAAAAATTAATAAATTTTGCCCGAATTGCCTTCTTCAAGAGACTAACCGTCTAACGCTCAGCGCGCCGAGCCTCGACGACTATTTTATGCGGCATCATTACCGCTTTAGGCGGCTGTATTGTGACATCTGTTCAAAGTAGTTTACGTACTGCGCTCAGTGCTCTAAAGGGAAACCAAGTAGAAGGTACTTCTGACAATGGCTGTCGCGGGTACCCTTCTTCTTCTTTTTGCAGTTATGCAATAAAATTAATATTTATATTTTATTATATTAATAATAATTATAATTATGATAGTGTCATTTTGTTTTAATACAGGCATTTATTTGTGGCTATGCTCAAACTGAATATTATCCTTGGCCCGGTCCCCTAGAAATCCCTGATGATGACAGAATGTTCATTAGATGTGAGATGATACAATGACAATTATATATTATAATATATTTCTTCTTTTTTAGCTGGTGATGTGACAGTGGAGCTTCCCCATAATCAATCTGAAAGAATCGTTAGAATTAGACCAGCTGTTATGTTAACCCTTAACTGCAGTCAAAGAATTGATAACATTATTATGGCTGGAGGAGGCGCTGTTTCTAACATAATGGTTGAATGGTTACTTCTTGTTATAAAAGTAGATGGTACCTTTGATGATTCACAACAAACAGTTACCAATAGTACTGATGGGTATGTTATTGTTTAATATGTTCATACATAACTTGATCTTTCCCTCTCACACATACACATACACACAGAATTTATATATCTTCAGACAGCAGTTTCTTAAAGGTCTTTCAGCCAATTATTACCTCTCAAGCCAAGCTAGGAAACTCTGGTACTTACACTTGTAGAGTTTGTTTTGATCAAATGCAACCTTTTTTGCCAACTACCAGAAGGTGTGTTAATTCCACAACTACTGTGAGAACTATTGGTCAGTAAAACATATCTACATAATTATGTATAATATTATCATGTACTTAAATATTAGGTGACCCTCCAACTATTGCAAGAGGAAATGAATTGTTCACAAATGGTTCTACCACGTATGTACTCATTGGACAACCTGTCTGCTTAAATCAACCACCACCCTTTACACCCATTCTGTGTGCTCAAACTCATCCAATAATACCAGACCCTTCAGCCACATTCTTTGTAAATGGAAGAAGAGTCACACAAGAAGGTTTGGATGGCATTTATTCTCAAGCCAGTCCTGATGGTATAGCTGGAAGAGACACTGAACTTCAATTTGTTAAGCCCCAGTTGGTGAATAGAATGGCTCATAACACAATTATTAATTGTACTCTCTCAAACCTATTTGGAATGGATATTGAGACCAGTAGACTTCTCTTAAGTAAGTAGGCGTGTACATGTTTTGTTATCTAGATCTAGTCTCTTGTTACTAACATAGATTATCATATTGATAATAATATGTGAGTAATATCATAAGTTAAAGAATAATTTGTTGAAGTTTTGATATTTACAATAGAATCAGGAATAGAAATATATGTTAAGCCACTAGTGTATATACATAATATATATGTGTGTGTGTGTGTCTTGTTTAGATTCAATAGTGAATGCAGTTACACCATCCATTCAAGGAAATCCTCCTGGTGGTAGATGTTCTCCAAGTGTAGCAGGAAAAATCTGCCCAGTTATAGGAGATGTTGTCACAATAATGTGTAACACCACATATGCTGACAGTTATGTAATACGTGGTCCCAATCAAAGGATGTCAATAAGTACACCGCTAACATTTACCACTACATCAGCTGATATAGGAACCTATACTTGTACGAGTATCAATGATTGTGCTAATGCCACTGGTACTGCAACACTTGAATTGTGTAAGTTTATTCACACTAACAATTGGAGATATTCTTTATTTGGTTATTAAGGTCAACCTGGTATGGTAACATTTGAAGTATCAACAGGCGAGAATGAAGTTACAGAAAGATGTCTTGAAAAGTTTCAGAATCTACCTCAAACTCTTAGGCTCAGATGTGTACCTGATGTAGAGAGAACTGGCGTTTTCTATTACTTTTTTCGCAATGATCAATTCATTTCTAGGTTTTTAAATAACACTATTGATCATGATGTACCCAAATCTGAACTTACTGGTAATTACACATGTCGAATGGATTCTCCATGTGGCACTTTCTATGCTTCTACATTTTTCACTGAAGGTAAGACCTTACATTACGACATTACATTTATTTAACTATTACAGCGACACCAAATATCACTGTTAGAACTGGTCTAGTTGTCTCTCCAAGTGGTCCTGTGATCATTGGACAAGCAACATGTATTGATACTAGTTCAGGTTCTACAGACAGTGTCCAAATATCATGTCAGTTAGAGAATGAGATGGCTGCCAGTCCATACACTATTAGTTGGTCTAGGAATGGACAAGATCTTGGTTTTAGTGGCAATATATTAACTGCTACACAAGTTGGAACTTACACCTGTAAAGCTGAAAATGATTGTGGTAGTGATAATGCAACAACTACTGTTACCAGTAAGTTTTGTTTTATAAGTAGTACAATTCTTATACTTGACTTTAGTTGAAGAATGTCTTCCATAATTATAATAGTTATATTGGATATTTTAAATTAATACTGGATTATGAGGTGGTACAAAAAACAAGTAATAGAAATTAAACAATAACTTCCACATTATGCAGCTGTCAATAATATAATTATATAATAAATACAACTGGAAATAGAAGTAGGAAATAGACTTTCCAGGAAATAAGTACTTGAACTTATACCAGTGTTATTTCTAATATCTTAGTTGTATTACACACTCCTTTTGTTTTTTATAGGTTTTGCTTCCATTATGAAGGGTAGTTTAACAGCTGGTAGAGGTATGGTAGACGTTGGAAGTGATGCCTGTCTTGATAGTGGAACTTTGATGATATTTTGTAATATCATTCCATCTGGTGTATCAGTAACAAGAGAATGGTTTCTAAATGGAATGCTACAAAGCGATACAGATCCTAAACTTACTGTATCTACTGTTAGTAATGCTGAGAGAAATTATACATGTGCTATTACTAACCAATGCTCCAGAGACAGTGCTACTACAATTGTGAGACGTAAGTAGATGAATGGATGGTTGGGTTGACAAATGTTTAATGGAAATTTTTTAATATTAGGTTCTCCTCCTCAGTCTATATTAGCTGGAACATATCAGGGTATTGTAGGTGATGGATGTATTCCAGCTGGTGGTGGGGACAAAATCTGTGCCAATGTAGGAGAACAAGTTACTTTCTCATGTCAATCTGGTGGCTTTAGTTACACTATTGGTTTTATGGTTGGCGGGTCTATAAACGTGTTATCAACTAATTCACCTGCTATGATAACAGTGACCTCTAATGATTTTGGAACATACGTATGTACTGTATCTAATGTATGTGGAAATAAAACATCAACACTGATATTAGAACCAGCAACATGTAAGTCTAAATGAATACTTTACTTCAGGAACGTTTTTTTTAATTGCTATTATAGATTATTATAGTTATGAGTATTTCAGTAGCAGTATTTTTTGCTTACAAGTCACAGCATGAAATGGTTCACCAAATGTATATATTAATTCAAGATAGTATGCCTAATAGATTGTAACTAATATTATTACAGATGATGATGTGGTAGATGTCCTTCTATTTTGAGGTCATTAGTTCAGTAGTATTTTTGTTTACAAAGGGATAACAATATAATGATCAGATGTACCTGTTGTATTACTTTTAACAATTCAGAAATTATAAGTTAAGTTCCAATGTTAGTGATTACAATCCAAGACATTTTTAAATATGAAAATTACAAATTTATTGTCACTTTGTGTTCAAAGGTCCTACTCCTAATGGTACGATAACACTATCCAGAAATGGTAACACTATCAGTCCTCCTTGCTACAGACCTAGTGAAACTCTAACTCTAACTTGTACTCAACAATCAGGACAACAACCAACAGCAACTATTAGATGGTTTAAAGATGGTGTTTTATCTGGTAATGGTACTACCTTATCAATAACCTCATCTGGTATCTATATTTGTGAACTATCAAATGTTTGTGGTTCTTTAAATACTACACTTCTTGTTAGAGGTAAGATTAATAACTACAAAATTATTAAATGTAATTTAATTTACATACTAACTAGCACCAGTAGTGAACTTGTCTATACATTAACTTTTTTATTATGTAATTAATTATTGTTTTTGTTTGAAAATCACATTTTAAAACTGTTGTATAAACTCATTTATATTTTTTATTAATAGAACCACCGGACATTAATGAGGGGAGTGGTTTAGCTATATCCCCTATGGATAATGTTCCTGTTGGTCAAAATGTGTGTATTAGGTCTGGAAGTTCAGCTGTATTGAGCTGTATGGCGGTTAAAAATGATATCACAACATCACCTATCACGTATACTTGGAGTCCTACTGGTAGTGGTCAAACTCTTACTGTAAACACGGCTGGTACCTATGTGTGTACTGCTTCTAATAACTGTGGTAGCGATACTGCACGAAGCACTGTATCATGTAAGAGTTAGCTATAGATCACTACATTAAACAGTCTGAGACCCATACTGCACTAGTACTGGTCCCAGACTCATACTACATTATGTAGATTCATACTTCAGTACATTACATGTACTATAATTCATACTACCAAGACCTGTTCTTTAATGATGTCATTTATATTATATACTGTATTTCTTATTTAGTTATTCCTGCTATAAGAAAGGGTTCTGGTGATAGTAACAGAAATATGGTTGACGTGGGAGGAGATGCTTGTCTCGACAGTGGGACTTTAATGATAATATGTGAACTTTCAGCTGGTAGTGGTGTAACTAGACAATGGTATAGAGATGGAGTACTGCAGTCTGAAACAGGAACTAAACTTACTGTATCTGCTAATAACAAAGGCACAAATTACACATGTGTAGTAAGGAACCAATGTGGTGGAGATAGTGCTACTACTATTGTGAGAAGTAAGTAATAATGTAGTATGAAATAAATCATCTACTCTCACAGTGCTTCCAACTACCTCTATCAGTGCTAGAGGTACTGATATGAATGTTACATTCCCTTGCCCTCCAAGAGTTATTGCTGACCATTGTCCACCAACTGGAGAGACAGTTATCATAGGATGTACTGCATCCGGACCTTATACAATTACTGGAAGAGCTGGAACGTCAACAAATGCACCTTTGGTTATTTTATCTTTTCAGGAGGATTTGGGTGGTACTTATACTTGTGTGAGTACAAATGTTTGTGGAAGAGGTTCAGCCGTAATCAGTATATTATTTAGAGGTAAAGTAATTATTAAATTTAAAACACTCTCTCATCTTGCATACATAAAGGTGTACCACCTTCTATCTCCACTGAACCTCCAACTCCCACTATACCTGGTCGTAGTGTCTCCTACCCTACTGTCCCTCCGGAACAAAATGGCACTCTAGTTGTTGGACGTAGCATTTGTCTGTTAGTCTCACAAGCTGTACAGATTAATTGTGAAGTACTTCAAGGAACTCCTCCTATTAATTTTACATGGACTAAAGGACCCTATAATAATGTTACTATTTCAACTAATATGGTCATAACAGTCAGCGAGTTAGGCAACTATACTTGTACTGCAACAAATGACTTTGGTTTCAGTTCTGCCACTTCCTCAGTTTTTCGTAAGTTAAAAGTAACTAACTAACTTAAACTATCTTATAATAATTAGGACGTCTTCAAGTCAGTTTCAATATACAATCTTCACGTGGTAATAGGTGTGGTCAATTGAAACAAAGTCCACCTGATGGTACCGACTACTGTGCTTTTGTTGATGACATGGTTATACTTAAATGTGTTACAACTGATCCTAATTCTCCTGGTGTTATCTATCCTGATGGTAGTTCCAACACTCGGATTTTTTCACCAATCCAGGCAACTGATGAACGCAATTACTTATGTAATGCTACTAATGATTGTGGTCCTATGTCAAATATGCTTGATTTAAAAGTTTATGGTAAGTATGGATTTAATTCAATAGCCAATCACATTCACATCAAATAATGTTCAGAATAATAATTTTTTATTTATTCTGAATTGTCATAGATCCTGCAAGAATTAATCGTACCTCTCCACTTCCAACACCTCCACCTAATACAATTATTGATGGTGCTGGACGACCTGATGAAGCTCTACAGGTCATGGACAACATGACAGTTATTCTTCATTGTCCTGTACGTGGTATCGATATGCCTATGACAATGTGGTATCGAGTTAGAACAGATAGAAGAATTGTACCAATTAACACAACTGCTGAGCCAGCATTTATGATTGATAGAACTGATCCTCTTAATCCCATTCTAACTATTTCTCCATTTAATCCCAGTCTTGCCGGTACATATCGATGTACTACAACCAATATTGCCGGGGATGATGACGGAGATGTTGTGATAAGATGTAAGGATATTATCGTTATTGCTATTTTGATCTAGTATATTTGTAGATAAACGACCAGTTATTACGGAATGGTGTACCACTCCATGGACTGAGGTTAGAAATGGCTAACAAAAGCCACCAAATATATTGTAACCTTTTCGCTCTCTCTCAGTAATTAAAAACAATTTATATTTTCTATATGTTTAGTGTGAGCCAAAATGTCACAGAGGTATGCGTATGAGACATGTCTGGTGTCGAGATGCACAATCCAACATTCGTCTTCCTGACAATCGGTGTTCCCCACCAAAACCACTCACTATGGAGAGATGTATTGACCTAGGACCATGCTTCCTTGATCCTAAATGGGTTCCTGGTGAATGGTCTCAGGTATATATACCGCATGTATTTAAACAAAGATAGCTAAGTAGAAAATTTGTGAAATTTGTATACTGAAGTATATCTTTACAGCTGGTTATACCAAATTATAATCTTATACATTGTAATTTATATAGTGCAGTGTCAAATGTGGAGGAGGCTATCGAACGCGTAAAGTACAGTGTGTAATTCCACGTACTGGAAAAGTAGTACCACATGGGAAATGTGCTGGCCAACACAAACCTCCTTATTTTGAATACTGCAACACACATGCTTGTAAGTTCTAGTCATCTTCTTTGACTTGTTCCTTTCTCCTCATTGTTGTAGGTTGTGATGTTGATCTTTATCCCAGTTATTGTAAGCTTATAAAAGGTACCAAACTGTGCACACAGTCTAATTACCAGGCTATGTGCTGTTGGACCTGTGCTTCTTATATTCATTAAACTACTACAGTGATTATCAGGTTGTCTCTTATAAGCACAAGATAACCGTTATCACTCTAGCATATTTCGCATCATAACTGTTGATTTTTTTGAACAACAGTGTTTATGTTGTTATTGTTGTTGTTGTTGTTGTTGTTGTTGTTGTTGTTTAAAAGGCTTTTTACTTGTACTAAGCTATTTTCTTAGTACCTGTTAAATAGTAAGTCCATGTTATGGTTCAAAAAGTAATTGTGGGTGTGGGTGCATCTGTGTGTGTGAATAAGGTAGCATTTCATCACATCATATTATGTACAGACAGACATAGCAACATCAAAAAGGGAAATTATAAAAGCTGGACTCTAGACTGGACTGAGACAGCTTCAACCTTTCTTTATCTCTTATACATAATTCAGTTTTTCCCTTAAGTAGCCTGCAGAAAGCATTATACTTCAATATGATATTAACAATAATCTCAAGACTCTAAACCTCAAGACACTTCAAAGTATACAATATTGCTATCAGTATATAGTCCCCTTGACATGTTGTAATATAGAACTACTGAGTACTGGGCGAAAATTCTATATGACACATGTACATGTACTAACAAAACCAAAGAGAGTATTATTATAGATTTTAAAATTAATCCAAGATTTAAGAGCAGTAATAATAATGCCACTTAACAAGGACCTACCTATAACTCTAACTTCATGAAAAATTTCAAGTGATTTGATGACATGGTCTAATTCTCAATTTTTAAAAAATACCATGGACAGTAGTTTGAATGAAAATTTGACCCACAATGATAGGTAACAAAATCACTTGAATTTTTTTATGAAGTTAGCTACACGAGTCCTTGTTAAGCAGAGTAATTGTTTGCAGTTATAATTTTTAAAATCAATGCAACATTTGATAGCAGTAATATTAATGCCACTTAACAAGGACCTATAACTCTAACTTTATGAAAAGTTTCAAGCGATTTGATGATTTGGTCAAACCATGTTAGAGGAGACTATTGGCTGAAAATTGTATGCTGAAGTGTCTTAAGGTTTAAGGTTAGGACTCAGACTAAGATATGAAATTATGTGTTAAACCAACTTTGTCTATTTTAAATTGAGTTAAAGATTTGAAATGGCTACAATTAAAATACACGAGCTAGCTCGAACACTTGCTTTAATAATTGTGAATGTTGTATAGGAATAAATTATGATGAGTATTCACTAGTAGATATTGCTCAATAATGAGTGTTCACTTATTCTAATAGCTATAGATTAAACTTGATAATATATTGATATATACATATATATATATATATATATATATGTACTGGTGAACGTGATCACTCAAATAGGTGAGTCTTTATTTAGTCTAATTCACAAATAGCATACACCCATTGGTGGTTATTTACTTAGTCTAATGTATCGTATAATGTATACTCCTCACTTGTGGTGAGTGGTTCACTTAGATAAATAATCCACAAAGATGCTGTTGCGTTTGAAGTTTGAGATCACTTAGAAAGCTTTTAATAGAAGATGTGTAATCTACATCAGAGTTCCCTATATATAGCAGCACTTCTAATGATGGATTACTTTGTCTAATATTTCATTAGTGTCTCTCCTTCACAGTAAGTCTCTCATTTGTTCTTTTATAATAGATTACTGGTCTTTTACCAGCTGTACATCTGTCAATAAAAAAGACAGAGATGAAGACACTGCTCTCTTTGGCAATTTTTATCATTTCTCTTCAGTTTAGATGTTCACAACAAAGTAATAGTAAGTACATATATTTTATTTTTAGCTTTAATTAAGTACACAACAATCCAACACACCATTATTTGCGAATACATTGATCTCACTTGTAGATGTCAACAGTATGACATTGTATAGAAGTATTCTTGCAGCGGTACAATGTGTGATGTATTTTATTATTGAACAAAATGACACAATCTTAATGTGTTGTTTTGTTTGTTGCAGTATATGAATTATAAATATATTTATAAATTAGAGAAATATTTTTGTGTCCTTTTGGCATCTTGATTTTTAATTTTAATGATGTCTGTTAAGTCATGTGACCAATAATATAATGATAGTATATAATAATATATTGTTATTATGACAATAATTGTATTTGTGTATATACACTTTATATTTTAGACAATGCTCAAATTGAATATTATCCTTGGCCCGGTCCCCTAGAAATCCCTGATGATAACAGAACGTTCATTAGATGTGAGATGATACAATGACAATTATATATTATAATATATTTCTTCTCTTTGTTTAGCTGGTAGTGTGACAGTGGAGCTTCCCAGTAATGAATCTGAAAGAATCATTAAAATTAGACCAGATGTTATGTTAACCCTTAACTGCAGTCAAAGAATTGATGCAATTATTATGGCTGGAGGAGGCGCTGTTTCTAACATAATGGTTGAATGGTTACTTCTTGTTATAAAAATAGATGGTACCTTTGATGATTCACAACAAACAGTTACCAATAATACTGATGGGTATGTTTTTGTTTAAAGTGTTCATACATAACTTGATCTTTCTCTCTCTCTCACACACACATACACACAGAATTTATATATCTCCAGACAGCAGTTTATTAAAGGTCTTTCAGCCAATTATTACCTCTCAAGCCAAGCTGGGGAACTCTGGTGCTTACACTTGTAAAGTTTGTTTTGATCAAAACCAACCTTTTGGAAATCAGTCATGTGTTAATTCCTCATCTACTGTGAGAACTATAGGTCAGTAAAACATATCTACATAATTATGTATAATATTATCATGTACTTAAATATTAGGTGACCCTCCAACTATTGCAAGAGGAAGTGAATTGTTCACAAATGGTTCTACCACATATGTACTCATTGGACAACCTGTCTGCTTAGATCAAGCACCACCATTTACACCAATTCTGTGTGCTCAAACTCATCCAATAATACCAGACCCTTCAGCCACATTCTTTGTAAATGGAAGAAAAGTAACACAAGGAGGTTTGGATGGCATTTATTCTCAAGCCAGTCCTGATGGTATAGCTGGAAGAGACACTGAACTTCAATTTGTTAAGGCACAGTTGGTGAATATGAAGGCTCATAACACAATTATTAATTGTACTCTCTCAAACCTATTTGGAATGGATACTGAGACCAGTAGACTTCTCTTAAGTAAGTAGGTGTGTACATGTTTTGTTATCTAGATCTAGTCTCTTGTTACTAACATAGATTATCATATTGATAATAATATGTAAGTAATATCATAAGTTAAAGAATAATTTGTTGAAGTTTTGATATTTATAATAAAATCAGGAGTAGAAATAGATGTTAAACCACTATTGTATATACATAATATATGTGTGTGTGTGTGTCTTGTTTAGATTCAATAGTGGATGCACTTACACCATCCATTCAAGGAAATCCTCCTGGTGGTAGATGTTCTCCAAGTGTAGCAGGAAAAATCTGCCCAGTTATAGGAGATGTTGTCACAATAATGTGTAACACCACATATGCTGACAGTTATGTGATAAGTGGTCCCAATCAAAGGATGTCACTAAGTACACCGCTAACATTTACCACTACATCAGCAGCTGATGCAGGAACCTATACTTGTATGAGTATCAATGATTGTCACAATGACACCGGTACTGCAACACTTGAATTGTGTAAGTTTGTTCACACTAACAATTGAAGATATTCCTTATTTGGTCATTAAGGTCAACCTGGTATGGTAAGATTTGAAGTATCAGTAGGCGAGGATGAAGTTACAGAAAGATGTCTTGAAAAATTTCAGAATCTACCTCAAACTCTTAGACTCAGATGTGTACCTGATGTAGAGAGAACTGGCGTTTTCTATTACTTCTTTCAAAATGATCAATTCATTCCCAGGACATTAAATAACACTATTGATATTGATAGAAACAAGTCTGAACTTACTGGTAATTACACATGTCGAATGGATTCTCCATGTGGCACTTTCTATGCTTCTACATTTTTCACTGAAGGTAAGACCTTACATTATGACATTACATTTATTTAATTGTTACAGCGACACCAAATATCACTGTTAGAACTGGTCTAGTTGTCTCTCCAAGTGGTCCTGTGATCATTGGACAAGCAACATGTATTGATACTAGTTCAGGTTCTACAGACAGTGTCCAAATATCATGTCAGTTAGAGAATGAGATGGCTGCCAGTCCATACACTATTAGTTGGTCTAGGAATGGACAAGATCTTGGTTTTAGTGGCAATATATTAACTGCTACACAAGTTGGAACTTACACCTGTAAAGCTGAAAATGATTGTGGTAGTGATAATGCAACAACTACTGTTACCAGTAAGTTTTGTTTTAAAAGTAGTACAATTCTTATACTTGACTTTAGTTGATGAATGTCTTCCATTATCATAATGTCTATAATATTCCTGTTGTTTTTTTATAGGTTTTGCTTCCATTATGAAGGGTAATTTAACAGGTGGTAGAGATATGGTAGACGTTGGAAGTGATGCTTGTCTTGATAGTGGAACTTTGATGATATTTTGTAATATCATTCCATCTGGTGTATCAGTAATGAGAGAATGGTTTCTAAATGGAATACTACAAAGCACTACAGATCCTAAACTTACTGTATCTACAGTTAGTAATACTGAGAGAAATTATACATGTGCTATTACTAACCAATGCTCCAGAGACAGTGCTACTACAATTGTGAGACGTAAGTAGATGAATGGATGGTTGGGTTGACAAATGTTTAATGGAAATTTTTCAATATTAGGTTCTCCTCCTCAGTCTATATTAGCTGGAACATATCAGGGTATTGTAGGTGATGGATGTATTCCAGCTGGTGGTGGGGACAAAATCTGTGCCAATATAGGAGAACAAGTTACTTTCTCATGTCAAAGTGGTGGCTTTAGTTACACTATTGGTTTTATGGTTGGCGGGTCTATAAATGTGTTATCAACTAATTCACCTGCTATGATAACAGTGACCTCTAATGATTTTGGAACATACGTATGTACTGTATCTAATGTATGTGGAAATAGAACATCAACACTGATATTAGAACCAGCAACATGTAAGTCTAAATGTATACTTTACTTCAGGAACATTTTTTTTAATTGTGCTATTATAGATTATTATAGTTATATAAGTATTTTAGTAGCAGTATTTTTGCTTACAAGTCACAATAATAAAAAATCAAGTACAAATTAAGTCAACAACTTCAGACAATTTTTAAATATTAATACTACAAAATTAATTTATTGTCACTTTGTGTTCAAAGGTCCTACTCCTAATGGTACGATAACACTATCCAGTAATGGTAACACTATCAGTCCTCCTTGCTACAGACCTAGTGAAACTCTAACTCTAACTTGTACTCAACAATCAGGACAACTACCAACAGCAACTATTAGATGGTTTAGAGATGGTGTTTTATCTGGCAATGGTACTACCTTATCTATAACCTCATCTGGTACCTATACTTGTGAACTATCAAATGCTTGTGGTTCTTTAAATACTACACTTCTTGTTAGAGGTAAGATTAACAACTACAAAATTATCAAATGTAATTTAAATTCACATACTAACTAGCACCAGTAGTGAACTTAACAGTCTGAGACTCATACTGCACTGGTCCCAGACTCATACTACATTGTATAAACTCATTCTATAGAACATTACACGTACTATAACTCATACTACATTATCTGGACCCCAAAATCCAAGACCTGTTCTTTAATGATGTCATTTACATTATATACTGTATTTCTATATAGTTATTCCTGCTATAAGAAAGGGTTCTGGTGACAGTAACAGAAATACAGTTGACGTGGGAGGAGATGCTTGTCTCGACAGTGGGACTTTAATGATAATATGTGAACTTTCAGCTGGTAGTGGTGTAACTAGACAATGGTATAGAGATGGAGTACTGCAGTCTGAAACAGGAACTAAACTTACTGTATCTGCTAATAACAAAAGCACAAATTACACATGTATAGTAAGGAATCAATGTGGTGAAGACAGTGCTACTACTATTGTGAGAAGTAAGTGGATGAATGGATGGTTGTGTTGACAAATGTTTAATGGAAATTTTTCCATATTAGGTTCTCCTACTCAGTCTATATTAGCTGGAACATATCAGGGTATTGTAGGTGATGGATGTTTTCCAGCTGGTACTGGGGACAAAATCTGTGCCAATATAGGAGAACAAGTTACTTTCTCATGTCAAAGTGGTGGCTTTAGTTACACTATTGGTTTTATGGTTGGCGGGTCTATAAATGTGTTATCAACTAATTTACCTGCTATGATAACAGTGACCTCTAATGATTTTGGAACATACGTATGTACTGTATCTAATGTATGTGGAAATAGAACATCAACACTGATATTAGAACCAGCAACATGTAAGTCTAAATGTATACTTTACTTCAGGAACATTTTTTTTTAATTGTGGTATTATAGATTATTATAGTTATGAGTATTTTAGTAGCAGTATTTTTGCTTACAAGTCACAATAATAAAAAATCAAGTACAAATTAAGTCAACAACTTCAGACAATTTTTAAATATTAATACTACAAAATTAATTTATTGTCACTTTGTGTTCAAAGGTCCTACTCCTAATGGTACGATAACACTATCCAGTAATGGTAACACTATCAGTCCTCCTTGCTACAGACCTAATGAAACTCTAACTCTAACTTGTACTCAACAATCAGGACAACAACCAACAGCAACTATTAGATGGTTTAGAGATGGTGTTTTATCTGGCAATGGTACTACCTTATCTATAACCTCATCTGGTATCTATATTTGTGAACTATCAAATGCTTGTGGTTCTTTAAATACTACACTTCTTGTTAGAGGTAAGATTAACAACTACAAAATTATCAAATGTAATTTAAATTCACATACTAACTAGCACCAGTAGTGAACTTAACAGTCTGAGACTCATACTGCACTGGTCCCAGACTCATACTACATTGTATAAACTCATTCTATAGAACATTACACGTACTATAACTCATACTACATTATCTGGACCCCAAAATCCAAGACCTGTTCTTTAATGATGTCATTTACATTATATACTGTATTTCTATATAGTTATTCCTGCTATAAGAAAGGGTTCTGGTGACAGTAACAGAAATACAGTTGACGTGGGAGGAGATGCTTGTCTCGACAGTGGGACTTTAATGATAATGTGTGAACTTTCAGCTGGTAGTGGTGTAACTAGACAATGGTATAGAGATGGAGTACTGCAGTCTGAAACAGGAACTAAACTTACAGTATCTGCTAATAACAAAGGCACAAATTACACATGTATAGTAAGGAACCAATGTGGTGAAGACAGTGCTACTACTATTGTGAGAAGTAAGTAATAATGTAGTATGAAATGAATCATCTACTCTCACAGTGACTCCAACTACCT
This sequence comes from Xestospongia muta, assembly GCA_963693285.1. NCBI lineage: Eukaryota > Metazoa > Porifera > Demospongiae > Haplosclerida > Petrosiidae > Xestospongia > Xestospongia muta. The sequence continues at coordinate 323,515 of OY848928.1, forward strand.
CTATCAGCGCTAGAGGTACTAATGTGAAAGCTAGGTTCCCTTGCCCTCCAAGAGTTACTGCTGACTATTGTCCACCAATAGGAAAGAGAGTTATCATAGAATGTACTTCATCCGGACCTTATACAATTACTGGAAAAGCTGGAATCTCAACTAACAAACCTTTGGTTATTCCATTTTTTCAAAAGTATTTAGGTGGTACTTATACTTGTGTGAGTACAAATGTTTGTGGACGTGGTATGAGCTCAATCAGTATATTATTTAGAGGTAATTTAGTTATTACATTTAAAACACTCTCATACGCAAATCTTTGCAGACAAACGACCTTTTATTACAGAATGGGTAATCACTCCATGGAGTGAGGTTAGAAATGGCTGACAAAGCCACCAATATATTTGTAAACTTCACTCTCTCTCAGTAATTACAAACAGTTTATATTTTATATGTTTAGTGTAATCCAAAATGTCACCGAGGTATACGTATGAGACATGTCTGGTGTCAAGTTGTGCAGTCCAAGGTTTGCCTTCCTGACAATCGATGTTCCCCACCAAAACCACTCACTGTGAAGAGATGTATTGGACTAGGACCATGCTACCTTGATCCTAAATGGGTTCCTGGTAAATGGTCTAAGGTATATATACCACATGTATTTAAACAAAGATAGCTAAGTAGAAAATTTGTGAAATTTGTATACTGAAGTATATCTTTACAGCTGGTTATACCAACTTATAATTTTATACATTGTAATTTATATAGTGCAGTGTCAAATGTGGAGGAGGCTATCGAACACGTAAAGTACAGTGTGTAATTCCACACACTGGAAAAGTAGTACCACATGTGAAATGTGCAGGCCAACACAAACCTTCTTATTATAAGTATTGCAACACACATGCTTGTAAGTTCTAGTCATCTTCTTTGACTTGTTCCTTTCTCCTCATTGTTATAGGTTGTGATGTTGATCTTTATCCCAGTTATTGTAAGCTTATAAAAGGTACCAAACTGTGCGCATGGTCACATTATCAGCGTGTGTGCTGTTGGACATGTGCTCATTACATTCACTGAACTACTACAGTCATTATCAAGTTATATGTCTTTTATCACTCAAGATAACCTTTATCACTCTAATATATTTTACATCATATATATGCTGATTTTTTTGAACAACAATCTATATCGATAATTGTTGTTATAATTATATTAGGTAGCATTTCACACCAAAATTAATATTATGAGTTAGATATATAATAGATGTACTCCCTGTGACATTTTGTAATTCCCAACAAATCTGGATCCTAGCCACAGTATATATATATATATATATATTAACAGTTACTTATGAATAATTAAGTAATGTATTACAGAATGAAAATAGACTGTACATATTACTGTCAGGCTCAAGGAAAGGTTGTAGAACTGTTGCAAAATAAAAAATACATTATTAATACCAATATAATCTCGTGTATTGAACGTCAAATGTCAAAAACCCACATTATTAATAATTGTTACTAAAATAATAATTATGATAATAATTATTAATTATAATAGTTTATTTTGTTGCATATGACGTTCTATGGTAGTTACGTATCGAACTAGATCCTCCTCTTTGCTGCGCATCAGCAAAGAGGAGGATCTAAGTTTAATTACTACATTCAGTGTTCTAAAGAGAGACAAATGGCTGTCGTGGGTACCCTTCTTCTTTTTGCAGTTATGAAATACAATTAATATTTATATTTAATTATATTAATAATAACTATAATTATGATAGTGTCATTTTGTTTAAATACAGGCATTTATTTGTGGCTATGCTCAAACTGAATATTATCCTTGGCCCGGTCCCCTAGAAATCCCTGATGATGACAGAATGTTCATTAGATGTGAGATGATACAATGACAATTATATATTATAATATATTTTTTCTTTTTTAGCGGGTGATGTGACAGTGGAACTTCCCCATAATGAATCTGAAAGAGTTATTAAAATTAGACCAGATGTTATGTTAACCCTTAACTGTAGTCAAAGAATTGATGCAGTTATTATGCCTGGAGGAGGCGCTGTTTCTAACATAATGGTTGAATGGTTACTTCTTGTTATAAAAGTAGACGGTACCTTTGATGACTCACAACAAACAGTTACCAATAATACTGATGGGTATGTTATTGTTTTAAGTGTTCATACATGACTTGATCTTTCTCTCTCTCACACACGTACACATACACACAGAATTTATATATCTTCAGATGGCAGTTTCTTAAAGGTCTTTCAGCCAATTATTACCTCTCAAGCCAAGCTAGGAAACTCTGGTACTTATACTTGTAAAGTTTGTTATGATCAAATGCAACCTTTTGGGCCTACTCTCAGAAGGTGTACTAATTCCACAACTACTGTGAGAACTATAGGTCAGTAAAACATATCTACATAATATGTATAATATTATCGTGTACTTAAATATTAGGTGACCCTCCAACTATTGCAAGAGGAAGTGAATTATTCACAAATGGTTCTACCACATATGTACTCATTGGACAACCTGTCTGCTTAAATCAAGACCCACAATTTACACCCATTCTGTGTGCTCAAACTCATCCAATAATACCAGACCCTTCAGCCACATTCTTTGTAAATGGAAGAAGAGTAACACAAGGAGGTTTGGATGGCATTTATTCTCAAGCCAGTCCTGATGGTATAGCTGGAAGAGACACTGAACTTCAATTTGTTAAGCCACAGTTGGTGAATATAATGGCTCATAACACAATTATTAATTGTACTCTCTCAAACCTATTTGGAATGGATACTGAGACCAGTAAACTTCTCTTAAGTAAGTAGGTGTGTACATGTTTTGTTATCTAGATCTAGTCTCTTGTTACTAACATAGATTATCATATTGATAATAATATGTGAGTAATATCATAAGTTAAAGAATAATTACTTGAAGTTTTGATATTTACAATAAAATCAGGAGTAGAAATAGATGTTAAACCACTATTGTATATACATAATATATATATGTGTGTGTGTGTGTCTTGTTTAGATTCAATAGTGGATGCACTTACACCATCCATTCAAGGAAGTCCTCCTGGTGGTCGATGTTCTCCAAGTGTAGCAGGAAAAATCTGCCCAGTTATAGGAGATGTTGTCACAATAACATGTAACACCACATATGCTGACATTTATGTGATAAGTGGTCCCAATCAAAGGATGTCAATAAATACAACACTAACATTTACCACTACATCAGCTGATATAGGAACCTATACTTGTACAAGTATCAATGATTGTCATAATGACACTGGTACTGCAACACTTGAATTGTGTAAGTTTATTCACACTAACAATTGAAGATATTCCTTATTTGGTCATTAAGGTCAACCTGGTATGGTAAGATTTGAAGTATCAGTAGGCGAGGATGAAGTTACAGAAAGATGTCTTGAAAAGTTTCAGAATCTACCTCAAACTCTTAGGCTCAGATGTAGACCTGATGTAGAGAGAATTGACATTTTCTATTACTTTTTTCGCAATGGCCAATTCATTCCTAGGACATTTAATGACACTATTGATCACGATATAGACAAGTCTGAACTTACTGGTAATTACACATGTCGAATGGATTCTCCATGTGGCACTTTCTATGCTTCTACAATTTTCACTGAAGGTAAGACCTTACATTATGACATTACATTTATTTAACTGTTACAGCGACACCAAATATCACTGTTAGAACTGGTCTAGTTGTCTCTCCAAGTGGTCCTGTGATCATTGGACAATCAACATGTATTGATACTAGTTCAGGTTCTACAGACAGTGTCCAAATATCATGTCAATTAGAGAATGAGATGGCTGCCAGTCCATACACTATTAGTTGGTCTAGGAATGGACAAGATCTCAGTTTTACTGGCAATATATATACTGCTACACAAGTTGGTACTTACACCTGTAAAGCTGAAAATGATTGTGGTAGTGATACAGCAACAACTATTGTTACCAGTAAGTTTTGTTTTATAAGTAGTACAATCTTTATAATTGACTTTATTATTCTTTGATTTTTAGAAAAGCCACAATGGGAAGTAGGTCCATGGAGTAAAGTAAGAAAGAATACTCTCAAACACGTCATTTATACTTACTTATTATTAGTGTTCTTATCCTTGTCATCATGGTACACGTACTCGTGTAGCACAATGTAATAGAATTGTGGATGAATGTGGATGCTCTCCTCCTAAACCTCCTGAACAAGAAGACTGCAAGCATCTTGGAGTATGTGCTAAATGGATAGCAGGTCCTTGGAGTAAGGTATTTTGAGATAATCCACATCACTCAGAAAGACTTGATAATTATCTTTCCTTTCTAGTGTTCTGAAACATGTGATGGAGGGGAACGTAATCGCAATGTGACATGTCAAATGTTACATCCTGATGCTTCTTGTATTGAAGTAAAACCCAGCACCTCGGAAAGTTGCAATCTCCAGCCTTGTACGTTTGTTTGATAGAATATCGATGTTGCATTGTTTTTTATCTTATATTAGGTTGTACAGAAGATTTGGATTCCAATTATTGCAGAATAACTGCAAATAATGAATTGTGTTTGAGCTCATATTACAAAAGGATATGTTGCAATACCTGCGCAAGTTTTTTAATTCATTAATTTGATTGTTCCATTTATTTTTATGAGACTCTTTTTAGTTAAACTCTTGAACTTCATAGCTCTATTAGTTGTATGTTCCAAGTTTTCATTGAAATATTCTTTGACTAAGCAGTAACTAGAACTGATATGAACTAATAACATTGCTAGAATCTAATCTAGTCAGATCCTGGCTCTCCTAAAACATTGAAGCACGCTAATGTAAATGTTGTATTTAGTTGACTAAGGAACCAAGGTTGGACAGCAAAGACTACATTTTATTTACTATATTAAGACATTTTGATATACATAGACGTTTAGAGTTGACATTTTTGTAATGGATATTTATAGGGAGTTGTCACTGGTACTGACTCGTTATAAAATAGTTATAAAAATGAACATGGAGGTTAATATTGTTACGTCTTTACTGCATTTGTTATCTACAGAAAAAAATCTGTCCTCTCTAGATATTGAAGTATTGCAGGCTCTCTGTAAAATAGTATTGCGTTGTCATGAAGAAAATGTCAGTGAGTGGTCAATAGCAACACTACCAAGAGTACCTAGTTATAACGAATTGAATGCTGCTGGAGCTGATCCCAATCCTGACAAGCTGATCAAAGTATGGATTAGTGGATACTGGAATTACTTAGTTGTTGCTAGCGATATCATTGAGTATCACTTTGTTGAGGATCAATGGATTGGAGGTGTGAAGATGATAACACGACATATTATGGACTTGCGTACAGCTGATGAGGATAGCGAGAACATTTATAAAGTAGTGGGTGTGGCTTTTACTCTAATGGAGAATGTTTTAAGCTTGTGTCAACATGTCATTCCTTATAGTTTTAGCCCCTCCCATCAACCACATGCCTGGTTTTGTAAAGATGTTCTGACACCATTTGTAAAAAAGTTAGAAGAATGGTTGTCATGGTTACACACAAAGGGTAAGTTTCTATTAAAATGATTGTCTACAATTTTTATTTTTAGGCTACACCACTGGCAGCAAACCTGTTTTTCAGGTAATAATAACTTGCTGAGTGAGCTAAATATTTTGTAGCGGGAACAATTGTCTCGAAAAATCACCAAATGTTGTATTCGCATTAATTTAAAAATTGGTGAACCAAGCATCATTTTTTGGAGTGATTTGCCGAATTTTTCCACTTTAATTAAATTGTAGTATTGTTTCCTTTTTACAGCAAATTGCTGATCTTTTTGATTGGTTAAAGATAGCCACGTCAATATCACTTGAGTTTGGTGAGATCAACGAACCAATTGTATCGATATTACTTAACATGTTACACTCACAGATACAAAAAATGATGGAGGTTAGTTTATCATATACTACATACCAGTGTGTGATCTCTTTCTAGTTGTCTTGTGAAACCATTAATGTTTACTTTTGGTACAAAGCAATCTCCTCACTCCATTGTCTCAATGATAAACTAAATGAATTGTTTTTACACAATGATATAAAGTACATATACAAGGACATATTGGATGTAACGTTTTCTATATTTATAGATATTTGGTTCTGAGGCTCAAACAATGGGCTTGGCAATGCTACAATACTTTGATAGAGCAAGTGGAGACCTACCACACACAGTTATGTCTCTCCACTTTGCTTCATGATGTCACCCTATTTCAGGTAATACTAGTATATTAAACTGGTAATACAAGTTTTACTGTGATGATTTATTGTCTGGGATTTTTTTAGCGTCAACGAATATCATTTCCAGTACAAATGTGGTATTTTTATCTTCATTGTTTAAAACATGATCTCTGGTCAAGTGTTCCACCTAGAGTTGCAGTGAGAATCTTAACAGGAGTCCTAGAGAACTCATTACAATCTTTGTCTTCACATTTCATGTCAGAATTACCTCTAAAAGATCATATACTTCAATACCAGTTGAGTCAGAATGAGTAATTATGTCACAAATCAATTCTTTCTTTCTCCAAAGAACTAACATTTTGTCTGTACTAATGACGGTCTCAAGTCTTCTCGTGTTTATTACAGACCCTTTACAAGATCAGAAGGAGACAATCCATCAATTATGTTCTGGTTTACTTTACTCACTAGCTCTGTTTACTGCTCCTTTGGATGTATTAAAGAAACCACTAGAAACTAGAAAGGCTGACAAGCAGCTATCATGGCAGACCTATCTTCCATTACAACAGTTTCATTTAATGTCTGTATGTAGACATGATATAGTTGACAATATTTTAGCAGTCCTTTGTCTCCCATTTTCAAACAACCATTACATATTGAAGGTATTATAATGATATCTGGAATGTCACATATCATGTTATTTAGATTCTTCTAGAGGCAAAAGAGGGTAGATTTATGGTGGAATTAGCTCGGACCAAGCCTCATCTTTTTCCAGCCATTGCAAATCTCTTGGTTCATTGCCAAGAACAAACTTTATTGTCATTCTTCATAGATTGTAACGTGAGGTAAAGCATTTTTCATAATATATTTAAATTGTTTTTGTAGCATACACAGCAAAAATGACATATCTGTCACAGCGTTTACATGGCTAAGAAATTTCATTCTACCTTTCATTAAAAAGTAAGATACTTTCAGTTTCAATCTGATCGTTAGTCATCATTGTTAAAATAGATTGTTACTTGACTCAGCAATTGACTACACTGTGGCAGCTAAAAGTAAAGATACTCCAAGTATGGTTGCTGTGATTCCAAAGTTTCTCGATGCTTTGCCATCAATCTTTAAGAACATGCCGACTTCATTGTTACTAGTATTGCAGCATTTTTCTGGTATTTTATCAACCATAATATTTTGCTGTTTACAGTCATCTTTTTCTTACATTAGGAAAAGTTCCATCAACATTGGAAAAAGGAGTAAGTATCTATTTTTTCTCAATACTAGTTCAATTTCACACGTCAACTTTATATTCAAGATTATGGATATTCAATTATTATTCGGACATCTATTCAATGGAGTGTTATCTCTTGGAAAGAGTTGGATTAATTCATTTGAACACCCTCTGGAACTAGTATATCACTGGAATGCATTTGCTCTCATTATAACTTCCATTTTCCCTCCACAACAAGGTACTGATGGCTAACTTGATTTAGAGATAATATCTCTTGTAGTCTCCACACCAACTACATTACCTACTAGTCAAGCAATGCTATTAGACAAAGAGAGAATTAGAATGCAGCTAATCAACTTATATCAAATGTTAAAGAGAAGGTATGTGTTTGTGAGAAGGTAATAGAATATTATAGAATTAAGTTGTAGTCTGATTTCTAACCCATTGGTTTTGGAATGAGACTTTCTTTTATAGTATTCCAGCTGCTGTCAAAAGCTGCATGTCGTCCTCACAAATAATAGATGATGGTCTTATTAAGATTACCAGTGACTCTATAGCCAGTACTATACATGGTAACCAACCAACTTACTCACATAATATTGTAATCTCTTTCAATAGGACGAGCAAGTTTTAAAGAGATAGAGGATTGGATGAAAGAAAATAAGGTTTAGTGTACATGTACATACTACAAGTCAATGTTTCAATGGTGGTCTTTAGGATGAAGTCTTTGAAATGATATTAGGAGAATCAACACCGCTATTTTTAACCCAATATGACAAATTTGATCCAGTTATTATTTGTAATCAGTTGGGTTGTGGTAATTTTAGTGAACTATTTGATGTTCAATGGGATTGGCCTTGTATGTTAACCAGCATTAATTAGTATGAAGACTTTCATTTTCCTTTTAGCTATTCTTCAATGTGAACTACCCAAAGTTGCTTCCAGTTTGGTTAAACTGGTTTTACAGAGAAAAGACATGTTATTTGAAGACAGTGACCAAGATTGGAATAATAGAATTGTTTTTATTAAAAATAATTATTTCCCATGAGTGCATAACTTATTAAAATTCATTGCTCTCCGTTGCTATGGTTACCAAGTGAGCAAACTGACTGAGCTCGATTACAATGGCTAAAACATCAGGATATGTTAGCAAGGCAAGAGCTATGCAATTACAGAGAATCCAGGTACGTTTGGTTTAATACTAATAGTATTATTAACATTTATAATGATATTAAAGGAAGATGAGAAAATCAGAGAACAAGAACAGTTAGTTAAAAAGTAAGTTTCTGACTTCATGTACAAATATTGATTAATTGTTTACAGTGATTTGAAAGCAAATTTGAATGCATCTTGGTCAGAATCTCTTGAAGAGGTAAAACTAAACTATTACAAGTACTCCAACAGAGATTTTTTCATTGATGCTGGTTTAAATTTTAGTCAAGTCAAAGACGAAGTTTGAAAAGAAAAAATGAAGAAATACAACAGGAAATTAGATTAGCAAATTCAGCTCTGGCAGCAGTCAGTTCTCTTCTCTCTTATTCTTTAACATATCTCTCCTTTTGTAGGTCCGCAAAGCTCAACTCAAGCAGTTACTTTGCGAGGAAGAATTAATGTACGAGAAAGAATTACATGAAATGGGACTAGCCTTTTATAAAGATAGACTTTAAAAATGTATGAATAATTAAAAAATAATTGAGAACCAATCCAACAGTCTACATTGCTGTCATATACACTATACCACTTCTGTTAGACCATATTCCTTTACTGAATGCGAGAATAGTTACCCATTGAGCATATATTACTATTAGATATGGTATTTAGCAGTAGTTTGTCCTGCTGTATTTGTCTATATGGCCATCACATTGCCACACTTATTGTTTCGTAGACATTTCTTTAGTCAGATCTTCTATAACATCTTTAATTGTTGATGCTGTATTTGTCAATTGGTTACAATCCTTGCAAACTTGAAGATGATTCTGAGCATGAAAATACCGGAGACATCTACTGAAATCAACTTTTTGATCTATAATGGTATAAAACAATCCAGATATATAAATTTAATTCATAGTCAGCCTTATACCTCCTTTCTCATTGAATGTTTCATTTGGACATTCTGTAAAGACAATATCATTCTCATCAGCAGCACAAAGATCTTGCAGTGCTTGGTCAGGCGTTAAATCTGCCACAATGATAGTGTCTTCTTCAAGAGCCATGTTTGACTAAACGCACCCTTAACTTAGAATATACGGAGTTATTTAGTTTTTCTCCATTGTATTTAAATACAAATTTTAGAATGTTTCTGTGCACGTCTGTATACTCTTACCCCATGTGGTCATAATGGTGAAGGTTATAGCCCTGTTGGTGTTTCTTGTGTCTCTGAATGCACAATCTTTAGGGACTTCAGTTAGAGGAATCCCCTTTGAAAAGGCAAGTTTCTACGTACCAACAAAAGACTTCACATGTCTTGATGGATCAGATAGCCTTCCATTTAGTTATGTAAACGATGACTATTGTGATTGTAATGATGGATCAGATGAACCGGGTACATCAGCTTGTGCCAATGCTGTTTTCTTTTGTCCGAACAAAGGCCATCAATCTAAATACCTGCTGTCATCACGTGTAAATGATAACATTTGTGATTGTTGTGATGGTTCTGATGAGTGGGCATCAACTGATGTTAAATGCACTAATACTTGTGAAGAAGAAGGAAAAAAAGCAACTGAAGAGTTGCGTCAGAAACAAGAGGTACATGCTCAAGGCTACCAAAAAATGTTAGAATATTCTGAGAAAGGAAAACAAAAGAAAGAGGAATATGAAGCAGAACTGAGGCGACTAGAAAGTGACATTGGAGTAGTACAATCTGAAATTGAAGAGCTTCGCCAAGCTAAAGAGAATGCTGAAGAACCAGAAACCAAAGCTAAAGATGAGCATCGTAAACAATGGGAAGACACAGTAGCTGCAAAGAAAGCAGCAAAAAGAGAAGCAGATGCTCGTGAAGCTTTTGCAAAGCTAGATGATAATTCTGATGGATACTTGACTACGCAGGAAGTAATGGCACATCCAGAACTTGATGATGATGGGGACAGCACAGTAACGCTTGAAGAGGCCGAACAGTATTTAGATGGTTCTGAGTCAGTTGATTTTAATAGCTTTCTTACTCGTGTTTGGGATGCCATCTCTGATAAAATGACAAAGAAAGATGAAAAAGTAGATGAAGAAAATGAAGAAAAAAAACCTGTTGTGGTTGATGACCAAAATAATAATAATGATGAAGAAGAAGAAGACGAGGAAGAAGATGAAAGGGATAAAGTAAAGAGCGACGATACTGATGAAATGCCTCCTTACGATCAAGCCACTTTAGAACTAATACAAATTGCTGATAAAGCACGTAAAGAGCTAGAGGATGCAGAGTCTCGTAAAAGAGATTTGGACTCACGTCAAAGCGAATTGCAACGCTACCTGGGAATGTCATTGGGTGACTTGGAACAGTTTAGTCCGTTATATGAACAGTGTTATGAGTATACAGATCGTGAGTATACTTATAAATTGTGCATGTTTCAAAAAGTTACTCAACGTAGTAAGAATGGTGGAAGAGATACGTCACTTGGAGATTGGGAAGGTTGGGATGGTTCTTCTGGTGATGTTTACTCTGCAATGAAATATACTAATGGAGAAAAATGTTGGAATGGTCCTAATAGGTCTACTCGAGTCACTTTAAAATGTGGAACTGAAGAAAAGATTGTAAATGCTGGAGAACCTAATCGCTGCGAGTATGCTATGGAGTTCCTGACTCCGGCATTGTGTCATGATGAGTTCCCTAATAGTCTTCATCCTCACGTTGAACTGTGAAGAAGGAACATAATTATCTAATAAACAATTTACCTTAGTAAAATTTAAATTCTGCTTTTTCATAGTTCGTTGATTAATAGAATAATTACGGTATTTATATCGTTGCAATGGGGTGGAGCTCGGTTTGCAAAATGTTGGAACAAGAGACTGAAGTACATCTTTTAATAGAACCCAGCTCTGGGCGTCGTTTTGATTTAATTCTAGCTATATCTTCATCGGAATCATGTAGCGATGTTCTCGAGTGTGTGAGAGAAACAGTTCAGGAGCTGGGCAAACATAGTGAAAACAGCCAATGGAATCTTTATGAAGTTTGGCATGGAAGAGGTGTGTGTATTTTATTACAAGATTTATTATGTAGTCTTTTTCTTTAGAGAAGAGAGTGCCATCTGATTGCAACTTCATGCAATTACTGGAGTCTTGGGTTAGTTTGGACAATGTTTGTTTCATTGCACGAGAAAGAAAATCGCAAGTCAAACAAGTTTGGAATACTAACAGAACCAGATCGACAAGTTTGTTATACAAACGACTTCAAATTAAGAAAAAAGAAATGAGAAAATTACGTTTGCAAAGAGTAAAAAGTGGTGTCAGCATAGCCAATAACCCCACAAGAAAAGGAATACAATTGTTAGCAACACTCACTGAAAATGTAGACTCATTGAACTCAGAGAATAAACAGTTAGGTAGGACCTATTAATTAATGCAATCTTGGTCCACAGCTTGTCTGTGAAATGTTATTAAACACATATTCTAAAAGTAACATGATTATAAGCAAGTCAATTTTAATTTGCTCCACAGCTTCTGAGGTATTTGAAATGAACCATGAAGCTACTCGGTTGACTGAGCAGTTAACTGCCCTCAGAAAAAATTCCCAAATGCTTAGTGACTCCCTCACACAGTTACAACAAGAAATATTGACAAAGAAGAAACAAGAGGAAAAGGAGAAGGTAGAGAAAGTTTCTGTTCTAACTGAAGCCATTTCCACTGTTCAGAATGAACTAGATGTAAGTATACCTAATATATTATATTGTGTTATTTTGTGTCATAGAGAAGGCAGAGAATGAGTGAATTACAAGACACAAAAATAAATCTTGTTCAAGAAGAGGTACTAAGTCTACAGGGGACTTTGAATCAAAAAGAAAAAGAATTGGAACAAATGAGAGAATGGGCAATTGAAAAGAAAAGAAAATATCAAAGAGAGACTGGGCTAACATCAAGTGAAGGTTTGTTACACAGACATATTCATACATCATTTCATTGACTATTATAGATGGTGTAAGTTGTTGTATTTCAAACACTTCCAGTATTGGGTCTGAAGTTTCTGACACTACTCCTGTAATAAAACGAGACAGAGAAGGAGGAGGTAGCATTTCCACCACAAAACTAGAGACACGCTTCATTATTACTTTTTCTTAGGCTCTTTTAACAAAAGATTTGGAGAATTAAACAAGAAAACTAAACAACAAGTAAAAGAGGAGGCTAGAGTCTTTCGAGAGGCCTCGAGAATACCAAATATAATCATGGTGACAGATCAGCAAGAAATTGAAAGTACAGATGGTGGTATTGCTATTGGTTCCCATATCAATAGTTCATTGGTGGATCCAAATTTATCTGAAATGACATTACCAAAACCACAATCTGATCGTGACCAGAAGAAACGATCATCAAAAGATGATAAAAAAGAAAAGAAAGGGATCTTACTAAAGGAAGAAAGAAAGAAAAACATTGACCAGAACAAAAGAGTTAGCTTTGGAGTAGAAGCTTTGTTACTAAGTGCAGCAGGAGAAGGAGATTTAGAGACTGTAAAACAATGTATACATGAGGTAGTTTTGACATCTTTATATAATACTCTCCTGTATGCTATTTACCTATCCTTTAGCTTGGTGGTTGTCAAGTTACTAGCAGCAAAGGGGCAACTTGTCTGCACAATGCTGTATGTTCTGGTAACATTAATATAATAGAGTATCTTCTGTACCTCGGATGTGATGTCAATGCACAAGACAGTGAAGGATGGTATGAAAATACTCCTAAGTATTATTAAATACGTTCTTCTATCTTTGATAGGACTCCCCTGCATTGTGCTGTTGGTTTCTCTCACTTACCTGCAGTCCATTTACTGATACATAATGGTGCTTCTCTTTACTTATTCACATCAGACGAACAGCTTCCCATTGACTTAGTCGAAGAATCGCTAGCAGATGAATGTGATATTGACTCACAAAACTGTTATCATTATTTAAAAGATTGTTGGACTGGTTTAGGGATCGTTAATGACAAAAAAGTGTTTGCTTTATTTAGCTACGCTGCCACAAGTCAAGAGGAGCTGAGTTTTCTTCAAGGGGAAGAATTTACAGTGTTGGAAAGAAATAGTGATGAGGGTTGGTGGAAAGTAGAGAATGCACACGGTATTAAAGGATATGTACCTTCAACATTCCTTGGTTTGTATCCTCGATACCAAATAGTTTTATGATAGATGTAATAGTAATTATAATAATATCATTATTGTTAAAAAAAATTAGTCATTTTAAAGTTGAGATGGTACAATTATACTTGTATTAGCTGGTCAATAAAATGGTGTCATCAGTTTCCTGTTGTGTTTCGACTCCCACTGTCTTCTCTTCCTCACCACTCATGGTCCCTTCCAAAATAGTCTCTGTCATTTGTTGCTGTCTTTGTTTGGCTTCTTCTATTTGACGATCAATTTGTTGATTTCTTGCTATTGCCATTCTTATTCTTGCCTTACGATCTGCTTGAACCTCCCAATTATACATTGCTAGAGCTAGACAAACGAGAAAAATAAAGGCTACACCTCCTACAACAATGTTAGCTATTCCTTCTGCACAAAGAGTGTTAGTTCTACAATCTCTCTCAAAACTATCAGTCGGTTCAGTGGTATTCTCTGTTTCTCGACGAGTTAATTTCACCTTATCGTTTTGTGTTCCTCCTTCATACATATCTGGTGACTTTCGGTCACTTCTACCAAGAGGCCAGCTGTAAGCATGAAGTAAATAGCAACATAATAACATAAATGGCCACAACGACAGAACCATTGTTAACTACCTCAAAGCCACGCCCACTACAATGATTTACCATTTATATAAAATCACTGAGATTATCAAATTTGTTATACATTTTTTATAACTCCTGCATGAGGTCCGTAATCAACATATATTTGTGGTGGTGTTATGCTTTGATTTCGTTCAGCAAATGATACACGCTGACCACAGTGCACAAATGTTGGCTTCTCAACTTGTACAGTAAGTAAAGTAAACCCTTTCTCTCGTAGCAATTGAGTGACCATGTGAGCTGTCTTTTGTTCACTAGCTGATGGAGCTACTTGGACATGGAGTGTACCCACAATATGTTCACTACTTTGTTGCCAAAAGTGGCTGTCAGAGTGAGATAATACACCATCTAGTAATGGAAGCTATGAAATGGAGAGAGATTCAATAAATACTAATGTTCACTAGTCTAAAGCTTACTAATGGTAGCTATCCTAGGTCACTGTGGTAAGTACTGATGTTCAGTAGTCTAGAGCTTACTAATGGTAGCTATCCTAGGTCACTGTGGTAAGTACTGATGCTCACTAGTCTAGAGCTTACTAATGGTAGCTATCCTAGGTCACTGTGGTAAGTACTGATGTTCAGTAGTCTAAAGCTTACTAATGGTAGCTATCCTAGGTCACTGTGGTAAGTACTGATGTTCAGTAGTCTAGAGCTTACTAATGGTAGCTATCCTAGGTCACTGTGGTAAGTACTGATGCTCACTAGTCTAGAGCTTACTAATGGTAGCTATCCTAGGTCACTGTGGTAAGTACTGATGCTCACTAGTCTAGAGCTTACTAATGGTAGCTATCCTAAGTCATTGTGGTAAGTACTGATGTTCAGTAGTCTAGAGCTTACTAATGGTAGCTATCCTAGGTCACTGTGATAAGTACTGATGTTCAGTAGTCTAGAGCTTACTAATGGTAGCTATCCTAGGTCACTGTGGTAAGTACTGATGCTCACTAGTCTAGAGCTTACTAATGGTAGCTATCCTAGGTCACTGTGGTAAGTACTGATGCCCACTAGTCTAGAGCTTACTAATGGTAGCTATCCTAAGTCATTGTGGTAAGTACTGATGCTTACTAGTCTAGAGCTAACTTTCCTATCATATTACTGTGGAAGTACTAGTTATTTCTCCTAAATACCTTGTCAAGTGTTTCCTGGATGCTGTTACTCTGAGGGGTTGCTAACATTAAAGTGGCTGCTGAGTCCTTCAGTAAGGGAAGTACAGAGAGTACAATAAGAATTGCTATGAATAATGAACAGATTGGATCAGCTATTAACCAACCAAATTGTTCAACTAAAATTGATGAAATAATTACTCCAACACTTCCTAAAGTATCAGCTAATACATGTAAGAATACTCCTATAGGAAGAATGGATCAATAAAATAAAGAATGGACAATTCAATAGAGCAAAATGGATCAATAAAATAAAGAATGGACAATTCAATAGAGCAAAATGGATCAATAAAATAAAGAATGGATAATTCAATAGAGCAAAATAGATCAATAAAATAAAGAATGGACAAACAAAACATGCAAAATGGAGTTATAAAATACCTTGCATATTAACATTGCCATGAGAATGGCTACATTGACCATGTTCATGGGTGTGTCCATGGGCGTGGTTGTGATCGTGAGAATGGGTATGTCCATGGGAGTGGCTATGTCCATGAGAGTGGCTATGACCATGAGAATGAAATGTGAAAACTCCAATAATATTAACAACAAAGCCTGCTACTGATACAAACTATAAGAGGTCCAAAATAGTGTGTTTGAATAAAACAAATAAATAATAAAGTTCTTACCAATAATCTCTCAGTGCTTATATGAGGAGGATCAACGAGCCGCCCTAGTGCTTCAGTGAGGACAAACCCTGCAATCACAACTAAAAACAATCCATTAACAAATCCGGAAAGTAACTCCACTCGTCCATAACCAAAAGAGTAAAGTCTAGTTGGTTTCCATGGACTCATGATAGCAGCATAAAGACCAATCAATAAAGCTGTACAGTCAAAGAGCATATGAAAACCATCAGAAATCAGTCCTAAACTATTAGTCCAGATACCATACATCATTTCTATACCAGTGAAAGCCTACAAGAAAAAAGTATTCAATAAATGGAACTTCCTATAATGATACTATATAATATAGTATTGTCTCCCTTTGTATACTGACCAGGTTGAGTAGGAGGAAATAGAAGATACGTCTAGAGTCTGATTTTTCCAGAATTTGTCCTAGCAATGGTTTTAACCAGTTGGTATTCCCCGAAATTGTTTGCTGAGAGGAATATAGTGGCAGTCCTGAGGCAGAATAGCCTATTAAAAGACCATGTGACTGCTGGACAGTGCGAGTAAGAAATATTGTTGCTAAGAGGAGGAGCAGAGCTGCTAAAACCACACCCACTGAGAGGGCATGATGCAGTTGAGGCGTGTTGTATCCCAGATAAAAAGACACACCCAGAGATGTAAAAATGGGGACGAGGGTTGACAAACAAGACAAACGAGAGGCTTCAGAGTGTTGCTTAGCAACAGCATCAGCATAAAAATCAATGACCAATAGAAACGAGAAGATCACGAGACATGGCAACCACGTTAATGAGGGGGTGGAGTTTGTTAAGAAATTGACTCCACCCCAAGGTAATAAGCAAATGCTTTGGATAAGACAAATCAATGCTTGTAATCTTTTAGAACCTAAATTAATAGTACTTAATTAATTCAGATAATATTAGGGGTTACCTCCTATATCAACAGCTAAACGTTTCTGTGAATTCCTCAGTGCTAATGAAAAGAGAAGACCAATTAATAAAAGAACCACACCCCCTTTATGATCGGGAACACCGAGAAAAGATAGTATCCAAAAAAAGAAGTGGACATGTGATCCAGTGTGGAGACCTTCAGCTAACAGCAGTATTAATAGTTAAAGAAAATACTTTTCTAACAACCACCCTCTCTCTCACTCTCTCTCTATAAAGGATACGATGTTCCACAGGCAAAGTTGTCTGATCGTTATCAAAAAGTATTAATGTAACTGTTCCCAGAATATACAATATAGTACCTCGACTCTATACAGTATATTGACATTATATATGCTCTGATATTATTATACCTTTGAATGTGCACCAAAAGCCAGTATAGCATTAATAACAGCTAATATTGCCATGTCGCTGTGTTCCCATAGCAACACTGTCCTATAGTGTCAATAAGTAGTGATTTAATTAAAAGGGTGTGGCTTGACCTTAATGGTCCACATAGGCTTAGTCCTGTTAGCCAAACAGTCGATGTGAATAGGGTAAGCAGTGCTACTTGAATAATTCTCAACCACTAGATCATGTGACAGTTATGTGATGATCATGTGATGATAACAATACCTGATGTTTCCTTAATTTATTGCCGCTACTAAATGGTTTTTGCCATATTAGAAAAATGATGGCACAACTAATTGATTATTGTCATGGTTACAGGATTCTATGAATATAATTATCACACCTTGCCTTTATTCCAAATAGTGCTAGTCCCAATGGTATATTCTGTAACACATCATACAACCAGAACAAGGATACTGCTATCAAGACTTTGGTTGTTATGACAACACCTAATGACAAAGCCTCTCTAAAAGAAAAATGATATCAATTTTAATTACACTAATTTACCTCTTTGAATTGATTCTGGTAAACTCCATTGAGTAAAGTCTAATACTAAATCTTTGATTAATGGGTGTGGCAGTCATATTATGACCACGCCCACAAGCTTAACAACATGGCTGCACGCGAACTGATCACAATTCAATGTGGACATTATTCTAATTTTATAGGAACACACTGGTGGAATTTACAGGTGTTATATAATTTTTACTGCCATTATTATATAAGTTATATTTTCAGGATGCTGGAATGTGGTCACCATTGATCAGTAAAGAAGATAAATGTGAAGTTAATTATGATTGTACTTTTAGAGAAGGCATAACATTGTCGGTACGGATACTGGAAAATACAATCTTTATAATCAAATATTTTAATATAGGGTAAAGAAACATATACTCCAAGATTAATTGCTATAGATTGTCCTGGTAAATCACCATTATTTACCTGAACCCTATTGACGTCAATGTTGATCATTAGGTAGTTTAGATAGTTTAAAACTGGATGGATGTTTGTATGACTTACTACCAAAAGATATAACCCCTCCTACAACGTGGGGAGGTCCCCTTGAGGAGCATCACAGTGAAATGCAAGATAAAAATGAATATTTACAAGACTTGGAAACATTGGATGAAGGAAATGTTGAAGTATGTAATGGATGTATAATTATATGTCCATTTGTTATTATGTATCCATTTCTAATACTCATTCATCCATTTATTAGGAGCAAGATATCAACAGTAAGAATTACCAGCTCGAGTCTGTTGTTAAGGTGTGGTCAGATTTTCTTAGACCACACCTCCATCCTCAGTCCCTCCTCACAATACCTGGATTTCATCATAATGAGTAATCATTAGTATTACAATGTGTCACATGATTATCACATGGTTTATCAGTGAGCGATTTAATGTCTGGCCTGCTGGATTAGAAGTATGGAAGAAGAAGGAGGTACTCTTTAAAATGTGCTTTATTTTAATAATAGTATTGTTTGTTAGTTTCAAGTTGCTTTTGAAGATCGTTTACACATGTTCTCTGAAGAATGCGACTATCTCCAAGGTTTCCAATTGATATTTGATCTTCATCAAGGAGGGTTTTCCTCAATTGCCGCTACTTTATCTCAATATTTATATGATGAATTTAGCTCCAAAAGTCAGTTTTCAGTGGCTACCATGCCCACACACATATCAGGAAATACGGTAAGAGCGACTCTATTTAATAACATATTTCTTTCTTAAATTCAGACAAAGCAGGATCTATTACATTACACATTAAATTGTGCACTAGCCATAACAGAACTCTATGAAACATCATCGTTGTTGTTACCTCTCTCTCTTGACAGCTGCCTGTGGCCAGTACCTACCAATTCTCTGATCCACCCATTACTGCTCTATGATGTAATGATGTCATAATGATGTAATCTTTTATGAGCATCTCTTTTTCAGTGTAATTTACCTTATCATACTTCAACTATTTTGGCATCAATATTGGAATCTTGTACTTCAATATATCGATCTCCAAGAGAGACAATGGCTGATGTTTGTGGTTTAATGTGTAATCGAGGAAGAAAGGTAACATATCCAAAGATATCCTGACTTTTACTGAATTATAATGCATAGGTGTGTTCATTATCTTTCGATTTTCCACTGGGTTTATTACAATCTGATGATCTCTCAACATTTTTAACATCAAATTCACTTATAAACTCATTGTATTCTTTAACACCTCATTGTATTACTAGTAATAATTTATGGAGCCAGTCTGTCTGTATCCGTGGTAACAGGTAAAACCAGTTTAACTAGTTAAACATTAGCAACTTGTACTTCGTTTCTATAGATGTGAGAAAGTATCAGTTGATGGACATACAATTTCAGATCCACTATCAATTTTAACACATCATCTTTATCAGACACACCCCTCAACTAACAGGTACTAATGGACGTATTATTTTTAATTTATTTATATCCTTTTCTAGTCAGTTGTCAATATTTAGGAAGCCACTCTTCACAAATACACCATACCCTCATATTTTTAATCTCCCTCAGCATCCAGTCTCAAGTAAGTCTTACGTCATCAGTAAATACTGACATATTCTTTATAGTACCTTGTTGTACTGCTCTTCAAAGTCATTCTGGTTTACGCTCCTTTGTTGGGGTACTTTATGACCACACCCTCAAATGCAACCCTCGTTTGGTACCAACGTATGCTACAAGTTGTCTCGATTGTGATAGTTATCAAGAAATGTTAATTTCATTAACAAATATTTGTGATTGTTATCATACCGGAGGACCTCAGAGTGAGTGTAGTACTGATGAAGAAAATTGAATAATTTAATATTGAATTGTGTCAATTTGTGATCTCTTAAAATCCCACTTTTCTTGACTTCATTTTCTTTTTTACTTGAGAAAGATTACTTGTTTCTTGACTACTAACAGCTGTAATATAGAAAGAGAGTGACATATCTAGACCCCTCCCCTTTTAATTAGAATCATGCGAATTACCTCCTTGCAATAGAGTATCTTCAGCTGGTGTTATTTGGCTTCTATTTAATTCTTCTCTCTCGTGTGTTTCTTGCTTGTCTGTTTCTTCCCATAGTTTCCATAAACGACATATCTCTTCATAATCTGAGGGACAACTTCCTCCTTTCGTCATTTCCTGTAGGATATCCATCCCAGTAGTGCCTTCTGGATAGTCATTATGACTATAATGACAAGAGATATCAAACATTACATAACAATCCTAACCTTTTAATTCGTAGAATGTCCTGAGTGTAGACAGTTGTTAGACACAAATTACACTTCCATTGAGCATTCAATGCACTACAAGGTGGTGGTGGTCCTGTTATATTCCCAATGTCACCACATTCCATGGCCTCCTCTAAGAGAGTGCAACAATACAGACATAACCCTTTCTCTGCTAATGAAGACAGAGTATCTGGGGGAGAGAGAGAGAGAGAGAGAGAGAGAGCGGTATGAAGATAGCAATAATGTAGGGAAGTTATCATACATTTCAATAGCACATTGAAGTCCCATTTAGAGACTGGTTCTATGTGAGCAATTTCAGTAAGTCTTTGTGCTTCCTGAAAACAAAAGCTCAATTATTTGTAAATTTCAGGGACACACCTTTTCCAGTTGTATTGTTTCCTCTGCCCACATGCCACATTCAGGAGGAAGGAAAGGGACAACAGGTGAGGCCGTGGGTGGTACTCCATAGTGCCAACATTGATAAAAACAATCGCCTAGAAATGAAACAATCACAGCACAGAAATGTTGAGATGATATCAATGGAATAAAACAAGCCCCAGCTAATCTTTGAGTGAGTCTCCAATTAAGAAGTGGTGATGACAGATTTAAATCTTTGCAAATATTTCTAGCAATTCAACACAAATGCATTACAATCAGCTATGTAATAGAATACTTGTAAGAATCAACACTATGTGTTGTTAGTGATATATGAGGTGGTAGTATTGTCTGGCCTTCTCTTATTGTATATCCACCTGTATATAAATGGAGTCTACTATTGTCATATATACTTAAAAGTTTACCTTTCATTGCAATTACATGACAATGAGCACCGTGTAATGATGACATCATCAGAAATGTTTCATCCTGTTGCCATGGACAACAGACAACATTCATATATCGTATTAATTCAGGGAGTTCATGGCGTATTTCTAATAACTGTACAACAGGAATTACTAGTTGTCTAAACCTGTCTTACAGGTTCATGAGGTTGACGCAGATCATATAAAAGTACTTTGTCAGTTGTAGCAATAAATATGTAAAAAGGATGTAGTGGATGTTTAGCAAGAGATGACACTACCCACTTTGTAATTAAATAACGATCACCCTAATAAAAATAAAAGGTTTTCACTCAATTTTTTACAATGCAAGTTACTATTAATAGCCATGTACACTATTGATAAGCTTGTTACTATAAATAATTTGTGTCTATTTATAATAACAACGTATGTTTATAAATAATTCATATCATATTATTGATAAGTTTTTGTTACTATAAATAATTTGTGTCTATTTATAGTAACATATGTATACTTACATGTTTTAATAGTGTTTTATAAATTGGTTTGTCTTTAAAATCAACTAAGGAGACACAGTTATGTTCAGAGATCACTAAACTACGTCCATGAGGACCATAAACACACTGCCAAACATGAGCTGGTTCATTAGTGGTAGATGGTGAGGAAAGTGGAGACTCTATTTGTGTTACACTATATAACTGGAGATAGAAACAAATAGAACCTAACTCTAATTAATACCCAGTTTCATTATCCCAGAGATAAAGACCTCCTGTCTCTGTAACAAAGACAGCCTCTCCAAAATAATAAGGACTAACGATACAATAATTTACTTTGTATGACAAGTAATACATGTTGTACTTACCATATACAGATAGTACTGGTTAAAACAGATGACTTAAATAATTGTATAGGATTAAGAAGATTAACAGGAGAGGACGACTAAATGAGATTAAATAAATTAATAATTTAATACCACATTTACCATAATGGTAGTCCATTGCCATTTCTTTTTAATTTTATGTTCAGTAGATTCTGATGGGCCCTGTGGATATATTCCTAAATTTATAATGTGTAAATTACATTAAGATATATTAGTAGTAGTATTATTAATAGCAACAACTGATAAAATATAATATGCACAAAAGCTATTAATAGCAACTTGTACCTCAAAAAATCCAATAAAATAATTACATCTCACTGCAACCAATACTGAAAAAAACATTTAAGACATTAATATTATTAATAAAATCAATACCTTTTCCTTCCAGAGCAGCTGCAACAATTTGTCTTATCCTTCCGGGCATTTGATACACCTCTGCACATGATAACTTGATGTGACCATTCTGTTCAATATAACTGCTATATGAGGAGTAAACCCCTTCAATTTGATCATCCTCCAAGTGATTAGTTAACACTGCAATAGCTTATAAATTGATTTAAGTTATGAAACTACTAGAAACAGATACTTATTTCATTCATATTAGGACCACTGGCAAAGATGAGGTAACCCTCTAATTTCTGAGTAATATGGCCCAATTGTTGTGATGACCAACATGGAACAAATGTGATAATGGAATTTTGATTTGGCTCCAGTTCCTATAACAATGGACAGCTGGTTTTATAAATGGATATACAGGACACACCTCAGTCTTGTAATCCAATGTTAATGTCTCATTAATGTGATCAATTAAAGGGTTAAGGGTAACATATGTCTGATGAAAATTGTACTTGAAATAACGAAACTATAAAGAACAATAAATTAATTGTCTAATAGAATTTCTAATAACCTACATTGTCATCAAGTTTTTGTTTGAGCATTTGTTCAACTTTTGGATGTAAATGTAAGTCAATGTTGTATTCAAAGGGTGTGGCTATTGTAACATGATTAGGGGTGTGGTTCATATTACCTAACTGCCACTAACTTGTATTTGGTGGTAAAAGTGGCAAACAACAGCTGTCGTAATGGACAATACGATCACGACCTGCAGGAGAGGATAAATTCATATTGATTCACGAATACAGGAAGGAGACCATGACGGGAATGTACATACTGTCATGATGACATCATCATAGATATTCTATCCTACTATCTATGATGTCATAATGATGTCATATTGACTTACCTAGATTTCGAAAATACAATTGTCCATCTTTTGTGAGTATAAAACCAGAAAGTTTGCCATACTCAATTTGGTTAAGTCTCTGATTGAAATCATGGGAGTACCCATTCTTCAAGTTGAACCTTGTTTCCTCACTTTTCTCTGAAACATGACATATAGGAAAGAACTGATCTGGAATATCAAAGTTCATGTTGACAACAACACGTGGTTAGGCGTGTCCATACAAACCACGCCTATTATGTGAAAGTACTTTAGTATACGGAATTATTTCTCCATTGAATTTCTATACAAATTTCAGAACGTTTCCGTAAACTAATATCCGTATACACTAAAGCCACGTGTATGGTGTAGCAAGATGGGTCGTTATAGAAGAAAGAAAATGCACGTCAATGATAAAAGCCAGAAGAAGAAATACAGAACAAAAAGAAGAACTAAAGACCTAGATCAGATCCAGAACGACATGATGCCTCCTAATGCCAAGAAACTTATACATCAACCTGTAGACCCTGACTTACCAGGAGAAGGTCAACATTATTGTCTACATTGCGCGTGAGTAGAATCCTATCAATTAAATATAATTAATTTATGACTTTAGTCGTTACTTTATTGATAACGAAGCACTTCGTAAACACTTTAAAAGCAAACTACACAAGAGAAGGTATTTTAATGATGTAATTATGATGTCATAATTTAGGTGTATTTTAATTAGACTAAATGCTCTAAGAGAACCAGTTTATACTCAGAAAGAAGCAGAAATGGCGGCTGGAATAGGAAACTATGTCCTTCCTCCTCCTCCTTTAGATTCAGGAATGAAAACATTAAGTACTGGATTGAGGACTTTAGATATGGGTATGAGGATGGGAATGGAGATGTTAGAATTAGATATAGAAGTGAAATCTCCAGACTCTGACATTAAAATAATAGATAAACAATTAAAGTCACTAGAAATGTAACATCAAAATAGTGCCAATATTAAAAAAGCAAATTATATAAACACGGAAATAATTTAAGATAGCGTTTTTCTAAGTATTTTGTTTTTTTAAATGTTCTCACAAATTTGTCTTATTGATTTTTCTTGTTCATATGGTGCCATTGTCCTTCCATGAGATCATATTCCATCCAGTACAAACAGGTTTTGTCTGCTGGTTTGTATTCAAGAACTAAAGGTGGCTCCCCGTAATGGCCATGAAATCCCAGTGTTAATTTCAATGAAATTGTCGTCATAGGAACCGTGAATGTGAATGGTCTTTTATTGATTGTTTCGCCTTCTTCATTTGAAACATACTACAACATTATTAATTATTGTATCGTTAAGACAGGGGCTTACCTTGATAAAAGAATATGGAATGTCTTCATCAACATCAATATCAGCAATCTTAACACTTAAGTTATCACCTAATTAGTAGGTGGAGCATCATACACCGTATTATCATTTGATAAAGAACTGACCCTTATTTTCAGTAGTAATCTTGACTCGTCGACTCAGTAGAAATTTGGGGATGTCCAGTTGTAATTCCTGAAGAAAGAATGAGTCACATGACAGTCACATGATGTAACATGTACTAACATGCATGAGTTTCGTAATGAACTGGTCACACATTGTGTAAACTGGTAATGTTCTACTGTTTTGTGGAAACTGTGGGATCTTTTGTAAACTAGAACATAACAAGTAAACGTAATGATGGATTATTAAAAAAATTGATTTTTCTCACTTGCATATGACTACTTTTCCACCGTTGGCTAACACCACTTCAGGAACTTGACAAGCTGGTCTAACTCGTAAACTAGATCCAAGTACAATACACAGATCAGCCTATAGATGTTAAAAAAACACATTAAATTATATTTGTTATTTGAGAACCTTTTGAGCATGGTCAAATGCTTTTTTGAGTTCGATCTCTGGCAAATTTTCCCCAAAATTAATAATAGAGTCTTTTAGCTGTCCTTTACAACTTGGGTCATCACACTGTCTTGAAGTTGTGTGATCAAATACATGTTCTGCCTCTCTATACAGCAAAAAACGAATAGCAATGAGTATCTCCCTTTGAGTTTTCTTACCTTGTCTCAAAGTCTCGTAGATACTGACGATAACATTTTTTACATGTTTCTAAATTAGTGTTACCATGAAGCTCTGCTAGTTCAGCAGGAGGTAGACCACTGCGTCGGTGAAGACCATCAACATTTTGACTCACAGTAAACTTACAAAATCCTACAATAAAGTTACTGAAATATACACACCTCAGTCTTTATTACCTGCTTCATGGAGTTTAACAATTGACATATGTGTAGATGTTGGCATAGCTCGGAGAATTGGAACAATTTTGGAATTAACTCGAGCTGTTCCCTGAGCACGAACCTCCCATACACCAGGACCAGTGGGCAAGACTGTATTCATACCACTTCGGAAGTCTGGGATTCCAGCACTGAGAAAGAAAGATTTGTAAGTTATAATTCGTTGGTGAATAACACTTCTATTTGTCCATTGTGTCTTTCATCCATCCATTTATTCTACCTTGTACTAATACCAGCTCCTGTGAACACAATAACATGTTTTGATGTCTTGATCCATTCAGCAACTTTCTTGACTTTTTTATCTAAAACATCATCTTTGTCAAAATGTTCTTTCTTCTCTTCCTCATCTTCAATATTATATTGTCGTCCTCGACCACTCCCACTTGCTCTGCCCTCAACACCAACCACTGGAATTTGGCGTTCTACTGTTTCTGTTGGTTTAAGACCTTCCTTTCCCTTTTTGAGAGCATCAGATAAAGAACCAGATTCCTCCACATTAACAGGTTTGGTTTTTGGTTGTGCTGGAGTTGGTTTGTCATTTTTCTCTGTTGGTTTTTCACCTTTGGAATGAATCATACCGGCAACATAATTAGTCATCTTTTCTTCAACTGAAGAGAAATAAAGACAGAAATAGCATAGCTATAAC
Source organism: Xestospongia muta (assembly GCA_963693285.1). Lineage (NCBI taxonomy): Eukaryota > Metazoa > Porifera > Demospongiae > Haplosclerida > Petrosiidae > Xestospongia > Xestospongia muta. The sequence goes on from OY848928.1 coordinate 350,083, forward strand.
TCTGTTATAGTTTCCCTTACATTCAGCTGCAATTTTGTCTGATCTTTCTTTCTCCTTTACAGTTGTCATATAGCCAGATCCTTCTATATATCAATTACCAAATAATAAAATGTGACAAGCTATATTATTATAGGGACTACCTCTGATGCATTTCTCTGTAAATATCTTCCCAACGCTACATTTTGTAATAAATTCTCCACCATCATCAGGAGGATGATCCAATTTCTGCTCAGACATGTATGGAGGATCAAAATGAATGGTTATATCATCCACACCCACGGTGTGAATAATGCCAATCTAAGGGAGAAGTGAGATTGTCAAAAGCATATGCAAATAATACATTCTTCCAATCTCCATTTCTCCGTACCATCTTAAACTCAAACTCACAAACCCAAACTTTCAAACTTTATTTTCTAAACTCAAAATTCCTAACTCAAGAAACTGTAGAATGACCAGGGGCGGTTCTAGGAATGGCATTAAGGAGGAGCTGTAAGTTTAGGACCACGCCCTTTTATTTTGCTTTTGGAATGCGCATGTTCAATACATAGTAGGTGTGGCACCGCGTGTTATAAGTGAGCTAAAGTGCGCGATAAGGTTCTCAGCAATAGTTTTGGGTGCTACAGAACAAGATTATAACTCAGGTTAGTTCTCTCTAGAGGTGAAAATTTGAGCAAGGGGGGTGCTCAAGCCCCCTTAGCCCCCCCCCCCTAGAACCGCCCCTGATGACTTACAGCCTTTGGTTCATGAAGATATAAATGAATGCTTGAGCTCCCATCCAATGAAATGGTAGGAACATTAGTGTTCTCAGCAATGGTCACTGTGACATCTTTAGAAAATATTACTTCCTAATATGGTAAAATAAAATCATCTATTATATAACAGTTAGTTATAAATACCATTAATCCTGCAATAATTTTGTCAAGAAATTCAACAGTCAAAGATTGGCAACGCTCTGTGTACAAGAAAATTTTTTTGTTAACTTTTGCAAACTAAACAATACTTTCATTTCCAAACTTCCTTTAAATTGAGAGCACACAAGAATATACTTCACACTTTTTACTTAAATCTCACTCACCAATAGTGCATTTCAAATGAGGTCCAGCAACAACAAATTTGCAATTGACACAGTTTCTGATATAGAGATGTTCCTGTGGTGAGGGTATGACATTGATTGTCTGGTCTTTCTTGTCAACCTATTAGAGATAAATCAGACAATATATCTCGAGTACATCATCATAATACTATACCTGCTCGTTCAGAGGTCTCTTAAACAATGCTGCTAGGTTAACTGCCATCTTGTTTATGCTAAGTAAATTCACTATTAGCTAGCATTTTGATTAGAATTTATAATAGCATCAGTATGACGAGGTAATCTATTTTTAGTAACACAACAATGACGACACAACATCAGAAAGCTATTTTTAAGCATTATTACTGCTGCACTCTATTCTTACATTGTTGCAGGATGATTTATTGATTTGGACTGTTTGCAAATCATTAATTACACACAATAGACTTAACTAATAACTGTTTAATGGAATTTTAAACTTCCATAAACTTGAAACAAGAGATTCTACAAGTTTTGGGTGTGGCTGGCTGGTTTCACCCACGTGGTAATAATAATCACATAGAGTCCTTGTCTATTCTGTGCAGGGCTAGTTCTGAGAGAGGAGAGAAAGATGGCAGAGCAAGGCATGCCTAGAGGACACAGAAGAGCTGCTTCTGATGGTCAAATGTAAAGAAACTCACTCACTATCATTTATTATACATTCATTATTCTACAGGATAGAAATGATGAACTCTGCTAGAAAAGAATTTCACAGGAGAGCTTCATTAGGGTAAATATATATACAATTACTTTATATTATTGCAGTTTTCTTACACATAGTAATTTGGTTGATGGAACTTCCATCCCAAGACAAGAGGTACCTGTTTTAAAGAGGAAAACTTCATTCTTTGTGTCTCGAGAGAAAAAAAATCCAATGGCCGTCCACATATTGCAGTTTTATCGCGAGTTGCGTAAGTGGTGTTCAATATCTCAATACGATCAATGCCAAGGATGTCTAGGTGGGTGTGGTCGTAGACCCTCGGTCGTTTTAGACAAGGACAATTTTGGAATGAGGGATGGATCTTTAGCATTGCTTCAGACATTAGCGGAAGAAGGGACATTGTCTCAACTTCAACATCAACTCTATCTGAAAGAAATTCGGCAACTTAATCCTAACCTATCAGATGGCTATCTCTTTGTTGACGGTTTATATGAGCTGGTCTCAGGTCGTGTTCCTTGGCCGTGTGAACTAGGAGGATTATCAATTCATCACAGTCCTCGAGATTTACTTACAATGAATAATTCTGGTGTTCTTCTCCTACAGAACTATTGGTTACGTCCAGATGATCCAGCAGAAATCACTTCGTACTTAACTGTAGCTGTTTCCTTTGTTCAGTATGTTTTCACAACATTTGGTCCTGGAGGTGTGGCTCAATTCTTGAAACAAATGCCTTGTGATGGTTGTGTTCCAGATATGGAGATGTTTCATTTTAAGAGAAAGAGTTTGTTGATGTTGGAATTTAAATGGAAACGGTTTGTTGAGGCGGAAGTAAACAGTCCATTTCGCCTAAGTATCCTCGGAATGATATGGTTGTTGATAAAGGACCACTTTATACATCACTGGTTTAAGTTTGTCATTATAATGCTATCTATCTGTGTCAATGTCGGATTTCATTTGGGCTTCTCTATCGCATTCAGTCAGCTTCTTAGCTTAGGGTTTACACGAGGAGAGCTAGTTAATGTTGGCATCTGGTCCAGTACAGTATTAGCATTAATTATTTTTCGATTCTTTTTGGTCAATTTTAGAACTTTTCTTGTCTCATCTGTTGCTGTTCAAGTCAGTTCTAATTTGCGCTATTGTATTGCCAAAAGAATTCATAATGTCTCATATAAGTTTCTCTCTGACCACTCACCAAGTACCATTTTGTCTACGTTTTCTGAGGATATCTCAAATATAGAGAAATTTATCTCTGTGTCAATGACATGTATATTGTGGGCAATGCTAATGCTTTTGACTTGTATAGTATATGCTATTGTTATAGTGTGGCCCATAGGAATTCCTTTAGCCCTAGTCTACATTTCTACGACTATATTTACTCACTGGATATCAACCATTATTGCTCGGTATAACTTTGTTAAAATGCAGGCGCTAAATAAAGTTACAGATCTATTGAAGGAAACTATTGATGGATTTCAAGAGAATCGAATTTATCGACGTGCCTCATTTTGGCTGGACCAAATTGAATCTACTCTCGATAGACAATACACTCCTAAAGCTCGTCATTCTAGTAACCTCTCTCAGTTTATTGTCACCTTTCAACTTGTAATTCCTCATATTATTGGAATAACATTGATGTTTGGGATTATCTTGCTCTCAATGTATGAATGGGTTGACTTTCAACGTGGTCTCTCAGTTTACTTGATGTATCAACTCACCATTGTGGCCATGTCTAGTTCCACTGGACATTTCACACAGATGCAAGCAACTCAAGTAGGACTTGGACGCATCAATGCTTTACTTAATAATATTGATCATTTTATAACTGATTCATCTATCAATACAATCGCTGGACGTCTAAAAAATAATTTTGATGGTGGAGTCTCTGTTGAATTTGACAATGTTTGTTTTAGTTACTCTCAAGCTGCAAGTCACTGGACATTATACAATGTCTCATTTAAGATTCGTCCTGGAGAGAGAGTAGCTATCGTTGGTAGAACTGGATCTGGTAAAAGCACTATCTTGAATCTACTCCTTCAAATGTATCTACCGACTACAGGCAAAGTTATTATTAATGACAAAGTGACAACAGGATCTCCTGATGGCTCAGTAGCAGCAACCTTTCAAACCAATCACATGTTTGGGACTTCATTGAGAGAGAACATTCGGTTTGGAAATCTTCAGGCAACAGATGCAGAAGTAGAGGAAGCAGCACAAATGGCAGACATTCACAATTGGATTGCTAGTTTATCTAGAGGTTACGATACTATCGTCAAACCTGGAGGGACCTCGTTAAGTGGAGGCCAGCGTCAGCGGATTGCTATTGCTCGCATGTTAGTTGCCAAGTCTCCTGTTCTTTTATTTGATGAAGTGACATCAGCACTCGACCCAGCGACAGAATCTCGTGTGTTTCAGACCCTAATGGATGTAACTCAAGGTCGCACAGTTATTGCAGTGACTCATCGTTTAGAACAAGCAGAAAAATTTGATTCTATTCTTGTATTTTCTCACGGCCGACTCAAAGAAAGAGGAACTCATCAAGAACTCATGCTTCGTCAAAGTACATACTATCAAATGGCTCAGAGAGAAAAGGGTGTTACCTCTCCTTGTCGTCCCACACCAATTCTTCGACGTCATTCTCTTGTTCACATTTCACATCCGTCTGAAAACCTTCAGACTCATACCATCTTGACTACACCTCTCCAGACTGTGAACGAAGAGGATCCTAACATGAAATCCAATGTATCCTTTGCTACACGTGAGGAGTTACCAGAAACACCTTTGCCTATAGTAGTGTTGCCTTCAGCTGTATCTACTCCAATATAACAGATGACCATAATAATATAAAACTATTATTAGGATTTATCACATGTATATAATAATGAATTTATCATATGTATTATAAATGTTAGTATAAATGTTCTACACTTTATTACACAAAATATTGGGGTTTATCATAAGATGGAGAAAGTTGATTAGTTTTTAAAGCCACACTTCTAACTATACCTCAGCTTCAAGCTCTCGTTCCAAATGGCAACAAGAGTACATATTGATGAGACCACACCCATAAACCCCACCCATCCATTAGATATCCCTCTGCCCATATCAAGCTGAGACAATGGAAGTACAATATCAGCTGAATTCTTTACAGTATCCAAAACAACTGCAGGATTGTTCTGTACTGTTCGATAAAGGGCAGTAGTAAGATTCTTCTTGGCCCCAGTACCATCATGTTTTAAACGTGATTGTTCTACTCTCACTGCTCTAAACAGATCATACCAGTCTCTTAATAAGTTAAGCATGATTGACAACAACCAAAAACGAGTTGAGTGTTTGTTCCATCGTACAGGATTGATTCCAAATAGTTTAAGTCTTCCAGCCCAAACCATATGATCAAAAAAAAGAAAGAAAAACCCGGACAATTTTGAAGTGGTTATGACTACACGATGAACAGGATCTCTAAGATGAATGGTCTGTAAAGCAGTACGAAGACTATCGAATCCTTTCCCCAACCTAAATACTGTGAAACAATGATGTTAAGTTAGTATACAACAATAAAACTCACATTTTCTTGCTGTAGATACTGATGATTCCAATGTCTTTGCCTTCAGAATTATCTCAGCACTGACTCCTTCTTGTTCCAATAGCCATGCTGTGAATTTGGTACCATACTGAATAACCCTGTAAGAAAAAAGATTGTGATAGTACTGAATAGTGTAAGACATACCTGCAAACACGGTCTCTGCCTGACGTTTTGTCCAAGAGCTTGAATACACGTACTGGTATTGGTTCTGACATTGTTGCCCGTGTGTGTGCAAATTTATTGCAGCCACTCCCCCTCAGTTGCCATGGTGATAAAATTACCTTAATTAAGAAGGAAAGAATGAGTTTTAGACCTTATCTGCTCCAGTCTCCTGGTTTCTATAGCAGCGATGATCAAGGAGAACAAATCAAAGACTATTTGCAAGATCCTTCTTTGTGGTGGGATCCACTACCTCAGCCATTTCGAATGATAGATAGTCTACTACAAGAAATACTCCAAAATGCATGGAACAAAATAGAAAAGAGAGCAAAGGTCAAGAAGGAAAGCAGAAAAACAATTAAGTTAACAGAAGAGGCTACTTTATTAAGTAGCATTCCAGAGCCAAAAACACTACAGTACTTGCAAACAGGTGATAGAGAATACATCTTTGGAGGAGGTGGATTATCAGGATTGCATTGTATCCAATTCAAACCAATGAGAATTCAAGCTACATACGATACTCCAGGCATTGTATCAAGCATCAGCTGTCAGGATATGTCCAATGAAATGCTAGTAACTGCTATAGGTATGGAAGAAAAAGGTGGACAACTTGTATTGGTTCTGCAAGATCTACAATTTAAAGAGATATGTGAGGTACTTGATACACTCATTGAACTTCATGCACTAATATAGTCTTATTGTTAGATTGAAGGACTGGATATTGTGCAGACTGTGTTGCTCTCTTCAAGAGCCTCATATTTAGCAGTTACAGGAACCACTAGTAAGATTTGCACATTAATATTAATTAATACATTAACTTTGATTAATGTTGGACTTAACTCTTTTTGGTAGTTGAAAACAATTCTAAAGTTGTAGTCAAATTCTTTGCATTGCCTACAGACAATTGGGCACAGCAAGTCCAAATGGATTCATCTGAAGTAAAAAACAACCATTATTAACTCTTATATTATTTATTATCAGATGTCCTTTGCTAAACCTACGCTTCTCTTTGTATTATCATCTCCACCATCTCCACTTATTCCTTGTCCCACAAGTGATCCTATGCAGTCCTTAAAACAGTAAGGCTAATTTTTTATTCATTCAACTAAGCACCTTTGGCTTTTCAGTGTTCAAGAGAGACCAGGAGGAAAATATATACCAACTGGTAGCCATCATATTTTAACTGACACTTACTTTCAAGCTAGAAGGAGAGTATTTATATCAAATCGAAAGGATTTTGTCTCGGACAATGCTGAAACCCAGCCACCTATAATGTCAGCATTAAATGTTATTCACAAGTATATTGAAGGTTTTTTGTAGGAAACCTTCAATTCATTTCCTTGTAAACTCACACACTGGTATTACTAGCTCCTTTGCTCTTCATTGGGAGCAGTCTATGCAACTTTTAATTTACAATATTAACGACAGGGGCAAATGTTAGTCACTCTTTGAGATTATCCTCTGAATTATTCTCTCATAATCACAGTCCCTGATAGAGTTTATACTCAAGGCAGCATGATCACTTCCATGGCAGTTAATGATGATTCTAGTCTCATGTCATTGGGTCTAAAATCAGGAGCTATCTCTGTGTTTAATCTTACAACAGGTATTAAGGAGCATTAAAATGGTTGTATTACTATATAACAGGAGCTTGTTGGGCTACTGTTGCTGTTGGCTTGTCAGGAGTGGCTGTAACTGCAGTATATTTTGTACAGACCACTCCTCTTGTGATAGTGGGAGGATGTGAAGATGGTAGGATTAATTGTGTTCGATGGATTGATTTTGGTAAAATTGAAAACAAATGTCTTAACAGGTACTGTAAACGAAATAGTGTCTCATCTATTATCAATAATTTCAATGCAGTGGTTTTGATATTAAGAATGGAGTTGAAATGCTACGTGGAAACACTGGACTACCTTCAACTGTAACTGTCAAAGTTCTTATACAAACTAATCTTATATTTATTACAGGTCACTTCTCTACATACTGATGGACAATTGATCATTTGGGATTGGCAAGGAGGCCATCCTCTTTGTCAATTATCTCTACCTTCATCTTTTCTACCTTCTCCTGGTTCATTAGTAGCTACTTCTGATACAACATTAGTTATAGCTAATAAACACCAAACAGTTAGTGACTTATATGAAATATGTTTTAAGGTTTTCCAGGAACAAGGTCTGTTTTCTTGGAGTTTGTCTTCTTGTGAACTACTTCGTAAAACTTGGTTAGAAACAACATCTCCTCCTCAAGTTGAAGACACTTTTTCAAACTGCAAAAATGCAGTAGACTATTTGATAAATTTGGGAAAAAATGACAGCCATATTAAGTGAGTTTATTATTATTATATTAAGTGATATATTGCTGTTATTACAGACATAATAAACATGACAGAATTAAGAAAAGATGGAGTGAATACAGACAAGAAATAACAGTCTAGACTGTCATAATTATTATCATTCTTCTCTTGTTGCAAATATCTCATCGTCTCTAAAAAGATCTAATATTTTAGTCCCTTTCTTTGAGGTTGTAGGTAGAGTTCGTTGACAGTTTTCGACATTTTCTTTTCGCTTAGACTCTGCACTTCCTGGGACAATTTGTTCTGATGAAGCTGAGAATAATGATTACCATGCATGTATCACTATAGCAACATGACTTACTAGGTGTGAGAGGTGTTGCCAAGTTAACCGTTGGGACATTCATTAATCCACAAGATCGTTTCGCATTTTGACAAGTAGAAGAGGGAGAATGACGTTTCTGACCTAAAAATCATAATAAAATAATAAAAAAATATAAATTGTATTTCTTTCTACCTCCAAGTACTTGTCTGAGTAGTGAAGTTCCTGTATCTGGGACTCGAGGCACTGGAGAATCCTCACGTCTATGATTTCCTGAAAACAATTGAAAAGTTATGCTGCCATGATGGAGGGGTGAGTGAAGTCCTGGGGAAGCGGGCACTTGCTGATTCCCTGGAGTCTTGAGAACAGAAGATGCGTAAGAATAGTTTGGAGAATGGTGAACTAATGTTGCAGTGACACTCATGACTGTCAAGTAAGGGCTCCAAGCCTCCAACAGCAAAAAGACTACACGTGGGGGCAGCTGGAATATTTTCATTAACAGTAATAATTATTAATAATAGGGTTAAAAATTAACTTGACTCTAGCTTATAACCACACCCTTTCAACTGAACATGGACAAAGAATGGAGTATTACTCGACCTAGGATATTCGACCTTTTAGCTCCAGCTACTAACGTGCTATTAGCGGGTTGTGGTGGTGGATATGATGTTGTTAGCAGTCTTCCCATTTATTTTGCTCTCAGAGCTCAGGGAAAGAAAGTGACCTTAGCCAATTTATCTTTTACATCATTGAAACAAACTGATACACCAACTTTATGTGAGGGATGTCATATTATTACTAGTTCTTATCAACCAAAGAAGGTCTACGAGGGTAGGTATTTTCCAGAGCTGTACCTAGCACGATGGTTGAAGGAGAAAGAAAGTACTGACATCAACATATATGCATTTGATCGTGACATCGGAGCTGCTCCATTGTCGAAAATCTATCGTGAGCTTGCTACTCAACTTAATCTTGATGCAGTGGTTGTAGTTGATGGTGGTACAGATAGTCTGATGTTGGGTAGTGAATACAACATGGGTACACCAGCCGAGGATCATTGCAGTATGGTTGCTTGTAATGCTAGTCAAATACCTATTAAAATCCTTGCATGTATTGGTTTTGGAGTGGATTCTTTTCATGGTGTCTCTCATGGACTCTTTCTAGAGAACGTAGCAACTATTGAAAAGGCTAATGGATTTTTGGGTAATTTCTCAGTCTCTCAACATTCCAGAGAAGGACAATTATATATGGAGGGTTACGCAGCTATAGCTGCTAACATGCAGCCATCCATTGTATGTACATCGATAACTGACTCTATGAAAGGCTATTTTGGTAACCACCACTCCACAAGAAGGACCGGTAATTCACAATTGTTTCTTAATTCATTAATGACTTTATACTGGACATTTGATCTTCAGATAGTCGTCCAAAATATTCCCTATGCAGATACACTTTTGACCACACCCACAATGGTTGCTGTTGATCAGTTGATTATGCGACATACTGGGGAAGTAGTTCAGAAAGGAGAAATTAGAAAGAAACTACCTCTTCTAATGTAGTATGGCTTTTAATAATTTTCTACAAGAGAAACTGTTTTTTTAAAACATTTTTTTGTGAAAGTAGATCATATTATTTATTATACAAGATTATGATAAACATAGAGATCAGAAATAACGAGGTCTTAATGAAGGGGGTGGAGTTTGTGAGTGGAATCGATTTGACCAATTTGGAGGTGGTCTCATATTTTCTTGGGGACTAAGAAACATTTGAGGAGGACCTGGATATCGGAATTGAGGTGGAGGAGGTGGAAAAGGTGAGGTATTATTAAAGGGAGGTTGAGGAAATAGATGTGGCTGAGTGTGATTGGGATAAAGAGGGATTGATGGAGGAGCCGGAGGTGCTAGAATCCCTCCAGTTGTTGATGATTGTACTGGGATATCTGGCAGAGTCTGCAGTCCTTCTGTTTTAACTGTTGACTCTGTTTTAGGATGTTTTGAGGACTCTTCCATCATGTTATTGTCCTGATCATAATTTTTCCGTTTTCTTTGATTTTCTAGACTCTTTGAAAGTTGAGGAAATATTTGGCCTAAAAGTTGAGTGAGAGAAGGTGTGATTTTAATATCATCTGGATTAATGGAATCGCTAGTAGGTAAACCGGTATCAGCCTGACCTGTGTCTGGTTTAGATGGTAAAATATTTTTATCTATATAATCGCCACTCCCATAAAAATGTATACTATTATTCTCATCAGATGATAATGGTTTATCTGGACCAGTATCTTCTGCAAGTTCTTCTTTAAAGTCTGTAGAATTGTCTCTTTTCTTCATTGGACTGATAAGAACCATACTACTAGGACTATATGGTTTATCATTTTCATCAAGTTCAGAGTCACTGTCGCTGTAATCCTGAAACAAGCTCTCTGGTAGTGTTTTCGTTGTGACTAAGTTCTTTAAACGATTCTCCAAGTTGGTTACAGACTCTCCTGGAGCTGTAATCTGAGAGTGAGATGAAGAAGGTGGAGCTATTCCAGGCTTATGATCGATCATGGGATTAGAAAGAGGGGGTGCATTAGGAAATGTAGGCAAAGGTCGTAATCCAGTAGGAGGAGTTAATGGGCTGAAGTGTTTTGGCATTGATGGGGAATAGGGGATGTTTGATGGAGGAGGGACGTGGGTAAAAGGAGGGGGGCGTGGTGGCAATGAAGGAAGACTGGAAGGATTAGAAAGAGTTAGTGGAAATGTTTGGTTTTGCACAGCTGGAGGTGTTGGAAAAGGAGATGGAGTAAATTCATTTGAAGGAAAAGTTACACCTTGAGGTGGAATGAATTGGTTAGTGGGGAACTGAACTGATGGGTGGGGCTCAGTGGGTGGAGCTTCATCCCCTTGGCTTTCAGAGTCAGAATCAATCTCCATGTCCCCAACAACATTAATGTCCTTTTTACTAGTTGGATCTGAAGTAGCTGTATGTTGTGCTTTTTCTAGTTCATCTATCCTCTCTTTTAACTTTTCTTTCAAGTATTCAAAATGACTTTGTAATTTTTGATAATTCTACAAAAAAAGAAATAAATATACAAATATTAGTACTAATATTTGCTACCTTTAACAATCCTTCTAGCTCAGTCAGTTGCTCTTGGTGGTATCTTTTACAGTCCTCCAGCATACTGAGAAGGTTCTCCCGTTCACTCACTTCAATGCCAACACATTCAAAATACTCTTGTAATTTGTGAGATGCATCTTCAAATTCTTTCTTGAATTTACCACCAGCAGATTTATCTGTGAGAATAAGAGAGAGAGAGAGAGAGAGAGAGAGAGAGAGAGAGAGTGTGTTATACCTGTAGTTAATTACTCTGTACCTTTTAATTTGGAGAGACTATCAGTTGTTGAGACATCAATACGAACTTGAGAAAGAGCTATTGACTTAATTTTCATCTCTCCTTCAAATTTTGATAACTCCAATAGACAGTCTTCAAGCAAAGTAATCTATTATATAATAAGTACATATGTTGCCTAGGCAACAGATGAAGATCTTGTTCTTACTTTAAAATCCATCTTGTCCTTTTTCTTGGCCGACAAGTTTTGATTAGAAGGTTCTAGGTCACATGACAGTCACATAATATTCAAATAAAATTACACACCTATCAGATCTTCAAGTTCTTTTAAGAAAATGTTATCATAAACATGTCTTTCCTGCCAAATATGAATAATTCTTTCAACAGAGGGTCGAATTTTTGACTCCCTATAATCACACTTAATATTAATTCAAAGAAACAAGTAACTGTCTCAAACCTGACAAGAGATGCTGCATGTCTTAATGGATCCTGGTACAGATCATGATATACATCCACGCCTTTACGGCGACCATTTTGAAGGACATCATTAACAAGATACAGCAACAATAAACGACGTTCTTGATCAGCTGCATATAAAAGAATAGCATCACGTGATCTTGCACAATGTATATAATATATAGCATAAATGAGTCATTTACCTTGTATGAAATTTTGCATCCAAATATCAACTACAGACGAGCCATGTGCTTTGTGATGGATTATCCATAAAGACAATGTCTCGATGCTGTCTTGAGAGGAGCTAAGACGAGTTAACTTCTCCTGAAAAACTTGTTCTGAAAAGGAGGACATGTTTCGAGGCACACGTTGACCATCGCGAACGGAAATTTGCGGAGAATAGGCGGAGAAAAATATGGCTGAGTCTTCTTCGGTTGAGTTTCAGCCGACAGATCACCCTCACAGGCGATACAATCCTCTTACTGGTGAGTGGGTTTTAGTCTCACCTCATAGACTGAAACGACCTTGGAAAGGGCAGGTGAGCAATGGAGGCTGGAAAGTGCTGTTAAGGCAGCCACGCCCTTTTAAATAACTGCAGGTTGAGAGACCTGAAGAAGAGTACATCCCTCCATGGGATCCTAAAAATCCACTGTGTCCTGGAGCTACAAGAGCTCATGGAGATGTGAGTAAATCCCTATGATTATACTTAATGATTATTTTTCTTTTAGGTTAATCCGAACTATGAGAGTACTTTTGTCTTCACAAACGATTTCGCTGCCATGTTAAAAGAGACACCAGAACCAGGTAAAATAGGAAGGTTGTCCTCACAAATTTGACCTTGTTTCCATTACCAAGGTTCTCCTAAACATCCCCTTTTAAAAGCAGCATCTGTTAGTGGCACATGGTAACCATATGACTATCACTTTACAGTCACATGACTATTTATTACCTAGTCATGTCATGTGTTTTCATCCTCGTTCTGATGTGACCTTACCTCTTATGACAATTCCAGAGATTCGTAATGTTGTTGATGAATGGGCAACGCAAATAACAAAACTTGGTACTTCATACGAGTGGGTTCAAGTATTCGAGAACAAAGGGAAAGTTATGGGATGTTCCAATCCTCACCCTCATTGCCAGGTTACCATAGCAACAATATGAAATTATTATGATTGCTAGTATTAGATATGGTCATCTAGCTTTCTTCCTAATGAAGCTGAAAAATCAGTGAGTCTTAATAATATAAAATATCATTAATCTATATCTTTATAAGGATCGTAACCAGAAGACGTACTATAAAGAACATGGTCGGCCATTACTAATGGACTATGTTCAGCTTGAGCTTCAAGAAAAGGTCAGATACAAACTTGTTTATTAAATATGTTTATAAACAGCTGTATGTAATAGGAAAGGATTGTCTGTGAGAACGAACATTGGGTTGTTGTTGTCCCATATTGGTAAATATCTAAAAAAATTTTCAGCATATTGTGTGACATTATATAATGATAGGGCTACTTGGCCATATGAAACACTGTTGTTACCTAAACGCCATGTTCTTCGATTTCCTGATCTTTCAAACGATGAACGAAATAGTAGGTTAAATGCTTTAAAGTTTCGCTTATTGCTCTCTGACTCTCCTTTGTAGGTCTTTGTCAAATAACTAAAATTCTTCTCACTAAATACGATAATTTATTTGAATGTTCTTTTCCCTATTGTATGGGCTGGCATGGTATGACATGATACATTTAAACAATTATTACTGTTAACATAGGTGCACCAACTGGATCATATCTCAAACAAGACTGCAGGTATGATTGTCATGTGATTGTCATGTGATGATTAGCTCCTCCCACAGCTACTGGCAGTTGCATGCATTATACTATCCCCCTTTGCTTCGATCTGCTACAGTAAAGACTAAACTAATAATGTTATACAGATAGCTTTGTCATACAATATTTCTTAGGTAAAAAAGTTCATGGTTGGTTTTGAGATGTTGGCTGAACCCCAACGAGACTTAACAGCTGAGCAGGCAGCTGAAAAACTTAGAGCTCTCTCTGAAACTCATTACAAGGTTTGTGATAATGAGAAATTGTAAATTAATTATTATTATTGCTTCAGGAGAGAGACATAAAATGAACATGTCTTGTTTGATTTTGTGCTAAACTCTTGAATGCTACATTTGACCAATCTCTACAGTAATATATTATAACTATTATGTAACATATATTCTATAATAGAAACTGCTGAAATTGTATTTTTTGTAAAAAAGCAGGATAATAATTGTTATTTCAGTAATCAATCAGATTGTTTGATTTCTGATAACAACCATGAAACACATGATAATTTTATTAAAAAATTGTTCAATAATTTCTGTTCAAAATGTCGTCACTTGTTATCTTCCATATTCAACCTATTGACATTTCATTGTTATAATGACAGGAGCCATATCATATATACCTTGTTAACAGTGAAACAACAGTTAATACCATTATAAGATCCCACTAATGTCAATGCACTCCACACTTTGACTATCTCTCTATATACACCACACAATGTCTACAATAACTGTGTCAGTAATTGGATTACTTTTGTGGCAATTTTAAAATCGTATTGTACTCTTTTGACAGACATTCCTGTTTTAAATTCAGTACATCAATCGATATTGCAGCACCTACCTATGTAAAATAAAACAATCACATGATTGTCACATGATTGTACTAGTAATAACCTCTCCATGAAGATCTTGGAGAGCTTTTGTAATGATAGCATTCAGTTGGAAAATAGTCAAGTCAATATTTGGTCTTTCAAATGAACTAAAGAAGAAAATAAAAAAATATATTTTATATTTGAACATACATAGATACATCTAAGCAAGCATGCTGCATCCTACATTTATAGTATACGGACTTACAATAACATTTAGTGCATATTATTTCTTAATAAATTTCAGAATGTTTCCGTTTATTTTCGTTTTTGTTGAAATCCACGTGTTTTATACGCATGCTCAGTCAGATTGCTTTTCTCTCTTCCACCTGGTTGGTTACTACATCTCAACACACTCAACTCTTCTGTATTATTCAGTAAACAATACAGGTATATATTGTTATAAAGTAACCTCCTTCTCCTCTCTCATTAGTTTATAATGTCCAGTAATTATGGATATGGTTACAATGACTACCCCACTTCATATTCCGGATATCAGTATGGTATGATACCTTCTGGACTGCCGCCACAACCATCTCCACCTCCATCAACTCAACCAGCAGTGGGATATGGACAACAACACTCATATAGTTACTATTCAAATCAATCGTCACACCCAGCTCCACCTGGGACAGTCCAATCATCACATCAATACAGTCACTATGTTAGTTGATATTTATAATAATTGATGTGTATTACTATTTCTTTAGACTAGCCAAATAAGTCAAGCCAGTCAGTCCTCTGGTTACAACTATACTGGTTATCAGGGTTATTCAAGACCACCTACTACATATCCTCCGTATTATTCAGCTGTTCCTCAGTCTGTAACCACACCCACTGCTACCAACTCATCCTCTGTTTCTTATCCGTCTTATTATTTAAAACAATCTCAAGTTGGCTCTAATTTTAATATACAGCAGCCCCAACCTGATCCTTATGCTTATCAGACTCAAACAGGTTCTTATCCTCAGACTGGATCCTATTCCAGTTCATATCCACAAACTGGTGTCTATTCTTATAATCAATCCATAAAATCTTATACTGGTGCCTCACCAAGTTATGGAAGTTCCTCTTCTCAAACGTATTCTTCCATTACACCTCAACAGCAAAAAGTAATACAACAATATGTCCAACAGAAGAAGAATTTCTTAAAAAAGAAAAATTATGAACCTCAACAAGAATTTTATTGTGAAACATGCAAAATTGGATGTGGTTCAGCTCTGGTGAGTTTAAAGTATGTTGATATAATGTTATCTATTTTATTTCTTTCCTAGACTTTTAAGACTCATGTGGAAGGCAAAAATCACAAGAAGCGATTGCAATTGTTAGCAAAAATATCTTCCAGCAATGATTCTAACCAATTCAAATGTGAAGTTTGTGAAGTCACATGTTCCAATAAAGACAGCTATCAAGCTCATATTAGGGGCAATAAACATATTAAAACAGTCAATCTATTTCGACGTCTTGGCAAACCCCTCCCAGCCATGACGAATGCAGTCCCTCAGGATGATGGTAGTGTCCAAGTCACTGGTCCAAGAATAACATTTGTTGGTGGAAAAAAACTAAGTTCTACTGGTTTGCTTATTAATAAGGAGAAGGATGGAATGCAAGTGTATCCGCCTGGGGCACCAAAACCGAAAGAAGGTACTTTTAATTACATGGGTGTGGTTTTAATGTCTTCATTATAATAGAGAAGAAACCTGAGATAATATTATCTAATGATGAAATAGACACAGTAAATGTGGAGCCTGTAGGTATGTGATTGTGGGTGTGGTCATAGTAGGTGTGGCTTTGTTTTTAATTAGGTGAACATCTGGTAAAGAGTATCAAGAATGATCCACGGTCTCCGTTATCTTCATATTACTGTGAGCTCTGTGAATGTTTCTTTAATGATGAATTTGCTAAAACAATGCACTGTAAAGGAAGAAGGCATCGATTAAATTACAAGGTCAGCGGGACTTGTACAATTTACTGTTCTTATTGAATCATAAATACTTATAGAAAAAATATCAACCTGATCTCAAAGTAGAACTGCCAAAATCACAGGTAAAATCAATGCAAAAAAGACGGCAAAAATGGGCGGAGTTGAAAGGAGCTAAACAAAGTTCTAAAGAAAGTGGTGGAATAAAACCAGGTGGCAAACTGGATTTGAATAAACTTCGACAACAAGAAGCAGCTGCATTGGCTGCGTTTCAATCAGGAGGAGCTGGAAATGACAAGGTATGTCATATTCCCATCTGACAAGTATTATTTTGCTTTATAAATAGAGAGGAGGTTATGGTCCTTATGATTATTACAGGGGCTATCCCCCTTCAGGCCCTCTTCCACCTTTTGGAGACTGGGGGTCAGGCTGGGATGAATCTATGGGAATTGTAAGTCAACCAAATTTTTTTAAATGTTCTATTTCCTGATCTGTCAGCCAAGAAACCCAATGGATGATAAATTAATTTCCAGTAAACATGGCCTCCTCTATCCCACTGAATCTGAGGTTTGAACCTCTCCATTTTGGCTAGTTTTATTTTTCTCTTCTAGTTTAAAGCTGTACAAAAGGTTGTTCAAGACGTTGAGAAAGGCCTCAAACTGGTCTCAGATGACTTTCTTTTAGAAAATAGTAGACGGTGAGTATCTTGAGATGCACTATCAATATCCAATGTTTTACTAACAATTTACTGTAATGTATTTTGTCATGTAGTATTGCTTCTGAAAGAAATGAAAGTATAAAGTAAGTTTTTAATGCAGTTGTTTATCAATCATGTGACTATCATGTGACACTTAGTGATGTAGATATAAAAAAGCATGAATCACTAA